>JARVLU010000646.1:10883170-10905608 GCA_031762415.1 Simpsonichthys santanae | reverse complement strand
CCATGGTGATGGCCTTCCTTTTCCTTGATGCACTGCCATCAGAAGAGTCCTCCTTGCGTTTGGGAGCCATAATGAAGAGCTAATGGCCAACTGGGATGCTAGTGATGCCATCCTCCTCCATACAGTACTGTATTCCTCCGCCGCTGCACCGCCACGTTACGACATTTAACGTCGTAAAACCGTCGTAAAAACCGACGTAACCGCGTAACGTGAATAAGGGAGATGCATCGTAACCTCGAAACATCGTAACCCGAGACCGTCGTAACCCGAGGACTACCTGTACATGCTTTGACATCAGATAAGACAAAATCACAAGTTCTTCTCATTAGAAATAATTCTTGTCATTATTCCTCATGATTTATTTATAAAATTAAGAACTTGTTTTCATTTGATTCAACAGTGTATATTTATATAATTAGCTCAAAACTTTGTATTAATGTAAAATTTGCTAGAAAACACTTTGTATGTCTATTGCTTAGATGTCCATGCTTAACTAATGATTTCCCTTAAATTTCATAGATCATGGAAGACTATCTTCTAATTCTGAGCGATTTTGTGATGAAGCATCAATCACTCTTAACCCCTTCAGTGGTTTCTAGTAATCAGGGGTAACTAAATAGTACCAGGGTCCCTCTGCTCCAACTGATTCCCAGCACCCACTGGTCCTCTGATGGACAGCCAAGTGTGCAAACCTGACCACACCAACAAGCCATGGTGCATTTCATAGATTTAACCCAAACATAGTCTGCACTGTGTCTGGAACATAAGTGAAGAAGGTTGGATAAGGTTTAAAAAAAAATAATAATAATAAATGTAGTACCAAATGTGAACGTTAGATGTTAGAGCAGCTCCACCGCTGAGTGCCGTTTTTATCACAGTTCCCTACAGAGTGTGCTACGAGTGAGAATGAGCATAAGTTAAATGGTGGGACTGTGCCAAGGCTTCTTATTACTGCAGGGTTGGCACCTCCTGCCAGACGCATGCACAGATACACACACACAGTGGAGACTAGTCGGCACACATGATCATTTCTGAATACATACGCAGTGGGATTAATTTGTGCTTTTTGCACACTAGCCCTAAAACAGCCTCACAAACATCTAGTCACACAGAAACATGTTAATGGTAGCAAGAAAAGGGACTTCGTCAAGCCATTTATTCTTCATTCTCTTCTTCTTTTCCTCTTTTCATTGCTCCTTCCTTCCTTCCCAGTGCACCTTCTCCTTTCTTCTTGCTTCTTTCATCCCTTTGATCGAAGGGCTACATTTGTGGAAACGGAGAGGATTTGGAAGTGTGTGTGATTATATGATCCAGAATGGGGTGGCCAAAGGGAGGGAGGGAGGAAGTCAGCAAGGACACATGAAAGAAAAGATGAAAAGTGACCTTGTTGACCCTTGGATCTATGGACAAAGCAAGGGCGGTCGAGGCGGCAAAATAAAAGTGCAGGCACAGTGAGAGGCAGGAAGTTAATCCCCTCCAGGTGTTGTGCCAATGCTGACAGGGGGTACCAGATTACCCCACTGGCACACCATGCTCCCCCTCATGCCTCAGTGGGGAAGGCCTTTTACGAGGCTCTCTGAATGGTGAGGGGAGGGAGGGCTGCAGGTGGCAGCCGACTCACTAAGGACAAAATCTACACACATGCACAAATGGGTACAATGGACACTAATCCTGAAATATTGATGTCAATGGTAGTTTCTCATAGAAACAGACACAAGGGTATGTTTTTTTTTTTTTTTTTTTTGCAACCCACACAACCCTGCTGCTGCCCAAGAGCGTTGATGTCAAAATAGGATATCCAATCCTAGTTTCTCCTCTCCCCCTACCATCATTATTGTTATTATGTATGCGTATTAGTCATTCGCACGGGATCACTCACACTGTTGGCCCAGGTCAACAGACTCACTCACACACACACCATTTTGCCACACCAGTGGAGCATAGAAGCCAGGCGGAGAAGGAGAGGGAGATGTATTCATCCACCTTCTATTGTGCACGGATCGAGTGTTAGTCCAGTGAATAGGCGAGGGAGCGCTTGATAATGAGGCCAGTGTTATTACACAGCCGCTGCAGCCCCTAACAACATCAATCCACCGGGATCAAATAAAGGCTTTTAATTGCTTTGCCTCGTATTAAAATCCCCGCCGCTGCAGACGAGCTGCCCTCGGCGTGCCTGAGCATAAAAGCCAGGCGAAAGATTGCCTGAAAGGCCATCGTACAGTGCGCAGCTCAGCTCTCCGGGTTCACACGTTTAAAGTCGTGTTTGTGTAGTGAAAGCCTGTTCATTAGCAGCTGCCGTCATTTTTAGCAGCATGTTTGACAATGACGATGAATATTTATGATGGTAATAAGAGTACGGGGGATCAAATTGTTCATTGTGTACTCTTATTTGCAGGACTGAGTCTGTAGCAGAGAAAATGCTGACCAACTGGTTTACGTTCCTCCTCTACAAGTTTTTAAAGGTACGGTAACTTTTTAATCCTCAAGTCTTGACACTGCTGGCTTATTATCTGCCACAGTAACCTCTTAAACATCCTACAAATTAATACTAACAAAATGTTTTCATTGATGCGTATTTTCATCTATAAAAAGTTGTTTTTAAAACTGTATCGATCAAATACAAGCTTTTACTGTGAACAAGCTCTAAAGACCATCGTATCAAACCCTTCACTCTTGCGTTTCATGAAGCGAAAGAAAAATAAAATGGTCTTCTTTTCTTTCATCGCCCTCCACTCATCCCTTTAATGCAGCTGAGGGGAGAAAAATAAAAACAATGATAAATGGCCAGTTGTTTCAGTGTTTTGAGACAGAAGATTTAGTGCCTTCAACAGTCTTTTATAGCATTTTTCAATGTTTATCTATAAACCCTTTCTTGATGTGTAGTCTCAATCCAGTAAAGTTTGTTTGTTGTATATCAAAGGCTAGTATAGCTTTCTAAAAAGCGACTGCAATATTGAAGGTGCGTTCTTAAGCTTATTTCCCCAAACTTTCTTGTGTATCCAAATGTCTTTGTAGGAATGTGCAGGCGAGCCTCTCTTCTCCCTCTTCTGTGCCATCAAGCAGCAGATGGAAAAAGGCCCCATTGACTCTATCACAGGAGAGGCCCGCTACTCGCTCAGCGAAGACAAGCTCATTCGACAACAGATTGACTACAAGACGTTGGTAAGGGGTTCACCGGCCCTGGGGTACCGGGGCTAAAGAGAGATGCTTAATATGCTTTCAGGGACAAGAAGAGAGAGAATGGGGTGGTCACGGGTGGTCGATCATGAGATGTGCAAAGGGATACTAAGGTTCTTGTTGTCATGGCTGACATGCAGGGGGGCACAGGAGGGGTGACCTCACTTCCTTTTGAGGCTAGAGCTGTCAAGGAAAAAAACAGGGCTTCTGTGTGTGCACAAACTGAGAAACCATGAAGCTTTCTCCATCTGCAGCTCCTTATTCATTACCCAAATTTGCCTGTTAGTCTACTCTACTGTGACACCATTGTTTTAGCAGGGGAATCTTTTTTTTTTCTAGTGTCAGATCTGGTTGTGCAAAGCTCTCTGAAAATACTGAGAATAGACACTCACAGTGTTTATGATGAAATACATTACTGCGTAAATATTTTAGGCAGGTGTAAAAACAATGTTTTTATTTCTTTATTTACAAAATGCAAAAGCAAGCGGTAGAAAAATCTATTTTTTTTTCTTCATGAGATGATTCAGTTCAAAACTGCAGAATGTAAAGCTCCAAGCTGTAAACCGCATGATTAGCGCCATTTGTACAAGCTAAATGCACATGCAGATTAATTGCATACCCCTCCCACAGGAGAGCCGTTAGGGACTTGGTTTAACTGTCTCACAACAGAGGTGCTTTGGTTGTATATGCATGAAAGTGTTAATTAGAGGGGAAATGACTGGGTTTCAGGCTTAACGCACAATCGCATGTTTTAGATCAAGTGGTTATTAAAGGAACTTTTGTGCATCCAATGCAGTGTTTGCTTGCCCTCAATGTCCAGCAGAGCCATGAGCTCAGAGCTGGTTGACACCTCTAGGTTGTTGGTGAAGCAATTCTTCTGCTGTTTAGAGAAGTCTGGCTAGAAGTCGTCTTTATGGAAGAATGAAAAGAAAGATGGACCCAATCATTTACAGAAGGCAATTGTCTTTGGTTGTGATTTTTATTATTTTATTTTAAAGAAAGAATATAAAAAATGAGAAGATGAGCAATTGCAGGCTTCACATTCTTTATAGTACAGGAGTCTGTGAAGTTGCAGCAGAAGTGTCATACAAACAAGGACCCATGAGCCCATCAGCTTCCAGGAAACTCTTGTGGTCGGAGCATGCATTCATCCCAGAACCAGTGACTCAAGCTTGCTCAATTACCCAGAATGGGAGTCATAACAATAAGTTATAAAATCCAGTAGTCCAAACAAAACCTTCTCTGCTAGAAACCGTAACACCTTTGGGTTCACAAATGTGAAATGCTCTTTGCAAGCACTCATACAATACAATTGTTCATCTACAAATGACATCAAAACTGACCTGGCTGAAGGACTCCACTGTGAACAAAAAAGGTGCAGAGATGCCAGTGGATGCTCTAAATTGAGTAATCGCAGTCTGTTCATCAAAGGCCTGGAAAGTGTCATCATGAGTGTCTGCGCTCAACAATGAGAACTGGTGGTTTTTCCAAAAAGTTGGAGTTCTGCAAATAAAGCTGGTTAGTAAAGTTTATTGGGGTCCTAATGAAAATTGCGTGGTGCTTTTTCAAATGCCAGACACCTGATGTGTGGGGTCATACATCAGGTGCCTGTATCACCCCAAATATGTTTGAGCTGGACACTGGCCCTGTACATAAAGCGATTGCCATAAGAACTACCGTAGTGTTTTTCCTTCTTGTATTTTTTTGTTTGTTTCTTAAAGCTGTTTCACTTCTCATTCAAAAAGCTTTGTCTTAAAAACTAAAAACATTTTGAATGAGAGCTGAAGCATCTTCAAGAAACATTTGTCTTCTAATAAAACTCTTGGGATAAAATGTGCTGACCTGCTGTCTGCTAGAAGACAAAATATTAAAAAAACACACCCTCTCTCATTTGAACCAAATAAACTTGGACAAAACATATTTTTAGACCTCAAAGTACAACTTTCTTCTCAAGTGTCACCCATGCACATGTTTCTGTCACAGGTGGTGAACTGTGTACACCCAGAGAACGAGAAGAGCCCAGAGATCCAGGTTAAAGTGCTGAACTGCGACACAATCAGCCAAGTGAAGGAGAAAATACTAGACGCCATCTACAAGAACGTCCCATATTCACACCGTCTGAAGGCCTCTGATATGGACTTGGGTAAGAATTGTCACTTTCATACCGGTACATAAAAATACAACTGCTTTTTCTTTGCATGTTTATGAGCTGTTCTATGAAGTCATCATCCATGATTTTAACTCTACTGACGTATGTATAATATACAGTAGTTGATCAGTTATTGAACACTGTTTAGCTTATCAGAATGACTACATGCATGCAGTCTTTCCTGTTCATGTTTCCTTAAAGATTTAACATCCATTGATTTTTAGAAAGGCTTTCCCACTCCAAGCAGCCCTTCTTAAAAGTACAAATCCTCTTAGATATAGAGAAGTATCTTTCTTTTCAACCTCAAGAGGGTTGACTTCCTGGCTCAGTTGGCTTAAACGTCTGAGACGGTTCTCTCGGCAGCCCAAAACTTCCCATCGATCTGCTCTTTTGTCGACGGCTGTCTGAGTCAGATGATTGATCGGCTAATCAATGGAGACGCTCGGTGATTTCTCCCCTACAAAGCTTTTCTTTCTTTCCTGTAGCTATAATGTGAAGTTATTTGTCTTACTGGACTGGACTGTTCAGTTTAAGTATGTTACCTGTCCATTGTTAGTGGAAATGTATCAGCAACACGTCTACTGATGAGAGGTTTTGGCAAACTTTGTGTGGGTATACAGTGCATGTGAGCGTAACATTGTTATACAGCCATACCTACAGGCCATCCTACAGTGGATTGGCTTCTTTATGGTTTAATTTTGCCACATGGACTTCTTTTTTTTTTTTCCCCAAGCCTTGTTGTGTGTTTTTGTAGCATGTTTTTAACCAACTCCAAATCTAAGACGGGCGCTGGGTGTGTACCGTGGGGAATTGGTCTGTGAGATAGCTACATAAAAAGATTGGTTTAGCCTTTTGACAACACTCCTGGATAAAATTGTTTTATGGGCCCCTCTGGGCACCGTGTGCTGTTCTGGTATTGTTTTAATACCAATGGGGTTTGAACATTGGAGTTAGCTGGCCACCCTTTGCAGAGTCTGATTATGTGCAGTAAAGAGGAAGAATGAGTGATGGCAAGCTCATAAGTGAACACGTGTATACAATAAAAAAATAATGCTCTAGCCACAATAAATGTTAAACGTAAATGTTTTATTTACAGTTTTTGATTAAAAGAGAAGTATTCTCTGTAAACATGTAGCACCAGTAGGTCTTAAGATTTCTGGCACATGCTCGCACACATGCACAGACTGATTGCAGGGCTGATACAGGTAATGGGATTTGTGGCAGGCCTGTCTTGAGACAAATTGGCCAGGGGGATTGTTATCCCCGGTATAGTTTTTAATTCCACATCTTAAGTCTCCTCAGGGCATCAGTGAAGTTGGGGCCTAAGACCAAAAAGGCAACGCCATATTTGTGTGTCTTCATGTCCATGTTGCTTATTGCAAACAAGTTGTGCATTCATGTTAAATAAGTCAGCCTCCTTCAGCCTTTTGTCCTTATGTCCTTGGCTTTGTTTGACTTCATAAAGCCAGTTTGCACAAACATACACAGTCTTCTCTTTTGATTAGATTTATTAGAAATCACCAGGATCTGGAAACAAAGATTATCTCAGTTTACTTTGGCTTTACCACAAGTTTATTGTTTTATTAAATCTGTCCTGCCGGTCTTTTTTGCCCTGCATCTCTTTATATGTTTACTGAGCCTTGACTAGAGAGCAGGGCTCATTTGCATCTTTATAGGAACTGCATAGACAGGAGCAACGGGAGAATCTTTATTTCCTGCAGATTTTTCAGATTTGAACACAATCGCGGTGGATCCTCCAAAGACAGGCCTCATCATGCAGCACAGTGATTGCTGCTTTGTTTTTCTGTTTGTGATCAGAATAGGAGATGACTGTGGTCGACACCAGTGGGAAGCTCAGCAAGACGCAGACACAGTAAAATATTCAGACACTCACGATTTCAAAAATAAAAAGAATAAAAATGGAGTCTTCTTCCCGTTTGTTTTCAAGATGGCTTTTCTTTTTCCCCCTTATGGTAATGTCACTGGAGTATTGAGATGTTTCCATCAAAGCTGTTATTTGTTTTCTGCTGAGGTTATACAGATGGAAGTTTTTTTGCTGCACACATAAACTGATTGTAAGTGTAAGCCTTGGAAACTTCCCTTGTGTTTGAAAAGACAAGGTCACGTTAACAATAGTTGAAGGGTGTAGAAATTAGAAGATTGTTGCACTTTAGCAGTTGTTACAACCTTTTACAACATTTTATACTGTTGTGACACAAAAATTTGCTTCTATTCAAATTCCTTACACAATTGTACGAGCTGTAAAGGCACAAAGCTTGAAGCTGCACATGAAGGTTTGACCAATAAGCTCAAAAAGTGGAACATAAAGGCTGGTGCTGCAGATGTAAAGGGAAGTGTAAAAGCTGTGGGCATGCCACTGTAATCACACATATTGATTGCACCATGAGTTTTGTTCTAAGAAGAATGGAGCGTGTGATTAATTTAGCTCATTTTGTATGCGAGCGTGTTTTAACTCTACGTCCTTCCTTTTACAGAAACACAAGGTTTTATGATTTGTTTTCTCCACCTTTTGAATTTCCAGGGTCATTTTATAAGAAATGATGAGAAAATACACAATAATATTTTTCCCTGTTTCTTCCTTTTCGGGTCACTGGTGCCCATGTCCAGCAGTCACTGTGTGAGAGGCAGGGGACACCCTGGACAGGTCGCAAGTCCATCACAGGGCCTTGATGAGAACATAAGTTTTAAAAAAGACCAAACAAAAACTAAATAGATCAAGAAAAAGTTGGACCCAAAATGTTATTTTATTTTATTTTTGACAAACTGATTAGAATAAAGAAAATGCTTTCATTTGATTGTTTAGAACATTTGTAGATTTTTTTTTTTTACTACCAGGTACTAAAAAGTTAAAATTATATACTGTATACAGTATATATATATTTTTTTCAATTATTCAATACATACATCACTAACAGTTACATCATTTACAGTTACATCACTTACAGTTACATCATTTACAGTTGCATCAGTTGTTTGAATACAAACTGAGAGGAAAAAACAGTTATGTGGAGGGTGATAAACATATCTGCCAACCTATGGAACAGAGATTGCTCCAACCCACACAGATTGCTCCAACCAACATAGATTACCCACATAGATTTCTCCAACCCACATAAATTGCTACATCCCACATTGATTGCTACAACCCACCCTGATGTCTCCAACCCACACAGATTGTGCCAACCCTTACAGGTTGCTCCACTTCACAATTTTTGCTCCAACCCACACTGATTCCTCCAACCCACATAGATTTATCCAACCCACATATATTGCTTCAACTTACGTTGATTGCTCCAACCCACAGATTTATCCAGTCCACACAGATTGCTCCAACTCGCTTAGATTGCTCCAACCCACACAGATTGTTCCAAACTACACTGATTGCTCCAACCTACATAGATTTCTCCAACCCACACAGATTGCTCTAAACCACACAGGTTGCTCCAACCCACACAGATTGCTCCAACCCACACAGATTGCTCCAGCCCACACAGATTGCTTCAACCCACACATATTGCTCCAACCCACACAGATTGCTCCAACTCACATAGATTGCTCCAACCCACACAGCTTGCTCCAACTCACATAGATTGCTCTAACCCACACAGATTGCTCCAACTCACATAGATTGCTCTAACCCACACAGAATGCTCCAACTCACATAGATTGCTCTAACCCACACAGATTGCTCCAACTCACATAGATTGTTCTAACCCACACAGATTGCTCTAAACCACACAGATTGCTCCAACCCACACAGATTGCTCCAACCCACACAGATTGCTCCAACTCACACAGATAGCTCCAACTCACATAGATTGCTCCAACCCACACAGATTGCTCCAAACTACACTGATTGCTCCAACCTACATAGATTTCTCCAACCCTTACAGATTGCTTCAACCCACACATATTGCTCCAACCCTTACAGATTGCTTCAACCCACACAGATTGCTTCAATTCCTTATAGATTGTCACAGAACGATCAGTATCACACTTAACATAATGTTCAGTTTCACAGTGACAGTCAAATAAGGAATTATAAAGTGTACAGGAAAATAATATTGTACAAAAGCCTTGCAATGTACTAGGAAGTGGATCAATACATATATATTCATAACAGATTTTTGTTTTTGTTCTTTGCCTTGGCATATTAAATTTTAAACAACAAACAAAATTTGAAAAAGAACAACATTTATTGCAATCATTTATTAGCACTGCAAACATACCCTTTTGGATTTAATTTCTACTGTCTCAGATTTTGTTTTGGTTGAAAAGCGCAACTTATTCCCAAACGTAAAACTCTTTCATCAGGACAACTACCAAAATCTACTTTTTCTTCTCCCAGAGGTCTGCTGGTACACCAAATATTGTAGCATGACTTGGAGACGTCTTGATAGACAGAGACGGGATTGAAACTATATTTTCTCAAATGACAAAACAAACAAGAGCACAAAGTCAGAACCATCAGTGATGCTGTGGGAATGTGGTTAGTGAAGAAAGTATCATTTCTTATTTTACTTGCAGAGTGGCGTCAGGGTAGAGGACAGCGCATGATCCTGCAAGACGAAGACATCACCACAAAGATTGAAGGTGACTGGAAGAGACTGAACATGCTGGCTCACTATCAGGTACGATACTGACTGTATTTTCAAAAATAAACGGCTTTATCTCCACTGCATATATTTATTCAGGTACGGTGTTGGTTTATTTTTTGTAATATGTGCTTTCTAAATAGCATGAAAAAAAAACTTTATTAGAAATGGCCTCAAACAAAACTAAGGTTTGTAATTGACAACTTCTATTTGATTCTTATACAAAAGTTTATATATTTTCTGATATTTGAAATTTACTGTATTTTTCAGACTATAAGACACTTAAAATCCTTTAATTTTCTCAAAGATCAACAGTGAGCCTTATAATGTGATGCACCATATTTGTTAATTCTGGTTGTGCTTACTGACCTCGAACTAATTTGGACTAATATGGAGAATGCTCTTTCACTTATCTTTCAGGAGTTCTTCTTGAAGACTACGAAATTCATTTTTCAGTTATATACTTGAGGTCTTAGACAAGAACACAACTTTTAGAAAACTACAACAAACGCTGTTCAAAAATAAATTAAAGCGCGTACATCAGGAAAAAGACACTTTTCATAAAGCGTGAGATTAAAACTGATGTTTAATGTCACCTTTGTGATTCTCTTGTAGGTAGAGTCACACTTCAGACGTCAGACTTGTTCACTTGAGACCAAAAAGAACTGCCTGAATAGAAGTCTGCAGAAAAACACACAAAATATCAAGATAGTTTACTTAATGAAGTCGTTAATGCATTTTGCAGAGAAAAAACACACCCCTGCAGGCGTTTTGTGTCACTTGAGGACTAACTATCCTTTCAGGCAAACACAAAAATCCTGACCTGGTATTATTAATTCAAGCAGCTACGCAAAGAGTGACTGTCTCCTCCAAGTGCAATTTGCGTGGTGCCTAAATTAAATGTCAGCAGCGAGTGTCAACAGGCTGGGACTACGAGTCGTGGGTGGAATGGATTAGGGAGCTGATTTGAATCTGAGATAAGATAATGAAGACTGAAGCTAATTCATTTTTTTTTTCAGGCTGGGGAAAGAAAGGGCAATTTAACCTTGATGGACCAAAAATATGTAAACAAAGAAACTCTCAGACGCGCTCAGCCATCAGCTGCTGTTTGCTTTAAAACTAAAAACTTGTCTTTAGTTTCCAAATGCTATTTCCTAATGCCCCTCCTATTTCACGTCATTATGTCCTACAGCTCGTTTTCTATCAATTCAACGTATAAGAGCAGTCATCGAGGAGAACACTCGAGGGTTTTGGGGAGTTGTTGGGATCCCCACAAAGGAATAACAAGTTCTGCCCTCTGGGCTTCCTGCTTACAATGATATAAACATTATGCATAAGGAACAGATTGAGAGGTGGGGGTGAAATAATGACACAATTTTAATAAAGCCTCAGCTCTATATGCAAACTAAGACCCGGTGGTCCCATCCACCCACATACTGATCAAGATCACTTCAATTAACCCTGAAGCATCGTCTGAATATGGGAGAGAGAGAAAAACAAGTGGCGTGTACAAAAGTCTTCATCCCAGATGTATTAATTCAATACATTTGGGCTGACAGGAGACTGACAGGTGCAAGATTGACTTCATCGTACATTCTTTTGTACACAGTTATTTACGCAAAAGCACAAATCTACACACCGCGTGTTACTTCCAGTTTTAATGAACGCACTCAAACACGCGGCCCCAGAGAGAAGGTATTATTGAATAGAGACTGTGGGACGTCCCCTCTCGCACAGGCCTCTGCTCTGGTCTGTTAAACTTTCACTCCTCCTGCCAGTCACATGTGTGGGCTGAGCAGAGAGCATGTAGGTAATAACACCTTCTCTGTTTACTCAACCAGAAAAGATGAAAGGGAATGTAGAAAATTACACCAACACGATGACATGTTTTCTGTGTTAGAACTCCACTGAAATGAAAACCACAAAATAAACATGTGTCATGAGAACTCATTTGAAATGTATGTTTTTGTTTTTTTCTGTTTTCAGGCACCTGATAATGCAGTGATGGCCCTGGTTCCCAAGCAAGTGACAGCCTATAACTCAGTAAATAACTCCACGGTGTCCAGAACCTCTGCGAGCAAATATGGTGAGCACTCAGGCTTCTGCTCAGCTTTAAATATACCGTATCACACGTTTATCACGGGGGATCTGTACCCTGAAGACCCTGCTGTAAGTGCAAAACTGCAAAGTAGGAATATATATAAAATAAACTTCTACTTCCTACTTGTACTACTATTCCTACTTGGCGGTTTTTCACTCATCGCAGGTCTTCAGGGTACGGATCCCCCGCGATGAACGAGCGACTTCTGGTTGTCTGTTGGTTGCTAAAGGTTGAGTCTCGTTAAAATCAGCCAACAATCAAGAACCTAAACTTGTGAACACTGAACTGAACCAGTATGACATTTAAGAAAGTTACTTTTTCCACTTTCACTGACTTTTCTCTGGCTCTGGTCATCTGGCCTCAAGGTCATGCACACTTTGAGTGAAAATTATTGTTATGGGCAGAAATAAAATTTAGAAATGATCCATCAGCCGGACAGACATGGCAGTAAATTGGGTTTCTAAAATGCAATAATAAGAAAGAAAGGAAGAAAAAAAAGAATAGGAATAATGTGGATCTTGCAGGAGTGGAAGCTTGATCGAGGCCTCTGCTTGTCTACAGCATCAGATAAAGAAAAACAAGACACAAATTAGAGTAGTTGAAAGGGTTTCTACAATATAAAGAGACCAAATAGACCCTTATCCTGGTTGTTCAGGCCTCTTGAGATTTAAAGTGTCCTCTCATCGTTCTCTGTGCCAGTGTCTTCTCCGCCTGCCCGTCTGTTCAACCTCTCCTTGAACTTGCAAAACCATCAAGTTAGACTATGATCAAAGAGCTACCTCACTGGTCACAAACACTTCAGACACTTGGAATGTGGTGCCACATTATTAGCATTATATAGCATCTCCATATGGGCTCACCTCACCTTGTGGTCACCAAATGACACCCACCATGTTGCCTTGAGCGTTGCAACACCAGAGAAGAAGCAACTAATATCTGTTTTTGTGGGACTGCTTTCACATTTAAATGTGATGCACTTCAACACTTAATGACTGAACTCAGTGAGTAATGGCGAAGTATTAACAATCAAGATGGACAGCAAAGTTCATGCTCAATAATCCAGGTAACAAATCCAACGACATTAAGCCAGGTCCTCTGAGCAGTTCCTTTATTGAAACGTTTTGTCCTTCATCCAAAGGACTTCTTCAGTCCGAGGAGCCACAGCAAACTCAGTCGAGGTAAATCAAGACGAGGTAAATTCAGAGTACCAGCAAAGAAGCTGGGTGAAGAGTGGAGATGGAGGAAGTTATGACAGAAGTGTCAAATAAGCGCAACATGAGTCATTAAGAAAAAAAACTGTTGAGTTAAAGTTAGAAACCAAAAAAAAAGGACAAAAAGTGTGAATAGATTGTTAGAAAAGACTCTTCTTATTCCTCTTGTGCAGATGTTGGCAACTTAAGGCCCGAGGGCCAAAGTGGCCTTTGGACAATCTCCATCAGGCCCCCAATATTCTTAGTTAAAAAATATATATATATAACTTTTTAAATAAAGATTTAAAAAATTTAAAAAAAAAACCACTAGCAAATTATTTATGAGACTTAAGTAAATTTAAATTAAACTTATGATGCAAAACTTAAAAAAAAAAAAAAATTATTAAAGTCAGTGTGTTTCAAGAACTAGACTAGTATTGTATGTTTTACATGTTTCTGCTAACATGTCATAATGTCACACGAGCCAGTTTACAGAATATCCCTCCCTCCTAAAGGATATTGAAAAGACATGTTTTATAAAGAAGCCTGCTAACGATGCTACAATAAGAAAAAGGTCTTCTAGATTATCTGTCACAAAGAAACTGTATTTTTCAGTTCTCTGTGTGGACCTTTGATTGCTTCAAATGTCTTGACGTGGCCCTTTGGGGTAAAAAGTTGCCCACCTCTGCTCTTGTGTGTCCCTGACTTCCCTAAACCGTCTTGAATCATTGATTCATGATGTTCTGGTAATGAAGCTGCAGCTAAATGAGACGATTCTCTTCAGTTGATCAGATGGTGATCAAATGTGAGCTGCTGATATACATTACTTGTTTGTTTTTATGTTCCTCCGTACAGCCTCGTTGCTCGTCTCTCTGGGCAGATTGATTTCTGTCAGTGTAAAAATCACACACCCCTGCGACCGCACCCACTGATCAATTTTTTTTCACACTGTGTAAACATTCATTGAGCCATGTGTTTGGAAATGTCATTGCCGCTCTGGCCACTGGGTGGGCCATACATATTTCATCTAGTCTGACACCTGTTCGATTTTCTGTCAGCCGCCAATAGAATATCTTGTCAGCTGGAGAAGAAGCTTTGAAAAATTAACCATGCAGACTTTCTGAAAGTTTCATAGCCAATCTGCCCGGTGAGTCAAACACAAGCCTTAGGCCAAAGAGCTGTTTTAACGCTGACATGCAGGTTACGCTCGAGTCTTCGGTTAGGTCTGTGCCTGGATGTTGGTGGATTGGCAGAACCAGGAAGCAAACAGTGTGGCTCTTCAACGTTCTGATTTTTATCACTTGTTCCAGCACGAAATGAATGAAACCGTCTTGTTTTTCCACAGAGAACATGATCAAGTACACTGGAAGCCCAGACAGCATGCGCTCCCGCACCCCCATGATCACTCCGGATCTGGAGAGCGGGGTGAAGGTCTGGCACTTGGTAAAGAACCATGAGCACGGAGACCAGAAGGAAGGTGATCGTGGCAGCAAGATGGTCTCTGAGATCTACTTGACACGACTTCTGGCTACTAAGGTGAGCCATTTCTGATGAAGATCTTACATTGCATAATCATCATTACCTGGACAGTTTTGAATATGAAATTGTTTTTTTAGGAGTGTGGGATGAATATGAGTTAGCAGAAAATGTTCTCATATTGTCGTCACCTCCTATATGGCTTGAGCCAGTTCATCAGGTTAAAGGTCACTGCAACCTTCATCTCTTGTTCTTCTAAAGACTCAAAAAATCCTCAATTTATTTAAATATTCACAATTACTTCGAATGAATCATCTCAGTGGAAAAGATTATTCAAATATATTCCTCTATCCCCTCAGGTGGAGAAAGGAAAACAGAAATGTCTGTTTATTTTCTTTTTCATTACTGTTGCAGTGATGCAGCAGCATATCAAAACAGATAAAGAGGAAAAGTGCCATGGAGCTAGTGAGGGTAACAACAAAATATGACAAATAGAAATGTTGATAAATGAATCTGAATGCCTTGTGACAGTAGCCTCAGCGTTTAAAGAAAACTGTAGTTAATTTGGTTTAGATGGAAATGTGTCTTTGATCCAACAGTTGGAAGTAAATTGAGAATGCACTCCTAAAGCAGCGTGTCCCTTTTTCCCATCCAGACAAAACTCATCAGGTGAAAAGTGTAGAAGGATGCAGCTGCACAATGAAAACGTTTCATTAAGAACTGATTTGTTTTTTCTTAGTATTATAAAAAAAAGAAAACAGTTGACTTATTTATGTGCATCATAAATGGCAGCGTGAAATAAAATATAAAATCTGGAATGCGTTGTGATGAACAGCTAGCTACGTCAATTAGCACTGAGTGTGTTTGCAGGTGTAGCCGACCTTAAAATCTTAAAATAAAGTACAAATTCAAATTGTTTGCGAGCTCATGAAACTGAAACAGAAATATCCTTTACAACTCAAGGACTGAGCCCATTTCTCTCCAGTATCCATTTATGTTCCAATTCTGAATATAGATTTAAATGAAAATACACATACATGATTCAAACATTCACAGTTCAGAATAAAAAAAAAACTGGTTCCCAATCAACTAAACATGATAGGAGGTGTTTATTTTAATCTCTGACGACTAATAAAAACATTTCCCGAGCATATCAGGTACTATATATGATCACGTTTATTCAAACAGCCTCAATAAAACACTCTTATGATGACACAAAATGTTTAAAGCTGCTTAAAGTGATTCTGCACATGCTGAGTGATTGATTCACTCATATTTTATTTATTTTCAGCTCAGCTGTGTTGTCACATATTGTAGCTGTGTAAATTCACATTACTGCCTTATTGAGTACAACTACTGGACAGTTGTGTTGGTGGAATTGGGTAATCAATTAACGGTATAGGAGGTGTGACTGTGACACCAGATATAACCAGCAGCATATGAGACAAACTAATAAACTGCTGATTGCAGAATAAAAAGAAGCCAGCTGTCACCATGACACATATCGTGCAGCCCTTCGCACATGCACGTGTCGCCTCCGAGAGTCGCTTTATTTCCCAGCTCTTTGTCCCGCTCCAGAGTTCTGTCGACTGCACATCTCCTTTTAAGATGGATTGTTTTTGTGAAATAACCAGTTTATCTTGGCCAGCCATCTCTCTTGGTGAGAAATGATTAGGCAGACGGGCAATGTAATCGACTGCATTTGGCTTCCACCTTGCCAATAAATACCTCTCCCTGGCAACACCGCTTATGTCTCGTATTAGCTCCATCACGGAGGCTTGGAGCGAGGGAACAGCATCTGTTTCAGTGAAGTGGCACAGGGAGGACTTGCACTGTCTCACTTCTACACAGAAGAGTTTGTCTACGTCCCACCAACAATGTGATTGTTTGCTTTCCTTGCATTTCATTGTCGAGGCAGACGGCACCAAAACAACCAGATGACACGTTGTGTTTAGAGTGCAGTCTAATGGCAGGGGTGGGGGCAGGGGTGGTTGTGTTGGTTGTGTACAGCTCCACCGGGGAACAAGAGAACCCTGTGATGATGACAGTGTTGATATTGGTGCACCCCTTGAGATGGATGACGTCTGCATATGAATGCACACGCAGTGTTTCCTTGGCAGCCAGTGCAGAATATCAATCTGGAGCAGGCAGACTTAATAAAAATATGAGATCCCATGCTCTTAAAAAAATAAGGAGTCTGTAATTCAGGCCAGATTAGAATAAAATTCCTGATTGTTGGACTAACAGGATTCTCGTCTACCTCTCCTCTTTGATTCAGTTATCCGCTCCACCCAAATTGGATTTTTATTTGCCAGCGCCTGTACGCACATCATCTGCCACACTCGATGACCTCGTTTTCTGATAGGAAACCTGTCGTTTCATTTCCATCCCTCGCTCCTACTTCCTCCCGTGCATCCTATCAACTTGTTCTTTACAAGAGGATTAGATTTTTTTTTTCACTCCGTCTCTCTTCTCTCGTCTCCTCCTCCTTAAAGTCGCCAACATTAAATCAAATTAGGGTCAATGGTGCAGTGGGAGCTAATCCGGCAGCACAAAGAGGCTTAGAAGATGCACCTCCTGTTCCCAGATATTATTAAAAGTCAGCTGTGAAATAACAATTTCCTCCATCAAAGCTGTAAGCATATTTGTGGGCCAGGGCTGTGAGATGTTTGTCGGGCACAAACATCGGAGTGAAGAGATTAAATTAAATTTACTGCACAACTCATAATCTCACAAGTTTAGAGCAACATCAATCAGTGGAGTGTCCGAAAACGTATTACAGTGACAGTCTTACCGTGTGTGTTGTGATCAATACTAATCCTGTATAGATATAATCTGGTGAAAACGTAGACGTGCCAAGTTTTTACTTTTGGTCTTTGTGCTCCAGGGAACGTTGCAGAAGTTTGTCGACGATCTGTTTGAAACCATCTTCAGCACGGCCCACAGAGGCAGCGCCCTGCCTCTGGCCATCAAATACATGTTTGACTTCCTGGACGAGCAGGCCGACAAACACAACATCCATGACCCACATGTGCGGCACACATGGAAGAGCAACTGGTGAGTGGAAGTTCTGCAGACCTGAATGTACTTGTAAACAAAAAACTAGTTTCTTATTTGTAGCCACGTGTGACTGCTTGTAGGCATTTTGGGACGTTTCATATAATTTTGCCTCATCCGTGCCAATTTTTACCACGTGCCTCTTTCCTTTTAATATCCACTGACCACAGACGGTGTAATCAGTTAAAGAAAACCACAAGGGGCTAATCCAGTTAGCTTCCAGGTCTTTCCATCTACTTTCATGGGTTAATGAACCAAAATATCGTCTGTCACCAAGGGAATCTCCATGGTGACAAATGTGCATTTCCAGGTGCATGAGTGCACCTTTGCATTAATATCTGCTTATTAACTTAACCCATGTTGACCTCTGTGAGCCCACCTAATAAAACTGGTCATATTCAAATAACCATCAATGAATTAGAATGGGGATAAAAGAGAAATGAAAAAATAAAGAGGAAGTGAATGCTGATTCAGTTAAATACACAGTAAAACTCATTAACCCCACAGCCTCTGCCAAGATCCCAGCATGCATCACTCAGCAAGAGGCTCAGGAGGGCCACAATGATGGAAGGAAAAATGTATGCCTATCAAGGGACAAATAGAGATGGAGAAAGGAATGAGAAGCTAAACGAGAAGTATTTGTTTCTTGTCTGCATTACTGGTCGATCTGCAGCGTGTTAAGTGTTTTCTGACAGCACAATGGGTCTGTGTTGCATCAGAACTTTAATGGGCTCTCACCATTGCCCCATAAATGGAGGGCAATTCATCACACCACAGATATCCTTTTCTGTGTGAGATGTGCAGCTGATTGCACTTTTGCCCTTCTTGCAATGTGTGCATGTGCACAAGTTTATTTTGAAGACTGAAAAATGAGTTGTGACAAAAATGCTTTTAGACCCAACGGTAGAAAACAATAATGTCCCTGTTCCTTCCAAGCTGAGGCCATGTTTCATTAAGCACCCCGTTCCGATTGTCGTTATCCATCCATCCATTATCTTTACCCGCTTCTTCCTTTTTGGGTCGCGGGGGTCATGTCCAGTAGTCACTCTGCGAGAGGCGGGGAACATACTGGACAGGTCGCAAATCCATCACAGGGTCACATAAGGACAACCAACCATTCACACTCCCACCCACACCTAGAGACAATTTAGTTACCAATTAGCCGAACATGCATGATTTTTTTTTTTTTTGGGTCTGTGGGAGAAAACCCACACATGCACGCAGAGAGCATGCAAACTCCAACCAGAAAGGCCCCCAGCCGGGATTTGATCCGGTGACCTCTCAGTGAGAGGCTGCAGCTCTACCAACTGAGCCACTGTCATTATACACACCATTAAACAGCAGTGCAGTGAGAGCCCCCGTCTCCTACTTAGAGTTTTAGATTCAAGTACTCTGATACAGTCCTTAGCTCACCCCACTCCCTGCTGTTGGCTTCTTAAAGTATCAACATAAAGAGAGCATAATGTGTACCAAAGTACAAGTTACAACTTACACACTCGGAAGTGTGAATTTGTTGTGGCCTAATGTTACTTTGTTAGAACTACACCATCCACTTCAGATTTCTCCATTTTGTGCAAATCGTTCAAGTAGACTGAACTTAAACTTGATCACAATAGGCCCTCAGACATTATCTCATTGTTTACTACAGTCAGTTTGTAGCTAAAGCACTGTCCTTTGTGTTAATGTCATTTGTGTGTGTGTACTACTTTAGTGTAACATGTAGTATGGTCAGCAGTGTAGTCAGTCTGTACACCCCTGAGTCAGTGGCTCTTAAAACATGTCCAGATGCTGTCCTTTAGATTAATGCAGCATGTTGGTGTCAGCTCCTGTATTTGCGTCTGTTACCAAAGTGTGGATCGACTAAAGATTTTTAATTACTCTGCAACACTTTGCATAAATACTGATGTACAGCTTGTCAAATGTACCTTTAAACGTGTCTATTTAAAGTCCTGCTGAACTGACCAGATCCTGTCTACAACATCCTGACGTGGTTCAAATCATATCGCCAACCCTGAGTTACAGAGAGGATAGTCATTTAATTGATTTAGATAACAGTACATATAAATAAATGTGTTAAAACCACTATAATGAAAATGTAAAGCAAACCGATTTGGAAATGTTAATTTGTTACAACCTTAAAAATATTTGTAAACATTTATAGGATCTACAGGACAACTAGTTTTAGCTAATATGCTCTTGTCGTATAAGCACGTGTGTGTTGTGGTTTTGATTCTTGACAATTACAAAGTGTTTTTTTTTTCAGCGCTGGTTGATAATCCTCAATATTAGATGAGAATCAGCATAAATTTGCCAAATACTATTTCACAAAGCAAATAAAGCTTGTTAACATTTGTTTATATTACCAAATGCCCCTTTTAGCTCCTCGTTGTAGCTATGGACCAGTGGTTAGGATTTTGCCCCCCCTCCCAAAGCAGCAGCCCGTTTAATTCCTCCAGGATAATAGATGCCCTTGATCTCAACAGATGATATTTACCCTAATCCTTGACCAAATGTCCAGATCAGACAAAAATCATATTCCTAAAACTACAAAGGTTGTTAACTGCTGGGTTTTTACATTTATCTGTTTTTTTAATGGATAAAATTGAGGCATTAAAGTGTTTATTTTCATCACAATTGTAAAAATTGTAAAATGACTCATTTTTGTGGCGACTACTGTTCCACTGAAACAGAAGATTGCACTCAATCATGACAGCACAGCAGTGGTGTTAGTATTCCTTTGATCCCTTCACCTAATCCCACTAGATTATTTGCTTAGATTAATTTTGAAGTCATTATATAGAGTTTTCCTACACACATCCAAATCCTCTTTTGTGAGATTGTATTTTGAATTGCTTTGTGGGTGGTTGTCCTAGAAAAATGTATTGTAGGGAAGGAAATTGTTGGCATTTTAAATGACCGCATTTCACTTTTTATGGTTATTTCCTCCTTATCCATTATTATTATTGCACCACAGGCTAAAATACTTGTGTAGGCCTGAATGCAGTGTCTTTCCTGACAGAGTTCTGCCATATCAGCTCAAAGCATATAGTCCAGAGAATAGTGAAGATACAGAGATCCAAGTAATACCACCTGAGCCCCTTTGACTGCAGATAAAGCTGGCCCTATATCTATTTATTTTGGCAGAAACAAGCCCAGCAAATAAACAGACTTGTATATTTTTATTATTTTGGACAGGCACAGAAATGGGTCCCACTTGCACAAATAAGGCAATATGAATTGTGTCGCCATGTGGCCCCCAGCGAAGACCACTGGACACTGTTGGAGAAAATGAGAAGCAGCGTCCACCTGGTTTTAAAGATAAAGGCTTTATTGAATTAAGTCACATACAGCAGCAACAGAAAGGCCTGAGTGTGAGCTTTGCAAAGTGAATGAATACCTTTTCCCTCTGGCAAATAATATGTCCATGCCAAATTTGAAAATGGCATTTAGACTTGGTCTCAAAGCAGTTTAACTGGACGCAGTGTTGTTTTGCTTCACACTCGTTGTTCCTGTGCTTGAATGACTGGATTACCATTCCATCACTGGCATGGAGCTAAACAAAAAAACAAACAATCAAAAAAATCATTACTATCCCTCATTAGCTTCTAGAGTCTTATTTTATTTTGAAGTTGCCCTAAAAGTTCAGTTGCTGTAAGAAGAAAATCATCCTATATAATTAGTTTACAGACAAGTGCATATCAATCATTATAATTAATATAATTAATGGAGATTGGAGGTAACACATCATGACAAGTACTCATGTTTACTGGTAAGTGTCTTTTCTTTAATCTATTGTGTTCACTTTTCCAACTCCCTGCAGCCTACCTCTGCGTTTCTGGGTGAATGTGATCAAGAACCCCCAGTTTGTGTTTGACATCCACAAGAGCAGCATCACTGATGCCTGTTTGTCTGTGGTGGCCCAGACCTTCATGGACTCTTGTTCCACCTCAGAACACCGCCTTGGGAAAGACTCGCCATCGAACAAGCTGCTTTATGCCAAGGACATCCCCAGCTACAAAAGCTGGGTGGAGAGGTAAGCTGTCCACATGGGGGAGTGTGTACACCGGTCACTGGATGGATGAAGAGGGAGAACACGTACATTAGCTATGTTTCAGGCCAACAAACACAGCATGACTAGCACTGATCTATGAGCTGTGAAACCCCATCCAAATTACAACACAGCGAGGATGGATGGGTGTGCCCAGGGCTGAGAACGACTGTACTGAGAGGGAAAGGAGAAAAATAGCTTTTTTTTGTTTGTTACAGGGAGCACACAATGGAGATTAGTTTGCAATTGTAAAAGTAAAGAATGCAAGAGATAGTTTAGTGAAATAGTACATTCCCCTTAGAGATGAGAGAAAAATAAGTAGAGCTAGAGAGAGAGAGAGATGGAGATATATACATATATATGTAGAGAGAGAGAGGTAGAGGTAGAGAGGGGTAGAGGTAGAGAGAGGGGTAGAGAGAGCAAGAGAGAGAGGTAGAGAGAGGGGTAGAGGTAGAGAGAGGTACAGTGAGGCAGAGAGAGGTAGAGGTAGAGAGAGAGGTTGAGAGGGGTAGAGGTAGAGAGAGAGGTAGAGGTAGAGAGGGAGAGAGAGAGGTAAAGGGAGGCAGAGAGAGTAGAGAGTAGGTAGAGGGAGAGAGAGTTAGAGGGAGGTAGAGGTAGAGAGGG
>JARVLU010000646.1:10870094-10880465 GCA_031762415.1 Simpsonichthys santanae | reverse complement strand
AGCTATAGAGAGGTATCGTGAGGGAGCGAGAGAGATAGAGGTAGAGTGGGGTAGAGAGAGGGTTGAGAGGCAGAGATATAGAGGGGTAGAGGTAGGTAGAGAGAGCAAGAGAGGTAGGCAGAGAGAGAGTTAGAGAGGGGGAGAGAGTAGAGATAGAGGTAAAGGGAGGCAGAGAGGGGGAGAGAGTAGAGATAGAGGTAAAGGGAGGCAGAGAGGGGGAGAGAGCAGAGAGGGGTAGAGGGAGAGAGGCAGAGATAGAGATATTTGTACAACCTGTAACTGATAGATTGTTTTCTTTCACCTTATGTTGAAAACAGGAAAGAGAATTATTTGTATTTGATGTGGGAGTTACAGTGTCCAGTCAATAACATTTGGCTCTTCTTAATCTGTACATTGATAATTAAGTTTCATGCTTTAGAAAAGTGTGGGTTGTTAAAATAAACATTTCATCTACATATTATATTTTCATGTGACTAAGATTCAGAATAACTCAGTTTTTCAGACATGTTATAGCATCTCCTCTTAATGGGATTTTATGTGAAAATACAATTTACATGCTCCTCTAGAATGATCTGGGCAGTCACCAGACCTGTCCTAAAGCAGCTGCTGCTACAGGAATTTAATATGTTAATAAGCAGCTTTAATTAACATAGCTGATATGGGGAAACACAGCTGTTGCTGACAGTGACTGATTACCTTTACCTCTGTGGCGCTGTGTGATGTTTCAAGCTGAAATCCTAGGCAGCTCGGCCTCCAACATTTCCATTTTGGTCACTTCTCCATGAATCACATATGCAGCATCTGTGCAAGACAGAAATGTTATTAAGTAGCTTCTCTGTTAAAGTGTTCGTGCCTCGATTCATTCTTTCTCTTGTCTTAACAGGTACTACTCAGACATTGGTAAGATGCCAGCAATCAGTGACCAGGACATGAACGCCTACCTGGCAGAACAGTCACGGATGCACATGAACGAGTTTAACACTATGAGCTCACTAAGTGAAATTTACTCCTATGTGGGAAAGTACACTGAGGAGGTATGTAATGCAGTGTTTCTTTCAGTCTAAGAAGAGTAAATATTTGTGAATTAATTTTGTTTTATGAAATCACTCAAAGTATTTTAGATGTAGAATATCAGGCGGAGGTTTTGATCAGGGGAGATGAGCAGAACCAGCTCAACAAAAGCAAAAACCGTCATTTTATTTTCATTATTTACACTGAAGATGAAATAAACTGTAACACATTGCCAGTATTTATCACAAATGGAATGTGTGAAGATTAACAAATGCAAAGTGATAATTATGAGAAGTAAAGTTTAGACTTTCTTACCACTTTAGCGATGATCCGAGTGAAACTTGTAATCAGACCGTCTTCAGTGGAAACACGTCACTTTACAAAATAAGAGTTTACATTAAACTCAGTTGATTTTTTGATCATGGAGTAGTTTTAAGACTAGAAATGTATTTTTGTCCAGCTGTTAGCTGAACCTCTGCCTGATATTTTACACAGATGTGGGCTGAAACACCTAAATGGTTGTAAATTAAAGTTTAATTTAAAAACAAGTAATGCTTTCCTATTGAAATTACACATTACCCTCCACTTGCTTGAAAAGTGTTAACTTTTCTTTTTTGAACATCATTACAGTGTCAAGTAAAACTAGTCCAAACCTTTTTAGACCCATAAGCTAAAATACTGTGTTATACGGAGGATAACTTTTTTTAATTCAATCTCACACAAATGACTTTGGTAATATCAGATGTGATTGCATCCATTTAGTTAAGAAAAACAACGCAAAGGTCACTAAAATACCTTGAAACTGACAAAAGTAATTAAACTGGCCTTGACAAAAAATAATTTGACCATAGTTAAAAAACTAAGGTGTGCAGAATGTCAAAGGTAGAGACCATCTCCATACAGTTTGAAGTTCCTGGGACTACAGCTGCACATTTTTTAGAAGTTTAAGGACCACAGGACAGTAGACAATCTCCCTGGACTTGGTCACAAGACAAAGTTTGAATAATAAACGCCAAAGTCGAGGAATATCAGTGTCAGATTATACCATCAATCACTGGTTCTTCTCAAGTAAACTTAATAGACGATGACTGAGGAGAGAAGCCAAACTGGAATTTACACAAACACACTTTGACGAGCCACAAAGTTTCTGGAATAATGTTCTTAGGACAGATGAGACAAAACTAGACCTTTTTGGCAACAAGCCACGTCAGCTGTCTGTTCACAGACCCTGCAGTGAAACACTGAGAGGACTCCGCTCTGTTCTGGGGCTGCATCAGACACATGGTGTCTTCAGTCTGTGCAGGAATCTCAACTATAAAGGCATTCTGAAGTGAATGAGCTTCACAGAAAGCTTGGTCGATTACAGGTTGTGGATGCTCCAACAAGATAATGATCCAAAACACACAAACTAAAATGACTCATCAAACATTGGACTATTCTGAAGTGGCCTAAATCCTACAGAACATCTGGAGAAGGAACCCTTCAAACCAGACAGTTGAAATCAAATTGCCTCAAAAGGCACATCAAAATTATGGGTATCGTCCTTTTTGTCAAAGCCAGTTTCATTATTTTTTTATTAAAATCTGATCAATCAATGATTTTCTTGAGCTGGTATTGAACTGTTTTGTCAGTTTCAAGTTATTTCAGTGACTTTTATGAGTTTTTTTTTTTCTTCCTTCAACAAAAGGACTCAAACAAATTTGGCCATTTCTGTACCTTCAGTTATGGTAGTAATCACAATTCTAGTTTCATTAGATCATAAACTAACAGACACATTTAAAGTACATTTCAGTGATCATGTTGTGTGTGTGTGTGTGTGTTTACCGGCAGATTGTGTGTGCACTGGAGCAGGATGACACAGCCAGGAAACAGAGGCTGGCCTTCAAGCTGGAGCAGGTGGTGGCCTTCATGAGTCTGGAGAGCTGAGGACCGCACTTCCCAGGGTGCACTGGGAAGAGACCCCGTCAGAAACCGAGCCGTGCCTGAGCGAAGACCTGTCCCCATCTTTTTTTCGTCACATGACTTCCGCCTTCTGCTTTTTAGAGATGACTTCTTCCTCAACCTTTTTTCTGCTTCCTCCTCCCTGAGAGATATTTTTGTTTTCCTCATCCACTCAGCTGCATAAACTTGATGACCTGAATATATGTGAGGGGTGGCGAGCAGCTGAGATCGGTGTCTCTCAGAGAAACATGGGACATCTTTCAGCTTCAGCACAGGGGGTGGGGGGGGGCTTCATAGGGTGATTGCTGGAAAGTTAGCCATATTGGCGCACACCCCCTGCTGGAAATAAAGAAGGGAAAAACATTTTTATGTTGCCTTTAAGAATTTACACTGATGGTACTTCTTTGAAAACCACAATGGGTGTCCATATGTTGAACTTTTAAAAATAGAATAGTTGAGATGAAACCATCTCTAGCTTGGTTTATTGTAGTTCTATGTTCAACATATGGACGCATGTAGAAACATCAAAGGTGATGACTGCAAGCCAAATGAACACCTCTGGAAGAAGAAAAAAAAACAATGCAAGGATGGTTTGCCAAGTTTACACTGTACCCTCAAAAAAAAGCATACATATCTGTAAAATGTGTGACGAGTCCGGGCAAACCTAGAATGTTTTTGTTTTTTCAATGTAGCTGGAGTCGTATTTAAGAAAAAGACTGATGGGGGGAAGGAAAGGATTATTGCTCCTCAACTTTACTGAAACAGGACAGACACTAAAGCAGAGCATCCCCAGCCTTTAGCTCATATCAACTTTTCACCTGCCCAGCGTGCTTTCATTTGGCTTATGTGGCTACTGCAAAATTAAGCTAAAGCCCCACCCGAGCTGGACCCTCTGTAAAAAGCACACAACCAACTCTGGGAGACAGTGTTGTCCAAACAACCACAGCAGTCTCTTCCAATCTTGTGTCGCTACTGCGATGTGGTCTTTTGAAGCACACACACAAACACTGACACAAATCAGCAGCTGCCCAAGATCCTGACTGCCCAGATGTGCACACCATCCCTTAGGAGGTAAAGGCGAGAGCTGACTGAGACACAGGACTAGAAACTGTTTTATCAGTGGGAATAAATGGGTCAAAATAGTGTAGCCAGAGAAGGCTGCTACCTACAGGGGCTCTGGTGTCGGAGTAGCACCTCTGTCCCAGGATGTTCTTCTTTTAAAGACTTTGATGTGGGAGAAATTGAACGACATGGACTTAGCTGGTCAGCCAAAAACCAAAGGAGCTTGAAATTTTCAAAATGGTCAAAATGTATTTATAAAGTGCCACTGAGGAACTGACAAAAAAAAGGACTATGTACAAGACAACAACTTCTAGTACAAAAATATATATTGTGACTGAAACTTCAAACAGCCTGTGTGATTTTGTTTTCTTACCTCAGTGTGTTGAGATGGGGGGCTTTATGGACGATGTGATATGATGCTCCTTTCTCTTTCCATCGTCCTGGGTCTCTCCTTCTCTCGGCACACCATTCACACTTTCGTCCGGCTCCTGACTCGACAGCGTATCTGTTTTGCACAAGCGTTGGAGATGGTAGCTAAATGCATTCAGCAAAAACCCCAACTCTTGAGTGTAGAAGCACTCTTTTCTGTATTGATGTAGTTGTCCTCAGTGGCTGCAGGGGGGCGGCCTTCTCCGCTCCTTAAAGAAAAAAGGGAAAAAATAAAGTCGGATCAAGCAGAGCAACAAGTCCGCGTCACAGATATAAAGAACTTGCTGGAGAGAGCGGCTGAAAGACGACCGAGGCGCCCGCCGTACCTTTTGACCTCTGCCCTTTCTTTTGCCTTGACAACGTGCCCCATGTGGTGATGTGAATGTGTGAAGACCGCCCTAGGTCCACCTTGGGTCCTTTATTGGCTTTTTAAGCGCATGTAAAACGTAAACCATTTAAGAAACTTATTTTAAAAAAAATATTGAAAAAACAAGAAAATTAAGCCTTGCAATGATGATGTGGATGTGTTATTTAATCTTTCTTTTGCTTGGAAGAAACCAGATGGAAAACGTGGATCGTTCATGTAAGAAAAACTTTTGTTGAAGGTGGAACCTTTATCAAGTTTAGCCCCTGCTGCAGTTCATGCCCACAGTTTCGTCAAATGGTAGATGTTGAATAAAACATATAGAGCTTTGCATGCCGACCTGTTTGGATAGTATGAAATGAAACTGCCTTGCTCAAAGATATTTATCTACTTCTAAAACTATTAGGGAGTTTAAATTATCTATCACGTCCTTCATTACAGTGCGACCTGTTTGGTTTTACTTTTCCCAAACTTCTTGGGTCTGAAAATGACCTCTTGTCCAACTAAGATTTTTATCTCCATTTGACCTTAAAGATAAGAAACTTTTCTGACCCCTTCAACTAAGAACATTGCTGCATCCAGAATTCAGCCACACTTACATTATATGATGTGGGTTTTAGACACAAACTGCACTCGTTTCAGCTGATTTGTTAGTATAAGGGTTGGGCAAATACATTTTCATTACCATTACATGAAGACTTTGAAACAAAACTTGACAGAATATTGCTTTTTCTTTTCATGAAAGGAGCTTCCTGTGCTAGTGAACTTCCTCTCCCTCAATACGTTGGGTCATGTTACTCCTTTAGGAATTTTAGGCCAAACAAATAATTCAACTGGACTCGTGATTTGTCCGTACTGCTTTAACATCATTTCAAGACACTACTACTACTATATTATATTTACTTTTGCACATATCAGCTGAGCCAGGACAGAAAAGGAATGTATTTTTTCATAGCAAACAAAGGTACCTAGGATAAATAACAAACATGACCTGATTTTATAATAAAAAAATAATAAACCATATCATTCACATTTTATGAACAAGTATACACACCTAGATCTTCTTACAAAGCCATTATGTCAATTGAAACAGCTGTTATTTTCTGTCTGCTGTCTACAACTTGTACATTTGCAAAACGGATACTACAATTCATTTAATAAATACATTTATAGGCCTGTTTGCTTCTAGAAAACTGATAAATGGTCATTTTTGTGTTTTAGGAAAGCCACTACCAAAAACACAAAACCTAAACACCCAAAATGACGTAGCACAAACAATCCTTGGTTGCCGTTACAGATCTGCACAACGTGAATCCCTCTCGCCTCCAGAGGTCATCTACTTGTAGTTGCACCATGTTGTAGGGAGCTCAGATGAAGTTTCCACCTTCTAACATTGTGTAGGAAATAAAACTGTCCTCCTAGCTCAGTGTTATCGCAGGTGTTCTACCAACATGCTAGAAAAGACTTTTACTAGATCATATTTGAAAGATAAAGAGTATCTTATGGAGAGAGACAAACCTGGGGGATTTAAGGCGAGCTTCTCTAACTTTGTTATAATTAATTGTATACCTGTGTATGTAAATACAATGCATTCCTATTTTGCAGTCAAGAATAAAATACTATTTGTAATATAGAATAAACTTTATTATGAAACAAGACCTGGTGATTTCTTTTGCACATTGTGGTGATGTTACAGGTTAACTGACTGAGCTGCCTTTGAATTAAACCTGTTCTGTCTGTAAACACGTGTGATCTAAATGGCTTTGGTCTCCTGGGAAAAACCTAAATCATAAAATACACATGGCAGTAAACCACTGTACAAGCCAACTATATACTAGTATTCCTAAAGTCATACAGTTTCAGCATCAGAACCAGTATCTGGTCTCAGCCCTACAAGAGACTTAGGGAAAAGGTAGATGAATCCATAAAGCAGGTTTGTGTCATCCATTAACCGGACTGTTGATAAAAGTCTTGAAAACTAACGGATGAGAATGTACTTTAATTTATAGACAGATGGATGACTGCATTTTGACTATCCTCTAAGATGTTTTGTAAAAATCTAACTTTTTTCTTTTTATCATGACAGGTTTTACTTTAATTGTCCCAAGTCAAGATTATTTAGGAACTGGCTAAAGTAGGATTGTTTTTCTTAGCTAACTCACTGGGTCAGGTCTTCAACCTTTAATGCAAATGCTGCTTAGAACCTAATCTAGCTAAATAGGCTTTATTTTCAAGAGACAGGTTACAAAAGCTTTGCTCCTTTAAATGAGATGTTTCTGGACATAACCCAGGTTATTATAATGCAAGAGAAGGAAGAAAACCGCAGCACTGGTAAAGATTATCTCACCCAATAATGTTCGGCAGGTCGAAGCCATCCAGGAAATTACTTCTACACATCTGCCCTTGTGCAAAATTTAGTTGTAAATGCACTAAACTGATTTAATTTGGTCTAATGTAAGCACTAAGTAAAAAATACACAATTTGGCAAACTCATTACAGTTGCCTCTCTAGTTTTGTTGTCACAAATACAGCCACAAAAATAACTCTACAAACTACATACTAGTCATACAGTGTTGGTACAAGTCCATCACAGAAATAAACTTGAGACACGGGACTGAGAAAAGTCAGAAAAGAAGTGTCCAGAAAAGCAAGACTGACGTAAGAAAACAGGAAGTGGTGTGTTGGAGGAAGGGACGGGTGGTGTGAGGTGCAGAAAACAGAGCGATGACTTGCTGGGTGGGTATATATAGATGCGAGGCTGAGGTACTTCAGGAGACCGAGTGGCTTGACGGGGACGCGAGATTGAATTGGCCCACAGTCACCCTCCATATACCAACCAGTGAACTGGGAGTAATGGGTGAGAGATGGAAGGTGGGAATGTGGAAGGACAGACAGAAGGGGAGCTGGAGAGAGGAGAAAGGCCTGCCGAGTTTTACCCTAATTTTCTGACTAGTGAGCTGGGAATAATGGAGGGGGCACAAGAGGCACCTCTGAGGGCTGATGGGTTGAGAGAGGTAGGATGGAGGGGGCAGGATGATAGAGAGCCGGCTATGATTGCTTTGCACCAGGGTGGCTTTCCACACTCCCGTGATCACTGCAGCTCTTTAACCCCAAACCCCCACCAGGCCATCAAATCCACACACGTCAAGTCTCCACAGCGACAAATGATGTAGCCGAGGAGATAAAAATAAAAGATTTGAAGGTCTGCCCACACAGAGACGGGGTGATGGATGAGGGAGGGGAGTGGTTGGGTGCTGTTGAGGCAGTCAGTATTAAAGGGGACTTGGGGTTAAGAAACAAGATGATCAATAGGTCTGAAGTGGCTGATTTAGGGACTTAAACCTAAATTCATCCCAGAGTCACCGCCTTAACCTAAAATAATTAACATAAAAACTATTACATTTATATAACTACAACAGCTTCTGTGTTAAAGTTCCCCTGCAGAAAAATAAACCCACACCCAGGACAGGAAGTACTGTAAGAAAAACCACGAGGAAAGAAATAAATTTCAAGTGGCATGCTGTAAACATTATGGCTGACATATGGAAACCATAAAAGAAGGTTCCATGTCCATCATTTATGACGACTGCACTTATCGCCATCTTGGAGTTTTAAAAACATTTCATGGTTATTAATGGTTTGGCCCAGCTAATGGTACCCATCTGTCCAATGTTTCTGATGAATTTTTGTTTTGGCTTAAAGAATGGGGGGGTGAGGATTCAGTTAAAGGTGTAAAGAGCTTGAATATTTTTTTATATATCATCTCTTGTTCTTTTTATTTTTCTAAAGGTTACAGCAAGTTAAAAATCACTTTTTAATCTTTTACACTCCAGCTGTCTGAGATGTTGTGATCTCTGAGTATTGAAACTCAACACATACCCTCTTATGTATGTACCTTTCTAAATGTTTACATGATCCATGTTTCTATGACGCAACCTGTTTGACAAAACTCAGAACCGGCTGGTCTGAACCATCTAACAGACTGATAGTGGGGCAGTTTCTGTTCTACACCATAAAGTGGTGTATTGTAACCAAAATACAATTACTTTCCCCAAGGAAAAGATTCCAGGCAGCAGACAGTGTGAATTCTGTATTAATGGATACAGTTTTTTTTCTGTGCCAAACACTGTTATCAAAACATCTGTGATTTGGAGTTTTGGAATGGCGTTGTACGTGTGGCTCTTGTCAATGCTGACTGCCAGACTGGCAGGATGGATGATATGATGACAACAGCACTGCCTGGATACTTGTTGACGGCTCTAATTTCAGCCGTGGACTCAGTTATTGACAACTCAAGACAAGCAGATGGGAGCACTTTCCGATATTAGCTCATTCTCCTCTGTCTGCTCAGCTTTCGTAAACATTTGTGTTGCTGGTGACAGCAGGGACAGAGCAGGAACTAAATCAGACCGACACCGCTACGTCCAGAAAAACACTAGATGCTACAGATGGAGAGACAAGATACAAATCTGTTGAGTGTTTTAAAACTAAGATTGAAAGTTAAAGTAACTTGCTAAGTCATGCTAGTGGAATTACTGGGTATAAACAAGAGTCAGGAACCTGAAGGATTCCCCTAACCTCACTGCACAACAAGCTATGAGTAGATGGAGATGACTGTGATGAGTTGTACTGATAAGAAATTAAACACTGACATCATTGGATCACTTCTAATGTAACTGCACATTTACATCACACACACATAGATTAAGTCTCTCCTTTAAGGTTTCCACAAATCCTCTCTCCCATTTCAGTTCTTGATTAATAATAACGAAGCAGTTCATTCTATGTGGTTGAGAAGAACATTGAATTTGTTTTTACTTCATTGTCTCCTTACATGTCTGACACGTTCCCCTGTTGATAATGGATCCTAGCTGCGCATCAGATGGGTACAATTCCAGCAATCCTGCTACATTAGCACAGAAACATACACGTTTAAGTCAATATAAACTATTATTAGCTATTAACTTCACTAAATGCTCTAAATATGTAGCAGCTGGTGGCTCAACTGGTAGAGATGTTGGTAATTCTAAATTGTCTCTGGTGTGAGTGAGTGTAAATGGTTGTCTCATTTGTCTCTGTGTGTTCCTGTGATGGACTGGAGACCTGTCCAGGGTGCCCCCCACCTCTCTCAGTGACTGCTTGATATAGGCCAGTGACCAGAAAAGGAAGAAGCAGGTAGAGGTGATGGATGGATGGATGGTTGGATGGTTGGATGGATGGATGGATGGAGCAGCCTCTGACCTACAATTGTAAAAGTCTTGCTGCACAGTCATAAAAAGTTGGCTGTGATTTAAAGTGTGTTCATGCACAGAGCAGGTGATGAACAGACATTTAAATGTTTCAACACAGTTACAGCATAAAACCAAACTCAACACACTTATTGGGAGATATCATGTAAATGTGTAAATCACCTGTAATGTGTCACATGTTTAACAGTAAAAACTTAATTGAATACATGTTTAAAAAATATGTTATGCTGATTGATAACTCTAAATGAGTGAGAGTTTTAAAGGTTGTTTGTTTCTATGTGTCCCTGTGATGGACTGGAGACCCGTCCAGGGTGT
>JARVLU010000646.1:10776902-10792065 GCA_031762415.1 Simpsonichthys santanae | reverse complement strand
GGTGCTATTTATAAGACTGAGCTGAATACAGCACCTCAGACTGAGGAAGTCTTTCGGACGAAAGACGAAACGTTTCTTTTTTTTTTTTGCTTTGTTTTGTTTTGTTTTTTGAATGTCCAGAGGACCAGATTTAGCTTTTTTAGATGACTTAAAGCTTATTTTTTTGTATTGGCTAAAGTTAATAGCCATCTTGAATCAGCATGAATCTATAAGTAAAGTAGTTGTAGATAAGCACCTAATGATTACAGTCTCCAAATTAATCTGTCCAAATACTTAATATAAATGTACCTGAAAGGTTCAAGTGAACTCATTGAATTAACTGTCAACGTCCAAAATTAAGTGTGAGAGAGACAAGGTCAGACAGAAGACAATGACTATTGTGTCCAAAGCTGGTTCATTTGTACTAGCTATTGAACTAAATTAACTTTTTCCATCTCCTGCTTTTGCATTTTGGCTTTTTACCCTCATTCTCAACATGATTTTACACGTTGTGCTATTTTTTTCATTCATTTCACACTGTTTGTTTATTGTCTATTTATTTTCCAGAGTAGATATTTTTGTCACGTATGTAAAACCTTACAACTGAAATAAACTAATTACTTTTTGCCATCACTGTAAATATTCTCATTGATTCAATAAATATATGAGACTAAACACAAATCCATCTTCCTGATCACTCTGTGTTTTTTCCCCAATAACTCAGCATTTTTTTCTTCATCTCACTTTCTGCACAACTTCAATCTATCACTGCGTTTTTTTTTTTCTTCAATTTTTTATTCTGCAATCACAGACCCTTCTCCTTCTTCTTCTTCTGAACTCTTAGACAGTTGAAATGAAGGTTCAATCACAGCAATAAAGCCTGTTTTGAAACAGGTACTTACAGAGGCAGGACACGTTCCCACAGCTGGTCAATTAGAGCAAGGACGGCACAAGTACGGTACACGCATGTACAAAGAGCCAGAGTTGTTGGCCTTTAAAAAGCCAGTTACTTTTCATCCCTCGTCAGCTCTTTTTCTTCATCATCAGGGAGTACTGGCAGAGATAATGCAATACTTTGTGAAGGAAACTTGACTGCAAAGACTGAGGCGCTACTATATATACACAAGACTATTTCAACAGCAAAACTTAGTCCATCAAGTAAAAGACAGGCAAACTGCTGCACACTGAGAAAAAGAAGTGTGTTTTTACATTTTTTCATAGCACCACTGCAAACATAGACTTCACTATTGTGTCCATCTTCCATTAAAAACAGCATAACACTGAGTGCTCAGACTTTAGCATGAGTCAATATAATTGTTATACATGTGTTTCTGTTTCTGAACTGTCCACAGCTGCATACAAATATTTGGAATATAACTTCACATGTACTTCACGCTAAATCCCTCTAAAAATTAAGTAAAAAGTAACCAAGCTGGTAAGTTTAAAAAAAAAAAAAATACAATTTTAACTATATTCTTCTACCAACTTTTCTGCACACAATGTGACCACTGGTTCATATTTATATGGTCCAAAAAAACAAAACAAAAAAAAATAGTTCCTTCTCTTTGCTCACCTGAAGTAGGTGTCTACCGGTACTTCTTGTGCGTACAGCAGAGCAGGATAAGACATATTACTACTCATTGCTTAGACAAAATTATGCTCGTCCTTGTGGACAAAATTAGACACGGCACTTTCTTGCTTTTTGTTCCTTTTAAAGAGATCAATAATTAAAGGTTTAACATAATACTTAAAGGGATACATATCGCCCATTGTCTTTCATTCCACAGTTTTAAACTAAAATCATCTTATACTGAAAAAGAACCTAGCAATAGCCATTTTGGTTAAATCTGTAAATGATGTTGAGCACAATTATATAAGATATGAGTTCTAACGAGCTGCTTTAGTGCTTTGAGAAAATTATGGGGTATGACAACAAAAATATTTTGATAAGTGTAATTTAATTGAGTTAGTGGTCCCTCATTTATCGCAAGAGATCCATACCCTGAACCCCAGTGATGTGAAAAACCGCAATAGGAATAGTAGTAAAAGTAGTAATTAGTAGTTTATTTTAGAATACATACAGTATATATATACTGTATACTGTATATATAAAGGTGTTTTAAATCCTTCCCACACTTGTGCAATATTCTAAACAATGTTTCTAAGCTCTAAAGAGCACAGAATGTCATGATTTCAGCTCTCTACCTCCACTGCACTCTGCCACCTGCTGCTCTTGGCCACGCCTACTTCTCTGCTGCAGAGCAGAGATCAGCTGATCAGCTACAGGAGGAAGCTTCTCCTGCATCTTGGGCTGCACACAGGTGTTAATAATTTTAAATAATTTATTTTAAAATTTAAAAATGCCATGCCGATAGTGCACCTCATCCGTCAATCAGCCAATTGTGTGCCATGTCCAATCTTATTTTGAAAAACCGCAGTAGAGTGAGTCTGTGAAAGATAAACCGCGAAGTAGCAAGGGACTATTGTGTAGCCATTGTGTATTGGCTGTCAATGTAACAGCCATCTTGAATTGGATTGACTCCAAATGTCATTGAGTTGTAGATGTAGGCAGTGATTGCTTCCACAAAAATCAATCCAGTGGTTGAAGAAATAGTATCCTGGCAGAAAAAGTTGATCATAACAATGAACGCCAAAGTTCTAAGCAAAGATAATGAACAATGTGTGGCACTTAAGAATATGTGTTGGGCATGACTCACAGCCACTATCCATACCAGTTTTAATTCAACATCTGTAAAAGTCACTAAATGATAGCCATTTTGGGTGTTTGCTAATACCAGTTAATTGTCATTGTAATCTTGAGCAACTCCAAAGGGTAATCAGTTGTAGATGAACAGCCAGTGAATACTTTCTGAAAGTCTTATTAAAGATGTTTACTGGTTCACAAGGTATTTTGCCGACAGACAGAGGTGATTTGACACCAACAGTTATTTCCAATGGTTTAAGTAAAAATGTGTGAATGGCTCGGTCAGTCACTTGCAGTGGTTCATGGGATGTTTAGCTTTCAAACAAAGTCGACTCCAAAGTTAGTGTCAAAGTCTGAAAATCAAATATTGCTCAGTCTTGCTGATTTATATCAGCTAGTACCACACCAAATTCAAGCTCAGTACCTGTACCACCCATACTTTTAAGGTTGCTTAGCTGTGGCCGCCATTTTAAATTTGGTTGACTCCAGATGCTAATCAACTATAAATGGTCATCCAGCATTAACTGTTTATATCCAACAGTACAGATGCACATATGAACAAAAACATCACGCCACTTTTGCTCTCGGCAATGGGCAATATATATATATATATATATATATATATATACTGTATATATTAGTCACTGAACAACATTAAAACAATGCTTTTAAAAAGTAAGACTTATCTAACAATTTTAATCAGCTAAATAATGAATAACACTGCAAATAACAATATGATCTTTTTTGTAATGTATTTCATACATCTTTGTGCATAAGAAGATTCTGAAGGCTGCTATATTACTCACCTAACTGCAGAACAGCAGCCCCTGACATTAAACATATTCATTTATTCATTCAACCTTTATTTAGGCAGGTTAATCCCATTGAGCCTCGAGGACTAATTTACAAGAGAGGCCTATATAATTTTGGGTGAAAATCAAACTCAAAGCCAGTGAATTAAAACCTAATGAAGCTCATCAAGTCAAAAAGAAACAGCGTTACTCCATTAGGTTTGACACAGTAAGTCACATTCATTAACTCTTGCCTCCAGAATTTAAAGAGGGATTATTTTAAAGAAAAACTAACTCAAATCAAATAAAAATCAAACGATGGCCTTGCATTCCTTTCCTCTGCATTTTACTGTTTGTGATGAACACCTCAATCACTGCTGCTAATACCAAAATTAAATTTACAACAAAGTATAAAACTGAATAACTCTTTTAGGTAGCAAAACTGCAGACCTTGGCCAAATATTTCTCTGAGCAAGCAGTCTGAATGTTCTCTGAAAATGAATGAACATGTAAAACTCTGCAGAGCTCCATTACGTTTCCTACAGTAGTAGAGTGGTAATACATGGTCCTCTACTACCTCCTAATGGACAAGAAATACTTCTCTTGGCCAACCAGCAAAGTACCTGCAGGTTTATCAGCAGTCATGGGGAAATGCTATAGAACATTGATTCAAGGGAAATACACATTACAAAAAGGTTGTGAGTATGCCAGTTATTGTTAGCCTCTACAAATACATTGACTATAAGACGTTGCACCCCAGTAGCTATAGATCCTAACACTTGGCATTTTAACACTGCCTTGTGGAACAATTTAAGACAACTACACAAACAACCACACAAACGAAACATTAAAGACACCCTTAAGCCAAACAAGCATCCTCCTCAAAGACTGTTCCTTAGCAAAGCAGCATCACAATAACGATTCCCACAAGACAGAAAAATAGCTGGGCTGAACAGAGCAGACACATAATTTTCTAACAAGAAGAATCATTTCAGAAAGTAACAGTGTGATAAGATAATTATCGAGGATTTGACTTAAGAGGAGCTGGGAGCTAAAACTGTTTAATACCAACCAAACAACAAACCATAAATGTTTTGAAATTAATGAGCCTGCAGCTCCAAGCAGTGGTAATGTTTGTTATATTTGCACTTTCCATACACTAAATGCATCTTGGGAAAACTAAACATCATTCTGCATATTCCGTGGCATTTACTGACGCAGTTGTCTACATCAGGTATAGAAAGGAATACATGGTACAATGAGCATCACTTCCCATCCCACTTTCGTTGTCTTGACCTGTCTCCAAGGCTTGTGACGGTTTCACAATTACCTTCAATTATCCTCACTTCCAGCTCACCAATTACATCCATTATTGATTCCAGACCCCCAGGCTGCAAGGCTTATCTGTAGCCATCCACTGCCCATGGAAGAGAACGCAGAATAGAACCGAATAATAAGGCTTTAGTTCGTTTACAGTCTCCAGGTTTTCCATCAATCTATGTAACGTCACCACCCACTGAACAAAGCCTGGCTGACAATGCGGTGTCCTTAAAAAAAACAAAGTGTACAAATAAAAAGTAGTGTCAAGCTCTGTAGGGTAGACTGCCTTCAACAGAATTCATGTTAAAAAAGATGACTAATCTATTTGAAAAAGCTACATTTTTTGCAACAAAATTCAAAGTAATTTTGTCTAAAACACCATCATGTAAACAACAACGTAGCTGGTTTGTCCATCATGTAAGTGAGACACTGACAGGACAGCGTCCTGTCCACTCACGTAGAAAGCAATGACAGAAAGACAGACAGAGGGCTGACAGTGAGGCGGGGTGGAAGGAAGGTCAGTTACAAGCGACGGACGCTGTAAAATGCGTAATCACAGAACTGCCACATTTTTGAATATGATGCTTGCTGACATTTACCAAGACACAGACATAAGCTGCTGTCACCACGCACTAAAGTAGCACATCCATCATCTTGAATGCATGCCTACCTGAGGAGGAGTGCCACCTCCTGTCACAAGAAACTGAAGGGCAGTGTTCCAACAAACATATGCAATGCAACGCTGCCCTCTAGAGGCTCTACTGTGGAGTGTAACAGAATAATGTAAAATTTTAATATTAAACTTACTTTGTTTCCAGTTCAGTTCTCTTAGCAGATCACCAGGATTTGTGTATCACATCTTTCACAACTGTTGAGACAACATTATCAAATTTACTACAAAATTTACTGTGAACACTAACAGAAAAAAATACAATTAAATAGTTCTCGAAAACGCTTAACTCATATTTTCATCCAGTTTTGTGTAGTTTTACATTTTAATATTCAGCCTGGTGAATGAAGGCACAGACTGACATGCGTTTCTGAAATAAAGGAATGATTTTGGACAGGCTGGACTTTGGGCTTCTCTTGTTTTAGTGTTTCAAGTTTTCTGGACCTGTGCAGACTGCTGGATCAAAAGATTAAGTTCTGAAATGAACCATGCTTCAAGCATCACATATTAGATTTGCTTGTAGATCACAGACCTGTCAAATTTGCCAAGTAAAGCCCCTTTATGCAGAGGTACATTTGATAATTAAATACTGTAATTTCTTTCATGGCCACAGAAGAATGTGTATTGCAATAAACATTGAACTAATTTGCTCAGAAAAATGGTGGGTTGTGAAAGAAATGTTGGCCATTGAATGAAAACAGTAGTCTATTGTAGTAGGAAAAATAGCTTCCACAAATAATTTTCAATATTATTTTTGTCATATTCAGAATAAAAGTTATTTATTTAGAAACACAGCTGTTAGGTTTCTCAAAAATCTGAGCAGGAAGTTTACGTGTTTGCTGTTGTGGAAATTGTCACCAATGAATATTTCAACAAGTAAACTAAAAAAGGCCATTTTTCTGTCTTGAACAGAACAGTTGGGAAAAATTGCTTGAAAAAATGAGTATTATTATAATTTTGACTTAATGTTGATATTGCCTCGTTTATTCAGATGATGGACTTTGTGTGGTAATTGTGCTTTTTGATATAAGGCTCAAATTTACAATAATAAAATAATATAGCTTTTTAGTAAACTAACAACATTCACAACAAATGCTAATGAAGTTCTTTCAGTTGAATATTTGTATGGACGTTACGTCATGTGCTGTCGTCTTAAAAATAATAATGTAACTTAAAATCCACACCACATAATAAAAGTTGTTCAAACGTACAAAAAAAAAAGATAAAAACTATGAAAACAAAGTTTTGAAAACTACAAAAACTATTAAACAGAAAGCTTTCATTTAAAATGTTCACCAGGTTGCCCGAATGACACAGGTGCTGCTAATTGCTAACCCTTAAAACAACTTCTTTCTTTTGTCGTTTAAGAGCCTTTAGTTTATTCCTGCCAAAAATTGGCGATATTGAAGATAAACTGAGCGGTTTTACTTTTAAATTAATTTCAGACGCTTAGTTTGTTAACTGTACTTACTGCAGACAGTAAAATGTTTCGCAGATATAAACAAGCTGCTCGCGGTGGTTGAATCTCGAATAATATGGCTCTCAAAAGGGCGTGGCTTGGCACATATTAATGTGGCGTTCATGGACTATTGGAAATATGAGCTGCTACACTAAACATGACGTACTATTTTCTTGAAACGATTCAAGAGCTCAGTGTGGGTAAGATGGTAACATCCATTCCAGTAGACCCTGTTCACCATCAGTAAATCATTAAATGGTGCAAAAAATATTGTATTGATGCTCAAAACACTTTTGTGTTTTGAAATGTTGAAGTTAACCCCCTGTCTTCTTGAATGCTCGGAGCTCATCTGAAGAAGCTGAAATGGAAAAAGTTGGAAATGAACTCCTGCAGAGTTTCTCTCAGCAGCACAAACACTTTAAAGAATACAGTACTCTTAAAAGTCGTTAAAATTGAACAGAAAGTTGTAGAAAAAAAGTTAAAAACTGATTTTTAAACATTGTTTAAATAAAATGGTTTATTACTCCAATAATCAAACAGTTTTGGATGTTTTGGTTTTGTCACCTTCTCTGATTTGTTACTAAATGTCTAATTTTTTTTATTATTATTATGGATTTTTAATGAAATATTTTCTTCTGTTACAAATTTAAATTTTCTTATTTTCTGTGCATGTTTTCCTCACTGTAACAAAATAGTTGTTCATTGAATTGCAGAGGGAGCTTTGCTCACAAGAGACAGCAGATCATTCAACAGGAGGACTTTAACACTAAAATTGCCCCCCGGGCGCTTTCAATAGCTGCCCACTGCACCACCTAGTGGTGGATGGGTTAAATGCAGAGAGTAATTTCGTCCTTGTGTGGCAACATACATTGATGACATTGTGTGGCATTATTATTATTATTATTATTATTATTAAGGCTCTGGACGTTGTGGCGCTGTCTTGGTTGACACGTCTTTGTATCATCATGTGGACATCGGGGGCAGTGCCACTGGACTAGCAGACTGAGATGGTGGTTCCCCTTTTCAATTAAGGGGACCAGAGGGTGAGCTCCAATTACAGGGGGCATCACTTTCCTTCGCCTCCATGGTGAGGTCCATTCAGGGGTACTGGAGAAGTGAGTCAGATCGTCGGTTGAACCGCAGATCCAGGAAGAACAATGCAGGTTCTGTCCTGGCTGTGGAAAACTGGACCAGCTCTTTACACTCACTGTGGTCCTCGAGGGGTCCTGGGAGCTTGTCCATCCAGTCTGCATGTGTTTTGTGGACTTGGAGAAGGCGTTTGACCGTGTTCCTCAGGGGGTGCTCCGTGAGTGTGGGATTGGGGGCCCGTTATGGGCTGTTCAGTCCCTGTACAAGATGTGCAAGAGTTGAGTTTGCATTGCTGGTAGTAAGTTAGACCCCTTCAGGGTGGGAGTTGGACTCCACCAGGGCTGCACGTTGTCACCGATTCTGTTCATAACTTTTATGGACAGAATATCTCGGTGTAGCCAGTGGATGGAGCGACTCTGGTTCCTGCTCTTTGCAGATGATGCAGTCCTGTTGGCGTCATCGTGCCGTGATCTCCAGCTCTCACTGGAGCGGTTCACGGCTGAGTGGGAAGCAGCTGGGATGAGGATCAGCACCTCCAAATCTGAGGTCATGGTCCTCAGTTGGAAAAGTGCAGACTGCTCTCTTTGGGTTGCGGGTGAAATTCTGCCTCAAGTGGAGGAGTTCAAGTATCTTGGAGTTTTGTTCATGAGTGAGGAAAGAATGGAGCGTGAGACTGACGGATGGTTTGGTGCGGCGCCTGCAGTATTGCGGACTCTGTACCGGTCCGTTGCAGTGAAGATGGAGCTGAGCTGTAAGGCAAAGCTCTTTGTTTACCAGTCGGTCTACGTTCCTACCCTCACCTATGGTCCTGAACTCTGGGTAGTGACTGAAAAAATGAGATTGTGGATGCAGGTGGTTGACAGAGTAGAACTGCTGCTCCTCCACGTAAAGAGGAGCCAGTTGAGGTGGTTCGGGCATCTGGTAAGGATGCTCCCATGGCACCTAGGGAGGTGCTTCAGGCATGTCTGACTGGGAGGAGACCCCGGGGAAGACCCAGAACAGGCTGGAGAGACTACGTCTTTCTGTTGGACTAGGAAGGCCATGGAGTTTCCCCCAGAGGAGCTGGAAGAGGAGGCGGTGGAAAGAGATTTCTGGACCTCCCTGCTCAAGCCGCTGCCCCCGCGACCCGACTTCAGAACAAGCAGAAGATGATGGATGCATTAAACCTGTAGAACTGTTTCTAAGTCATGTTGCCTGCAAAACTGTAAATAGAAGCAAAAAATTCAAGACTGTCGTTAAAAGCTAAAACCAACAAAGCAGAAGTTGCAAACGTTAAAATCTGCTCTGAGCAGCCTTTAAAAAAAAAAAAAAAAAAAAAAAAAAAAACAAGAGAGAACTCTGAATCAAACGCCCTGAACTGCGTCTGAAGACTTCTGGATCGCAGCCTGGTTCTCTCCACCATGAATGGCGGTTGGATGTTAAAGCGGCGTGGGATTCTTTTCCTGCTTTTCACAGAATCGCTCAACCTGACTGTGATCTTCCCGGAACGTTCCACATGTTTCCCATTTGCAAACAAAATAGCACGCTTGGAGTCCAGTCGCAGCTGAAAGGCACCACCAGCCTCATCTGAGAGCGTTTAGCCTGAAATTACTGCTGCAGCCACCCAACCAGCCACCACCGGCAGGAGGCAAGGTACTGAAGTATTCTGCTCCAGTAAAAGTACTATTACTTTGGTGACATTTGAGTAAATGTAAAAAGCTACTTTAAAGTGGGTTCAGAGTGAAAATATTTCTTTTTGAAGTAACGGTAGTGGAAATCCTAAACTCATCTTCAGGTAACACATTTCAAATTAAAGCGTTATAACAAAATAAAACATTTAGGACGTTTAGAGGAGGCATAATGTGTCACTTTAGTGCAAACCATAATTAAGGTAAGTGCAAGGCAGCAGCTGTATAAACTAAAATTCTCAGCCTCTCTGTTTGAATCAAAGCTCTTTCTGCTGACCTTATTTACAACATCAGACTTTTAATGCTATGAGATGCACGGTTTCCCTAATTTCATCTGTTTTTAAACAACTGATGCTCGAGATGTTTTCTTTTTAGCTCTAGTTTATTCTGCAACATTTGATTTAATCTAAGTTTTCAGAACAGATTTTGATTTTTTTTTGTCTTGGTAACCTCCGACCTCCCAGATCTGATTGACAAATTCTAAAAATAAATCTAAATAATAATTAATGAGAGCGGGAAAGAATATTTTGAAGAGTGGTATTCTATGGCCGGAGTATATGCACTGAAATAACGACAGGTAATCACAAACATAAAGTCAACATTCACTTGGAAATCCCTCATATCAAGATAAGTTAACTTAGATACTTTAGGTGGCACCAGTCAGCTCAAATAATACTTGTAACACAATTTCTCATATCTTTGGGCATATTGTAACTCTGGCATGCCTGATATAAAGACAGACGTTGACAAAACATTTTCCTAGAAGTCTGTCCAGGTTGTCCCTGATGTCATCAAACCAAAATAAATTAAACACAAGACTTTATGTAATAATCTTGATGAAGGCAGCACCTGTTATTATCCACCTCACAAAAAGTGTCTTAACTTTATTTCTTACTCTTCCATCAACTTTAATGAGGCCCAAACCAAAGCTAAAAGAGATAAAATACAATAACTTGGCCATTTTTAGAGCTATTCAGCTGAAATTTGCTGCATTGGTAGCTGAGAACGATCCCTAATAGAATGACTGCAAATCAAAAATCCAAGATGGCCACCTGAGCTAAAGAGGACAAATACTATAAATCAACCATTTTTAGTGATATTGAGCTGAAATCCGGTGTGGTGATAGCTGAGAACATTTCCCATCAAATACTGCATCCAAATCAAAAATCCAAAATGGCCACCAAAGCTAGTCTTAAATTATTTTAATTCAGCCATTCATATACATATAGAGCTGAAATTTGGTGTGGTTATAGCTGAGAATATTTCCTATCACATACTGAATCCAAATCAAAAATCCAAGATGGCCGCCTTAGCTAAAAAGGATAAAATACGATAACGCTGCCATTTTTAGAGCTGGATTTTGTTATAGTGGTTCCTGAGAGTGAACATAGGCCCAACCCTTTAATGCCAGGTTTGTAATAAGATGTTTTTTTAATACATTAAATGTCACAAATTTTAAATTAAATTAGTCTAAATCCATTTTCACATGTGTTAGTTTCGCTTAATATGCTAAAAGCAGGTTGCTTGTCACCATAATAAAACATTTATAATCTGCATTATGAGACATTTATTATAAAAATTAAATTTTATCACCAAAAATAAACAAATCCCCACCATATTTTCTCTCTGGGTCAATAGAAATTATTAAATTATATCCTTGAGGTTATTGTGTGAATACTAAATGAGCAATTACATTGATTATTTTGCATTCAACCTATAATTAATGTTCTTGGCTGTGATTTATTTGCCTCTCAATTCCGTCCCCGCTGTATTTAATATTTCTTCTGTTAATAAAATAGAGCCTGCTGATTTCAGGAGGTGACCTTTTCTCATGCTGTGTCTCAGATTCCATTTCTGACTGACATGGTGCCTCATGCAAAACAAGATCTATGTTTCCAGGCGAACGTATCGCCTCGGCAGGGGTCAGGGGGATTCTGACCTCCTGCTATTGTTTTAGTGTAACGCCAGCAAGCCAGAAAAATGAGACAGGAATACAGATGGGGGGCAGAGAGGGAACAGATTGCTTCTCACTGTGGAGCTTGAATGTCACCTACCCTGAGTTATATCAGAGGTATGCTTCACCCGCTCCTTTATAAATTAAACTATTAAATCATCCTCAGGTGTTTTCAGGCATTTACAAAAAGAGCATAAAACAAAAATGATGTAGGACAACTATTCTCTTTCCCATTAGTCTGTAAGAGAACGTGCAGGGACGCCGTCAACTTTGCGTGACGCTTCCCCAGTGGACTACCAGAAGGTGTGCAGAAGCCTTCAGTGTGTAGGTGGCACACAAACTTGCTGAGCAGCTCAACTCTGGGAAAGCAAAGCCGCCTGCTCCAGCTTGATAACAGAGAGAGTTCCTAGAAAAACAAATCTTTATCTGAACAAGCAGAATCACCTGCGGCTGTGAGACTGTCTGGCAGAAGAAAGAGAAAAGGGACAGTGAGTTGCATGAGAGCTGCCTCCCTGGAGCTAACCGGAATTAGCTGGTCTGACTAAACCAAAGCTGTTCTGCAAAAAACTCCACCCCGCTGTAACACTCATACAAATATTCATTTAGTGACGTTAAAGGAAGCTCTAGTTAAAGATGGTTGATGCCGCAGGGACATTAAAGGAAAAACCTAAAAACATCTCAAATATGTTGTTTAACTCTCAGCTACTACCACAACAAAATGTTGCTCAATATCTGGTAAATTGACTGTTATTGTTAGTTCTATGTTGGTTAATGTAGTTTAGCACAGGTAGCCATCTTCATTCAGCTTTCCTCCAAAAGTTAATAAGATGTAGATGTCATGGTGTACCACAAGGCTCTGTCTTAGGACTCACCCTCTTTACAATCTACAAGGGTAATGTAGGTCAAAGCATCCCTGATGCATCCTTACATTTCTATGCTGATGACACAGTTGTTTACTGTCGAGCTAAAATAGTTGTAACGGTTTTCCAGCTTTTGCAATCCGCTTTCGACATCATCCAGTCAGATTTGTTCCACCTCAAACTGGTCCTAAACGCCAATAAAACCAAAGGGATGATTCTTTTCAAGCAGGAATTTGGTCCCAGCAGTTCTTCCTTTGATTTTATCCTCGAATGGTGTCCCTATTGAGTTTGTTGAGTCCTATAAATGTTTGGGTATCTTGGTCGATTCGCATCTCTCTTTTAAGCTCCAAATGGAAAATCTAGTAAAGAAACTGAAAGTTAAACTGGGTTTCTTTTTCATAAACAGATCCTGTCCTTTTAATGATGTCCTGGTTGACTGGACATCATTAACCTCACGCAGACTCCCTGGCACATTTTCATCTTTAAATCACTTCTTGGTTTGCTGCCTTCATACAACCCCTCCTACATGTCTCTGCGTGAGTGCAGCTACAGCGTGCGCGCTCAGGACATGATTACCTGCAGTGTTCCCTCAGTGAGGACTGAACTAGGCTAAAGGGCCTTCTCCTACTCTGCTCCTGTTTCCTAGAATATCTTGCAAAAAGATCCAAAGCTCTCAACCTTGACCTCTCTTGACCTCTCTTGGCTTTAAACATCTGTTGAGTTCCTGGGAAAAACCAATGCAGACATGTTCCTGTTTTTAGTTTTCTACACCGCCCTACAGTCTAGCTGTTTGTTTTTTTTATTACTTTTCCTTTTAAATACCATTATTAAAAAATCTCAATTTGTATGCATCCTTTATGATTCTCTATTATTGTCTTTGTTGTCCATTGTTGTCATTACTCTGTTAAAATCAGGTCTCTCTTGAAAATGAGTCCCTGAGGCTCAGTGGGATTAACCTGTATAAATAAAGGTTGAATGAATGAATGAAAGATTACTTTTGCAACTTTCATTAAAGTTTCTCCAGGGGTTCATGAGATATGTTGGTGATAGACAAACACAAATAGGTAAAGATTTTCCACCTTTGCCTCTTCACAAAACGGTACCTTGGTACAGAAGAGCGAAGCCCTGGGCGTGGTTGTTGCGGTCCGAGAAGAAGTACAGGATGACAAAGTCTCCTGTGACATTTACGAGCTCCCGCGGGGGGCTGCGCCAGTCAAAGCGGGCCACCACTTGGTTGGTGTAGCCGTCCAGGAGCTCTACCATGTCCGTCTGATCGGAGATGTCAAAGAAGGTGAAGTTGAAGAGGATGGCGGAGGAACCGGGAACCTGGATGGTCCAGTAGCAAACACGACTGGCCCCATATTTGTCAGGAAAATCAGGGGAGTAGATGACTCCTGTTGGTGAGGTGTAGTTCCCACCGCAGGCACCCACCTGGGCTGAAGTAAAGATAAAAACACAGAGCTATACTTTCCAAAGAAAACAAAATTTACAAGAACCAATTTTACGAAGAAACCCAACCATTTGAATCCATCCATCCATTTTTTACCCACTTCTTCCTTTTCGGGTCGCGGGGTCGCTGGATGTTTTTGGTCTATGGGCGGAAACCGGAGTACCCGGAGAAAACCCACACAGCTCAGAGAGAACATGCAAACTCCACCCAGAAAGGCCCTCGGTCGGGATTTGAACCAGGGTAACCTGCTCACTGAGAGGCAGCTGCTCCACCAACGGCGCCACCGTGCTGCCTCATTTGAATAGATTTTTCTAAAACGTAGCTAAAACCTGTCCATTTGAAAACACTGGGGCTGTTCAGCTTCGTTATTGATTTATTCTCGTTGCACTGTTGGGATTTTTAAACATTTGGCTGTGAAGCGTTGTCGTGTTTTGAACTCATCGGCGGCTGAACAGTTTTGTGTTGTTTTTAATGAGGTTTTAGAGAGTCCTGCTGGTTTTACAGTAGTCCCTCGTTTATCGCTGGGGATCCGTACCCTGAAGCCACACGAGAAGTAAAAAACAAAGTAGGGTCTCACTTGGAAATGAGTCTTCGAGGCTGAATGTAATTGTTCTGTATGAATAAAGGTTGAATGTCTGCAGATGGACACAGACCCACAGAGGACTGTCAGATCAGTGTGACAGCTGATCTGCTTACGTTTCCATGAAAGTTAGAACAAAGTCAGACCTGCATTATTTTAACATGGTACAAAACCATTTGAGCCACAGTTTTGTCAAGTTATTTCCTAATAAGCTCAATAACCCAATTCTGTGTCAGAGCAAAGATGGAGGAATTAAAGTTAGTCATGACCAACGCTCCATGGAGCGCTGTGTTCACGTGCAACCTAATCTTATACTGTTCTCTGACGCAGCAGATCAGAGTTTACGTTGATCACAGCGGGTCCAAAAACAACCCAAACAAACATTTATTTAATCAAAGAGATTGCTAAGAGCTGTTTTTAAGGATGGGCGACACGGTGGCGCAGTTGGTAAAACTGTTCTCTCAGCGAGAAGGTTGCAAGGTCAAATCCCGGCCTTTCAGGGTGGAGTTTGCATGTTCTCTTCGTGCATGCGTGGGCTTTCTACAGGTACTCCAGTTTCCTCCCACAGACCAAAAACATGCATGTTAGGCTGAGTGGTAACTCTAAATTGTCCCTAGGTGTGAGTATGAATGGTTGTCTA
>JARVLU010000646.1:10755708-10773272 GCA_031762415.1 Simpsonichthys santanae | reverse complement strand
GTGTTGAGACATTTGGAGACATCTCTTGTCTCCTAACATCCATGAACTGACACATTTTAATATTGCAGCAAGAATTTCTTTTTCAAGTTCAGAAGAAGTTGGTTTTCAAAGTTTTTTTTGAGTCCAGTCCGGCTCTTCTGGGAGAGAGAATCTGTCCTGCTGAACTGAACAGTCTTTCAATAAGACCATGGGTGGCGTGTATCTTCTGGCTGACCATGATAGAATCCATTTTTGGTGTGTTAGCGGTGCTGTGGGTGCACCCAGCTCAATGACGTATATACAGTACTAGAATATACGTCATTGACCCAGCTCTTCTTGAAGGCGGGTCTAACGTTACAGTACCTGCCCACTTTACAGTGATTCATTGGACCAACTTCCCTCTCGCTATTGGTTACTTTCAAACTAAAGAACAACAACAACAAAAAACGCAACGTGAATGTAACTTGCAACACAACACATTATAGAAATGTAGTGCAGTAGAAAGTACAGACACTTATTGTAAAATGGAGTGGAGTAAAAGTCGAAAGTACCCATGTTTAACTCTACTTAAGTAAAGTACAGATATATGAAAAATGTACTTGAGGATTCAAGTGTTCAAGGTTTTTTGTTGTCATTCACATCACGTGGTGTATGAGGTGGAACAAAAAAAAAAGTAAAGTACAGTAAAGAAGTACTTATACTTAGTTACATCCCACCACTGGCATTTGGCTCCCGAAAGAAAAATAACTACTTTGCTCCAGTGAGTTGTGGCAGCAGACTGAGCATTAATCTGAATCTGCATGATTAAAAAAGTAACGGCACCTCAGAAAACTTAATTAAAAACGAGCGCGAGCGGCTGAGAAACAGATGTGCAGCAAAGCAGGCAGCCGCTGCTGTTGAGAGATGTGCTCGGAATAGTAAACGTCACCAGACTGAATGATTTTAATGTACTTTTTTTTTTTGTGCCAAAATGTGCTTTTCTCTGTTTCATTAAAAGGCAAATGGGGAATGTTTCCATTTTTCCTCATACTTTGTAATTTGTTGTCCCATCTGCCCTCAGAACACATCATTAATCTCAGGGAACGAAACGGTGGCGAGCACCAGCATGAGGCTCAACCCTCATATTCAGTATTACTCAACTGTTTATGTCGTCTCCATGGGAGCCACGCTACTTCTGAAGACGGTGAGAGGGCTGGTGTTTGTGAAGGTAAGCATCTTCCCATTACTTGCTTTTTCCTTTTAACTCCTAATGGACGTCAAAGTGATATAAAAATTTGATAAATTATTAGTGCTTTACAGTTAAGTGCTGCCTCCCCTAATTGTCCTTTTTTTCATGCTCTTGCGGTTGCAGCGCTATAATGGAAAATAGCTGCGGGCCAAGTCCATTTAGTATTTTGTCCACTGCTGCTCCTCACAGCTTTACAAAAGCTGCATCTATCTGTCTGCCTTTCTGTCTGTGGTTATATGTTCATTCATGTCACTGCTCCCCTCGGGTGTACATCCCCCTACCCCCCCAATCCCCCCAAAGCTAACCCATCCTGACACAGCATTGCAAAGGTTATCCGCCACGTTAATGTATGCCACTTAAAATTGCTAATTTTTCAAAGATGGATGATCTTTTTCTACCTCAAGCTGTGACGAGATTTTTGTGAGTGTTAACTATTCCATTAATAGAATTAATTTGTTCGTCGCTGCCACATGTAATTTCTGTCCAATTGGTGAAATGTCTCCTGCGAATTGGGTCATGACCTTTATGTAAGCCTCTAGAAACTCATTATAAATCAGGATTTGACAGCCTGCTGTGTGCGAGGAAAGAAAATAGCCACCCAGCAACGTGCACATGCTCAGCATATGGTGAGGTAGCGTTTGTAAACTCTGCAGGCAATATGCGAGTGTCACTGTTATTGTGCGACTTGATCGCTGTGCGATTTCCTTTCCAACTGTCAGTTTAGCCAACTTCTGATTGTCGCCGTCTGTTTGTTAAAGCAGTTTGTTTACATGTGTCGAGGTCTCTTATTCCAACACAGCGTGTCGTTTTGTGTCGACAGTGCACCATGAAGGCTGCCTCCACGCTCCATGACAAGCTGTTCCACAGGCTCCTCTTCAGTCCCATGCACTTTTTTGATACGACACCTCTGGGTCGTATCCTAACCCGCTTCTCCCGGGACATGGACGAGGGTGAGGCTTGATTTGTCTTGACTGAGAACCTCTCCCTCAGGAGAGCTCTTAGTCAGTGAAGTCACTGCAGTTGACAAGGTGTAGCGCTAGAACGCAGTGCGATTTGGCATAGAGTGTTTTCCCTTGTGAGTTGCTCTCTGTTATCCACTTCACTTCTGTTTTTGTTTGACATGTCAGTTATTTTTCTCTTTTTGTGCATAAGCAGGTGGTTTCTGTCTCCTGCAGATCTCACAGATAATAAGTGAAACTCAAATTGTGCTTACAGCAGAGAATCAGCTTGATCCTAGTCGATGCATGAGTTTGTTCAGAGAGCAGAGAACCTATAAAAACTGTAACAGCCTACAGTAATTGGGGCATTTCATCCTTTTCTGAAATCCAGCAGATGTTCTTGTTGGTTCAAAAATAGAGAACTAGTTTGCTCAGTGCATTAATGATTTATTTTTGGATCCATCTGACATTTTGATCTCTCTGCAAACTACCAGTTTAGGGTTCTGAAATGTCACAAAAGTTATCAAACCACCCCAATATCAGCTTACAAAGATAAACCGAATTTGACCTGTGCTGGCAAAAAAGTCACGATAAGGAATTTTTCAATATTTTCCATCTATCCTTTATCTTTTACCCGCTTCTTCCATTTTGGGTCACGGGGGTCGCTGGTGCCCATGTCCAGCAATCACTGTACGAGGGACGGGGTACACCCTGGACAGGCCGCAAGTCCGTCACAGGGCCACATATTGAGTTATTATTTTAAATATATCTAGGCCTGTCACAATTGCAAATTTTACTGAGCGATTAATTTTCTCAGAAATTATTGCGATAAACGATAATATTGTTTGAAATTTGACGATAATTATTAATTATTGTCAAATTTAAGAAGAAATGTTGGTTAAATTATTTTTAGTGTAGTACCTTTTTTGACCACCGGAAGGCAGTATAATTGAATAAATGAATTTTGGAGCTTCGACAAGACAGTTTTTTCCTGAGGTTGGTCTGTTAGCTTAGCTTCTCAGCTTAGCTGATTTTAACAATCCAAAAATGTGATTTTAGATGGTTAAAACAGATTTTAAAGAGAAAGGGAGGGGTCAGTGAAGAACACCGGAGTTGAGCCTTTTGTCCTCCGGTGTCTTTAGTAGAAAGAGAAAGACATGAAGAAACGATAAAGCCGATAAATGAAAATGAGGTTGATCATTTTTATTTATCATGCGATTAATTGATTTATTGTTTATTGCGACAGGCCTAAATATATCTCTCTTGAATGCTTCAGAATTAGTTTTAGTTGGTGAAAATGTGACTACAGTATTTATCACTTGGCCTGTCAACAAGCTTGTTGTGTTTGAGACTTCCAGTTTGAAATCTTGATTTTTATTGGTCTAGAAATTGTCATTGGGTATTCCTGCCCTTTATTAAAAATAAATTAAAAAAATCCCCCACTTAATAATACACCCAACATCATATGAAGAGATTTCCAGGTTCTGCAGCAGTTGACAGAGAAAAATGGTCAATTTGAAAGGGAATTAAAAGATTATTTCTGAAGACATACCTTTTAGAAAACTTTGCATTAAAGGTAGAATATTAAAGAAGAAAGGTAGAATATTAATATTAAAGGTTAAAATAGTCAAGTTCAAGTTCTGTTTATTTGTCATATGCAGATTAACACAAATTTAACAGTACAATGAAATGTTCAGGATGAGAAGAAGTAATTTGACTCGCTAACAAAAAGAACAAACAAAGAAAATACTAAAGCATGCAATAAGGGTACAAAATAATGTACCAAAAAGTGAAAAAGTAATTATAATATTTACAAGGTCCTAAAGAGAGCGTAAAAAACATGATAGAATATAATGGTGCAGGTAGGATGAATTCGTATGAAAAAGTATTTCAATTTAGTAATATAAGCTAAAATGCACATGATATATATTGCACATGAACATAAACTACACAGATTGTGTGACAAGTTACTGCACAGGTAGTGAGTAACAGTGAGATTGAATTACGATGGAAAGGTAGTGACATACATGATACAGCCATATAGTGCAGAAGCAATAAACATATTAGCTGTCACAAGCTAATATTATATTAGTTGTCACAGATGTGGCTTGGTGCAGTTGTTCAGTATAATTTATTGAGAGTTTAGTATCTGACAGCTTGTGGATAATAGCTGTCCTTAAGTCTTTTTGTACATGATAGACTCCTGTATCATCTGCCTGAGGGTAGTAGATGGAAGAGTCCTTGTGCTGGGTGGGTGTGGTCCTTAATGATGCTGTGTGCTTTACGCAGACATCAGTTGTGGTAGATGTCCTGGATAGTGTAGAGACTGCTACAAGTGATGTCCTCTGCTGTTTGCACCACTCTCTGTAATGCTTTCTGGCTCTGACTGGTGCAGTCAGAGTCAGAAAGCACCACCTGTTATGCCACTAGATGTCTAGATGTCAATAGATGATGTCTTAGACTCATTCCTACAGAAATCTCAACTATGACAAAAATACGGTACTTTTACTTTTTGTCGCTGTCATCTGTTCAACTCATTTTGACAACAAATTTCTTCTCAATTGTTCAGAATGTGATTTTTTTTTCTCTGACGTGGTTTATTTGTCTTCTCCACAGTGGATGTGCGACTGTCCATGCAAGCTGAAATGCTGCTGCAGAATCTGACTCTGGTGCTGTTTTGCTTGGGGATGGTTGGCATGGTCTTCCCTTGGTTCTTGATTTCAGTCCTGCCCATGGGTGTCTTCCTCTTCATTGTTAATCGAGTCACCAGGTCAGACCGCTATCTGTCTTGTTGTAATGGCTGCTGGTATACACTATAGAGCAGTGCTATTCATCTAATTGCTCAGAGGGCCACAGTTACTGAAAGCCAAGATCTTAGGGGCCAGACAGTTACTGGTATTGTCATTAAGTAAGTTTGTTTTATGGTTTAAAATCTTGTTTTATTTAAAAATGAACCCATTGGTGGGCTGAACTTAGCTCACCCGTGGGCCAGATTTGGTTCCCGGGCCACCAGTTGAATAGCCCTGCTATAGAGTTGGCAATGTATTTTTTTTCTTTCTTCACTAACAGCTGCATTTTTTTTTATTCCATCTGTTTTGGTGACAGTGATTACACTTAGAAATATCAGGATGGGAAAAATGAGTACTTGAAAATCAGAGCAGAGTTTCATAATTTAGGTTGTTTTTTTTTTTCCTCTCTGAATCTGCTCTTGAGTGTACATTTTTATTTTACAAAACCAAACTCTCTTGGGCTGTGGAATAGCAGTGCAACACCTTCTGCTACAGTGTGAATGTAAACTAGGTTTGTCAAGCTGAACTCGTTATAAACGCTGATTAAAAATAAACTGAAGGTAAATAGTTTTGTTTACAGATGAGTGGAGATTTGATGGCTTCTGATTTAGTTTGTCCAACCCTCTGTTTACTGATCAATCTTTGCAGGAGAGCCCTGAATGACTCTGCTTTAGTCATTATTTATGTTTTTACAATAAAGGTGAATCCAACCAGCAGAGCATCAGCTCACGGGTGTCGTGGGAAATAACCACAGGATCATGTTATTTCCTCTCTCTGAGAGATCAAGAAAAAAACACTTCCCTCTGTCTCGGTGTTGTGCTGAATTTAGAAAAGCAAGTTTCATATATGAAATATTTACAATAAGCATCTTTGTGATTTTCATAACCTTGCATCTGATGAGACGGTTTCCGCCTTGGCGGAGTTTGATGAAGCTTACATCTTTTCCTCCTTTTCTCCATTCATTACTTAATATCTTGTCATCGCATAAATGCAAACCCATAATTTCTTTAACTAGCTCCGACTCCTGCCCGTCTCTTTAGAGATTATTTTAATTGCAAAGCATCTTCATTCGGAGGCAATTAATTGCAAGCGGAATTTCAGTTAAACTTTGAGAGCATAAACAGGAGAAATGAAATGGAAGGAAAAGATGATCCCAAATGGTTAATGAAAAGTTGTGATAACCCCTTAGCAATGTTGTTCAAAAGTCGCAACATACCAGGATGTGCACAGACGCTATGCAAAAGTGGCTCTCCCGTAGAAATTACCCACTTTTTAAAGCTGCTTTTATATAATTCTAAAATGAAAGTGCCCAGGGCATAAACATGTTTGTGTGCATTGCTGCCTGGAAGCAAGGAAGTGTCATTTTCTTTCCTCATCTCCTCACAGCTTTTATGAGGAAACCCAAATGATTCATGAGAGACTTATAATTCCCATCACTCTGCCTTGGCAGCTATAAGTAGACTTTGTCCTCCTCGTGCTTTCTTGTCAACAGCACGTTCGGCTACCAAGTGTTTGTCTCTTTGGTGTGACCATTGCTTGTAGTATTTCACAGTCATCTGTGGTGGAATCTGGAAAATGGATGCTGTCTGTAGAGCGTATCCTTCTTTGTGCATCGGCTCATCATTACCTGTCTGCGGCAGCATCATTAGCGCTCAAGCAGTTTCCATTCCTTTGTTCACGCATTTCTCATTGCCTCGCCTCAACTGTTTTGGTATTAAGATGTTCCCTCCCAGATATTTCAAAGCTATGCTTTACAATTCATGCAGAATTTGAAAACTCTGCCTTTTTTAATATTTTGTACTTTACTTTGTTTTTTATGTTTTCCAGTGTCTTATAATCTATTTCAAATAGCTCTACAAATACAGCAAAGTATTTTTAAACTCCAATCTCCCATTTTTTTAATTCAAATGAAGCTAAAACTTCTGCAGTGTTTCATACTTGACTGAAGCGGATTTTCACAACAAGCAGAAAACCCAACAAAGTTCAGTCAGGTCATCTTCACAGTTTATTTTTTGTTGAGACGTTTCGTCCTTCATCCAAAGGACTTCATCAGTCCAAGGAGCCATAAACAAACTCAGTCCCACAAGCAGCACACTCCCATAGTGGGCCGACCAGTTTGCTGCTAACAAGATGGTTTTTGAGGCAGCCATAACCAAAGTGATTCAAAACATCAAAGTTCATGCTCAAGTAACAGTGCTTATTTTATTGACGTTCAAGTATTCTCAAAATGTAAATGTAAACAAAGGAGTATTTTATTCGAAAACTTGTACGCATTTCATTGATGTTAAATGTTTATTTCAACCATTACGTTTGCAGTAATTTCTGGTTTAAGTCCTTTTAATAGTTTATCAACTTCCTCTATTTATATTTCTGAAATTCATCATACTTATTGGCGTTGTTTATTTGAATTGAAATATAATTTGAATGTAGTGTGCGCAACACGGTTAACATGTACTGTACATAATAGAGACACAGGAGGGCGCCCGTGAAGGCATCACCAGCTCCCTGTTGTTGCTGCTGGCTCCCCCTCTCCCTCTGCCTTCAGTCCCAGTCCGTCCCCGCTACGGCGCAGGCCCGAAGTAGCGCAGCCGCTCTGAGGTTAGTGCCCTACCGCGCAATCTCCATCTATTTCAGCCGCGGCGCAGCCGCATCATCGAACCCGGCAGCGTTCGAGTGAAGGATGCCGATTGTTTAGATGTCGGCTGGACTTTCGTTATTCGGCGTTTTAAACAGTTTTTGTGTGGATTCGTGTTGTTGGCGCGTATCGAGAAATAAGCTCTGAGAGGGGGAATGAGTTGCAGGCCGCTGGGCCTGTCTTAACATTCTGTTTCGTTTGATATTGCGCGGGTTTTATGCTAGCTGTCGTGCTTCTGTGGTTTATCTTAACACGCTGTGCACGGGAATGATCGTTACTGTACAGAGCTTAAAAAAAAACAAACAACGCTGTTTCTGATCGGAGTTGTTGTGCTTTTAGATAACACAGTTTTAAATGATTAGCTTAAAGCTAATTAGCCGAATGTAGGACATTGTTAGCTTAGCTGTTGGTGGCTAACAACTCCAACAACAATGCTGCTGTGCATGAGCAGTATTTTACACCTTACACGGTTTTGTGATGGTTATACCTCGTTGCCGACTATGTAGATAATTAAACATGCACTTATTTGTCTCGCTGTGCACGCTCTTCATGCGTTTACTGTACCTACTGTAAATTGGGGCACACAGAAATGTATATTAATCCATAACTTGTGTTTATCTATTTCCTTAGTTTTATTTTACATCAGAAAACTATTTTGGACTCTACCTGCTCAGATACGTTTTTATGAATGAGCTCATATTGTGTTAAGCTATCCTCCATAAACCATTTTATTTACTTTTTTGTGTGGCAGTTTTTAATAAAATAAAAAAGATAGTGTTAAATGATAAATGGGTTTGAAGTGTTCCATTAAATCTCATGTTTTTTTTTAATATTCAGACTGTAATAACCTAAGTCACACACACAGTGTTCCCCACTATGAATGCACAAAAACTGTTCATGTGTAAATATAGTTTGTATTTGATTATCAGATATATTGGCATGTGGAATGCATATCCTGTAAATAATTAATGTGTAATGTTACAGTGGATAAGCTTTCCAGAATGAGGATGCAGAACTTTTTGCATCAAATTATACCATGAAAAATTAGCAGCACGTTGGCCCACATTTTAAGCAAGTCGAGACGACTCGTGAATGTAAAAATTGGGAAATAAAGTGCTTTATTTAATATTTATATTTAATATGAAGTCACTGTCAAGTCGTTTTTGATGCGAAACAATTGCCAAATCTTTTGTATGACTTTGCTCGCTTTGGCAACTCCTGCAGAAACGTGTGCAGCTGAAAGAAAAACACACATCTGATCAGTTTTGTTTATATCAGCTGCCCCAGACAACAGGAGGAGTGTGGTTTGGGTGAATTTGTCCAGGAGCAGGTTAGGTTGACTGGAAATAATAAAATGCTACTTTGGTTAATATAAGATTTTGAGCTGCCAATTTGTCTTACAGGAAACGAAGTGTTACCTTCTAAAGTTAACAAATATGTGCATTTTGAATAAATTAAGTTTCTTGAACAAATCACACTGCTGCAAGATTAACTGCAGCATCATTAACCTGTTACTATATGCACTATTTGCAGCTGTATTAAGTAAATAATAGTTTACTATCATACTGGAACATGGTATGGAGAGTGGCAGCAGCTGTATATACAGTACAGTACTGAGAAACGTGCATTGTAAGCATCCATTAAACTGCAAATAAAATATTTTTTTTTCAATCTGTTTTCAGACCTTTGTTATGGATAAATATCAATTTAATGCACTTCATCTTTTATTCTTTCCTTGGTAGTTATTTTGTGGACTGAGCTGTGTAGACCAGGTGGCTGATGATGGAGGACCACGTCGTGAACCAGACAGAGCACATGACCACCATCGAAGCCAGCGCCGTCAGCCAGGTCGAGCTGCTGCACCTACGTGCATCATAGTTGCGCTTCTTGAAATGACAAAATGTATTTAAGCATTATTAATTCATAGCAACAGATATAAAATAAGATATCATGATTCAGATACTTAATACTTATCATGTACTAAGATTGGTACTGATGCTGCACTCCCAGCAAACTGACACACAGTGCATTTTGCACTGTCTTTCCAGCTTTTGTACTTTTTTTTTTTTTAACGCTTTACAAATTTGTTACAAACATTGGCTTCATGTTGATATTTTATTTAGTAAACTAGAAATATTTACCCGGTTCAATCCTTATGATTAGGTACACGTAGCCACCTATACAGAATCAGCGATGATGAGTGCTGAAGAGGACTCAACATCCTCGCCAGATGATGACCCTTATGATGACACAGACATCCTCAATTCAGCTGGCACTGATGAGGTCACTGCTCACCTTGCAGCTGCAGGTGAGTCTAGCTATTATTGTATACATGTACTGTACTTTAGTTGCAGGTGCTCATATTTAATGTAATGCTCATAGTTGAACAGCAGGGGGTGTTAATGTTATTTGTATAAGAGCAGTACAGTACAATTGTACTATGTTTAGACTTTTTTCTCCTTCATCCATTATCTTTTGCCCACTTCTTCATTTTTGGGTCATGGAGGGGTCACTGCCCCATGTCCAGCAATCACTGTGAGAGGCGGGGGACACCCTGGACAGGTCCAAGTCCATCACAGGACCACATAGAGACAAACAACCATTCACACTCTCAAACCTAGGGACAATTTAGAGTTACCAATCAACCTAACATGCATGTTTTTGGTCTGGGAGGAAACTGGAGTACCCGGAGAAAAACCCACACGTGCACGGAGAGGACATGCAAATGGCCCCCGATTTCTGTTGGAGTTTTTTTTTTTTTTTTTAATTCAAAAGTATAATCGTGCAAGCATTTTGTTCAAAGTTTTAACCGTGTGCATCTTATTAAATCATATTACCAGCAGAATAGGTTGGAAAGGAGAAAACTGACACTAAACCACAGAATATACAATTATATAGTTAGTTTATTTTGCTTGTAGTCAAACTTGCTCTTTTGTTTCCCTCTCAGGGCCAGTAGGCATGGCTGCAGCTGCTGCCGTGGCAACCGGGAAGAAAAGAAAAAGGCCTCACATCTTTGAATCCAATCCCTCAATCCGCAAGAGGCAGCAGACCCGTTTGCTCAGGTGAGTTCTTTGCAGAAAGTCTCTATTTCCCAGCAGGTAAATTGTACTTTAACCACCGAGACTACCATTGTTTAGCTTTTAAATTAACGTACCGTTACATGGTGGTTTGTGGTTGCAGGAAACTGCGTGCCACGCTGGATGAGTACACCACGAGAGTGGGCCAGCAGGCCATAGTGTTGTGTGTCTCCCCCTCTAAACCGAACCCTGTGTTTAAGGTGTTTGGTGCTGCTCCATTGGAGAATGTGGTGAGTGTTGTTTGATTTGCTTATTGTGCATATTTCTAAGTTGTAAAATAAGACTTCACTGATCCTAAATCAGATCCGACACCTCCAAAGTGCTTTTTTTAAATAAGTGTATTGGAATAACTGTTAAAAAAAAGACCACAAACTATAAATTTATTAGTCATACAAAAGTATTTTTTATGTGTATATTACAATTTTTTTTGTGTTCTGACCTTCTCAAATTCCTGTTGAATGAATAACAGAGTTTTCCTCCTGGTGACTAGGTAAGAAAGTACAAGAACATGATGTTAGAGGACCTGGAGAATGCCCTGGCGGAGCACGCCCCTGCTGGTGGAGAGCTGGCCTCAGAGCTGCCCCCGCTCACCATCGATGGCATCCCCGTCTCGGTGGATAAAATGACCCAGGTGAGGCTTCCTCCCACTCAGAGTGAATAATGCATTTTTTTTTTTTATCATTAAACAGTTATTTTGTAGTTAGAGCCAAATTTGAAACCTAAGTTGATGCTACCAGTAGGGGGCACCAGCTACCACAAAGTACAGTAGCATGAACAAGAAAAAGCTCAGCTATTTTTTTTTTTTAATATCAGTGTCAGCTGTTTACCTCTAATGATATTGTTTTGTGTATCGGTGTTTTTATTTGTAAGGAATACCAAGTTTAATTCAGGTCATACACGCGTCGTGTCAGCACTTTGAAAATAAGCTAAATCTCCTCCTCTCTGCCAGAGAGCTAGTGGGAGTGCGGAGTGTGTTTAGAAATCCTTCCACCGCAGCATTAGCACCACGGGCCGCCTGAGTCCTCTGTTCACCCAAGGGAAGTTGTCTTGTTTACTGTACCGTCCCCCGTGCTGCTGACGCGCTCTGCGGATCGTCGTCAGAGTAGCCGGCATGAGCGCGGCCCTCAGAGATGGTCCGCAGCCCAGGGAGCGCAACAGCCAATCCCGGCTCAGATAGCTCCTCGGAGACCGGGCGTTAGTCGGTGCTTGTTTTTCTGGCGGACGGAAGATTAGATTATCTCGAGCAACCAGAAGCAGGTGAAGCAGCGAGGGGTGTTTTTAACCGATTGGTAAACCTGGGAAGTGGATTTTCATGAAAGTGACGCAGGGAGCCAAGTCATTCACCTGATTCACATCAGGAAAGCGTTGACTTCGTCTATAAGTTCGTCTGCAGTGGGTTTTAAACACAAAGATACATGGAGCATCTGTAGCAGGTGATCCCTGGTCCAGCCTGAGCCCTTAATTTCCACCTACCTTTGTTAAGTTCAGAGACCCAGTAACATAAAACTAAATGCTGATTGGACCACTGCTTTGAGGATTAAGATTGGGGGTGGGGTGGTCGGCATGAAGGCAACATGCCACTTAACTAACTAGCCACTTTAATTAAGCCATCTGGTCCTGCATGCAAACATCCGCATCGCCCACAGGTGGAAATGCAGGAATCCTTTTGCTGCTAAGTCCTTGTCCTGAGCTAATCCAAGCCGCCATTCCTCTGTTTACCAAAGTGGAGATGTAGTACGTCAGCCACCAGATGCAGCGTCTACCCTCCATTTTGCAGCACAATCCATTTTGTCATATCTCGTCATTATTTGATGCACTGAGACACTAGCTATAGATGGCCTGTGATTGTGAGTTAGAAAAATGGGGGGTGTCTAATGGAGAGGAGGAAAGGATTTATTTCTCCTGGAACCAAATTTAGCCTGTGATGTCAAAGGAGGCAGACGCTGCAGAGCCTCACTGTGCAATATAATCCCCCTGGTGATGCGTGCATATTACCAGGACACTGAGGACATTGGCACTAAACCACCACTGCAGCATGGCTGTGATTGCATGTTGATGCTAAAGTATGTAAAATAAGCAGATGTCAGAAGGATGATGACAATAATTGATGTCTATAATAATGCAAATGCTTGTAACACTATCAATATGCGTGACAATTGCACTAGAGCCTGTGCTGGGACCGGCTGACTGCCAGACTCGTGTTAGGTTCTCGTGGTGTCCGTCTGACTCATCAGGCTGGAGCCACAGCCAAAGATCGGTCCCATAATAATAATCACACCTTTTTAGCAGCCCCTGTATCTATTTGCAGGTCTTACCCACCTCAGCAGGTGCACAGTTAATACGCGCCTGCTGCTTCTGGCTCAAGAGTGTGTTTGCTCACGTGTCAAGCCTTTGTGGTTGGTTAATGGCTCGTTTTTTGTTTTGCTTTTAGGCTCAGCTGCGAGCGTTCATCCCAGAAATGCTGAAGTACTCCACAGGCAGAGGGAAGCCCGGCTGGGGCAAAGAGAGCTGCAAGCCAGTGTGGTGGCCCGAGGACATCCCCTGGGCCAACGTTCGCAGCGACGTCCGCACCGAGGATCAGAAACAGAGAGTAAGACGATTACTACCGAAACGTTTTGCAAGGAATTCCTGCAAAGACGTTCAGTTTGCTTCACAAAGTAAATTCACTCCTTACAAGCATGAAATGTTGATTAATCGCCATTAAGGACAAGCAGAATTGTAATTGCAATTATTTATTTCGATATATTTTGTTGTTTGCCCAACCAGCTGTGGTGTAAAGAAACTTTTCCACACCAGTCTTCATTATCTATACTTTATCTGTGCCCCCCTCAGGTGTCTTGGACGCAGGCACTGAGGACGATAGTGAAGAACTGCTACAAGCAGCATGGCCGCGAGGACTTGTTATATGCTTTTGAGGACCAGCAAGTAATTCCAGCAACTGCAACCCAGCACCACCTGACCACTGCGCAGGGTATAGCGCACCTTGTGCCCTCGCAGACCGTCGTCCAGACCGTCAGCAATCCTGATGGAACCGTCTCGCTGATCCAGGTGCATTTAGTTCACTGCGTATTTGAACACTGTTAAGTGAACCATTTCAAAGTTCATAGTAATTAGTTTCTACCGTTCTGCCTCAGGTTGGGACAGGGCACACAGTTGCAACGTTAGCAGACGCATCAGAGCTGCCTGGTGTGACCGTGGCACAGGTTAACTACTCAACTGTGACTGATGGGGAGGTAATAGCTACATGCTTACAAAATGCACATAAACTGCATTTAAACCAGACCAAAATCGGCGGATTTGATGGGAAAACACATTTCAGTTGATCATAAATCCAGTTTGAAGAGTATTTAATATGTTTCTCTAGGTGGAACAGAACTGGGCCACCCTTCAGGGTGGAGAGATGACAATCCAAACGACGCAAGCGTCAGAGGCGACGCAGGCCGTAGCGTCGCTAGCTGAAGCTGCCGTTGCTGCCAGTCATGAGATCCAGCCTGGAACCACGGTCACTATGGCTCTCAACAGGTGATTATTGACTGAGCTTTGATTAAGACAGCGTACGTCTCTTAAAGTTGATTTTTAAATATAAAGCAGCGTTTGAGTGTTAGTTTATAAAATTGGACACGTTTGTTTTTATCATTGTCATTGTACGAGGATTGTTTTATTTCACATTTACAAATTAATAACAGTCGGATGCATTGTGATTTTTTTTTTTTTTTTTACATTTGTTCCAATATTTGAATAATGAACTAGCATGTTCATTACCAGTCTGAGCACACAGAGTATATGTCAGGGACGAGTCGACCTCTACACCAAACTCTGGCTCATTATCTGTAAAAATAACTGACTTGTAGCCATTTATGTGTTTGTTAAGATCGAGATAAGTACAACCAATGATTAGTTCCTTTCACTAAAACTGTCCAATGACTCGAGAAATATTCTTCTAATGGACAGACATGCAAATGGACACCCATATGGACACATTAAATTACATGATAACCCATTTTTAATGGCAGCAGGCGGCACAAAGGGCGTCAGTCCTGGCAGGTCATTGGATGATGAGTCAACTACTTTAATCACTGATCAGCAGCTAATTCATTAGCAGACGCTCGTTAGATCTCAAAGATGTACAATTAGTTTTGCTGCTATTGTTTATTTTAGATTGATAGATCGATCAAAATTAAAATAACAATTCAGATTAATTATCTTTAGCCTTTTTTTTTGTTAATTTTATTTGGTTTCTTTGGGGCTATAATGGTTTTCAGCTAGCTAACGCCATCAGTCAGACTCATCGGGACTCTGAGGTGTTTGCTCGTTTTTTCACTGCTGTGCTGTCACGGCAATCATTTCAGATGTGCATGGGTGTGTCCCATCGGGGCTTGTTACCTGCACCCCCCCCTGAGCATTGCTTCCTCTTCTCCCCCTCGCCTCCCCCCGCTGCTGTTTTCTTCTGCTGAGCTGCCCCTGTCTGCTGCTCCTGGAACAGTTTGTCCATTTTCCAGCTCCAGAGGGGAGCGGAGCTTCCTTCTGTGTTCTTTCCTGCACCTTTATCATTCTGTATCTGCAAGGAGGTATCAACACTCGCAGCCCTTTACGTCCACCTGCGTATGAGCTGTGACTACGTCCATGCGTTCATAACGAAGCTGCAGTTAATGAGCTTATGATAATTCCACTGGGCGGCTCTGGTTAATAAAACTGCTTTGTTAGACTTGTAGCACCTGGCCTTTGGGGAGATGTGACAGATTCTCTGTAAGTCCAGACAAGAAAAGCCTCTTACAGCTCATACACTCCCACCTCTTCACCTCACATCTCTCTAATAACCCCTGCCTTTACGAGCAGACTGCTTATGTGTGAGCGCTTTGAGGCTTTGTACCTGAAGATTGTATCTGAAGGCTTAAAATCTCCATCCATCTCCTGTTTGTGTCATTTAACAAAGAGACCAAAAAAAAAAGCGTGCTCACGTATTTTGTTTTGCGTTGCAGTGAGGCAGCGGCCCACGCTGTAGCGACGTTGGCAGAGGCTACTCTTCAAGGAGGGGGGCAGATTGTCCTGGCAGAGACGGCAGCTGCTGTCGGGGCTCTTGCGGGGGTTCAAGATGCCACAGGTATCTTCTTCATTCCACAGCTGCGAAAACGCAACACGCATGCAAATACGCACAACATTCCTCACATCAACTTTTATGAGGCTGGTGAAGCCTGAAAGGTCATAAATCACTTTCATCTAAATTTCCCCCAGCTTGTTTTTTGTTGTGTATTTACTAATTATTACTTTTTTCACCCATCGTTGATATTTCTGATTAGCCTTACCAAGTGTAAGCTTCCTACCAGTAACATTGCAGAGTTACTGCAACCCCCCTTCTAATCTGCTCTGTGCTGATTTGACAGATGGTGCGTTTTTGTCTGTGTGCATTTTGAAGTCTTGCATTTAATAATATATTTGTATAAGGCTGGCTCTTATGCTTGTTAGTCAGCATTAAAAAGCTCAGCGAGTTGTCTCGTATTCTTTCCACGTAGGAAATACACAAACCTGAAGCATTATTCTAGTCTGTTGGGGAGTTTCCGACAGTTACCATATTTTCTGCCATATACATCGCACCGCCCCATATCAGTCCAAATATGTCTAATAAAGTGGAAAAATCCATAAATATGCCACTTTGCCATGTACGTTGGTTGGCCTTGTTGCTGTTTTAAGTGCTCTATAAATAAAATGGCATAGTATGTTAAGTCGCATCTATTACGCAATTAAAATTGTTTGCTTGAAATTATAGTAAAGGTGTGTCTCAGTTTAACTTTTGCTTAATAAATGCACTTTAATGGTAAAATCATCTTCATTTCTTCAGGGCGGTGCAGTGAAATGAAGCAGATTCAGTTGCTCCAGGCAGATAATGGTGGTGGGCTATGGCAAGCCGATTGTGTCATTAATAGCCACGTTTACCTATTACATGATAGAACGGCATGCCTTACTATTTGACTGCCATCTAGTGGCTGTAAATGGTAGTGTTTAGTATTTTCAGTCAGAATTAATGAAAATAGTCATGTCTCAGCCAAAAATTGGTTTATAAATTAAAAAAAAATAAATCCATAAATAAGTTGCTTCAGCCTATAAGTCGCAGGGCATGCAAATTATGCAAAAAAAAAAAAGTGACTTATACAGCAAAAAATATGGTAAATTGGTCACTAATACACACAAAACACATTCTGCTAAAATGGCTTTTAGCTGTAGCACTAATGAGTGCCATATTAAAAAATGCTAGTTTAGACTTAAACAGGTTCCTCAAAGTTCCTTAAAGTTAAGTTCCTTAAGTTCCTTCCTCAAAGTTAGACTGAACCATTTTTTTTATTACAGCGTACTATTTGTACACATATTACTAATACTCGCTGTAAATATAGAGCCAAAACTCAAGCCCGTCAGTGGTTCGCTGTAGAAGCATCAGGAAGAAAGAGAACTTAACTTCCACAGGGACGCCAGCCCTTCCCTGATCTATTGACCTCAGCTAATCACAGGCTGTAAAGAAGTGTAGAGAACCATTTGAAGTGCACTGGCCCTGACGCAGGGATGATTGGCTTGTGTTGAGAACCTTCACAGACAAAACACACACACACAAATACAGCTACTCTGCCTTAATGTCAAAGTGAAGCTGTTTGAGTGGTCTGTTGAGGCACTTCAGCACCAGTCCATGAGCTCCAGAAGCCATTCTCCACAATCACTTCCAGCCCAATTACAAGCATCAGCACATGTTAACAATGTCATAAATCACAAGCTTTTGGAAGTGGGGGGGCTCAGTAGGAGGCTACAAAAAGGACAAAAAATACTTAGCAAAAGGAGCAAATGTTCCCAAGCAGAATTGCAGAAATCTTGGATTTGGAAGGATTGAATGCGTTAACCGTCCAGCTCGCGGGGGGGGGGGGGGGGGGGGGGGGG
>JARVLU010000646.1:10744349-10755698 GCA_031762415.1 Simpsonichthys santanae | reverse complement strand
CCGCGACCCCCCCCCCCCCCCCCCCACCCCCTACGCTGACGTTCTTGCCTGCCTGTGGCACAGTGACAGCTTGCAGGGTGGGGCAGTGGCCCACATGACTGCAGCCGTAATCCCTACAGGAACACAAGCACAGCTGGGAATGGGAGGAAGCGAGCTGAGGACATCCAATCGAAACATTGTTCAGAATAGCCTTTCCTGTAATGTGGACTGTCTTAGACAACTACCGTATTTTTCGGACTATAAGGCACACTTAGAATCCTTTCATTTTCTCAAAAATCGACAGTGAGCCTTATAATCGTGTGCGTCTTATGTATTAATTCTGGTTGTGGTTATTGTGAATAAGTCGAATAAAATTTGACTTATGTTTTGTTTCGCTTAATGCGCCTTATAGTCTGAAAAATACGGCGCCTCTATACTTGATGGCCTCCTACTAACCATCTGAATCACCGTTACAGGGAAAATAAATAAAAGCAGAGGGACACGGTTAGAGTTCAGCGGCTGAAGCTCATGCTGTGCGTCTTCTCCTTAGGTTTGGTCCAGATCCCAGTCAGCATGTACCAGACTGTCGTGACCAGCCTCGCCCAGGGCAACCGTCCGGTTCAGGTCGCAATGGCGCCTGTCGCCACACGCATAGATAACACTGTCACACTGGACGGCCAGGCGGTGGAGGTTGTGACCTTGGAGCAGTGACACTATGGACCTTGGAAGGAGTGGAACGCACTGAACACCTTGGGAGATTTGTTTTCTCCTCTTTTCCAAGACAACACATTGTGTACAATGTTGGATATATTTTTAAACATCTGCAGGGGAGAATACGTGATTGATAATGCGTTGTTTACTATGTAAAGATATTGCTTTTGTTGGTGTATTTTTTTTTTTCTGGTTATTTTCATATGTTTTAACTCTGTGGTGTTGAGTGTGTAGTATTTATTTCCTTACAAGTAACCCAAGACGAACCAAAAAGCCTGGGAGTAAAGCCACCTCTGCACCGCTCAGACTGCCTGTGTTCTGGATTTTTGGTGTAATCACTGCTGGACTACTCAGTTTTTAGTATAGACTTAAATTGGTACTGTCGTCAGAAGCCTCCCTTTTTTCACATTCCCCATTCTGAAAGTCATATTCACCTCGCCTGACTGTCTTTTTGTAAAGGACATCGTATCTGCTGCATACACTCCCATTAACATTTCTCACATTAGATGAGGAAGTTTAGCACTGAAGTATTGTCCTGTCGTATGCTTTTCTCTTTTACTATAGCCCGCAGACATGCCAAAATGTGCAGAGACTCAGGATATACATCAGTGTTTACTGCTGCGATCGCTAAATAGACCTCGTACCAAACTTGTTTATTTATAGTGCATGGAAACCAGTGGCACCCATTAGTGTGTTATTTTTTAAAAATGAACTTATTTCTGTAGCTGTCTTTAGTCAATAATATTCATCACTTTCATACAACACAGGAAGTTGCACTTGGATGAGAGCTGTGATGTTTGTGACGCCGAGGAGCATTTTAAGCTAAATGAATGCTTGTCCAAAAAAAGTGTTGGATGCGGCTGTAACGAAAGGTTTAACCCTTGCCAAACTTGTGTGTTTGAAAAATAAAAGTCCAGAAAAACAGTTGCTGTTTATTATTCAGGTAGATTGTGTTTTTAGGAAGCTGCCTTGGTTTATCTACGATTCCTGAAACATTTCTTTAAAACCATTCTTTTGCAAAACCAATTGCATATTAAGTCCTGAACTCTTTTGTTTATAAACGCAGTTCATTTACTGGTAACTGAGTTTCCCAACCTTGGTCCCTGAGGAACACCATCCTTCATGTTTCAGTCGTTTCCTGCTCCAACACGCCCGATTCAGTTACATCCGAGTTCTGAAGACGTCTGTTAATCACCCATTCATTCAAATCAAGTGTGTCAAAGCAGAGAAACAAAACATGCAGGATGGTGTTCCTCAAGGACCACTGTTGGGACCACTGATTTTACTAAAGGCTTGTGACCATGATGCAGCAAAATGGGCCCTAACCATTAAACATCCGCCGCACTTTACAGATCGGATAAACTTGTGATGGAATGCAATGTTTCTAGTCTAGGACAGTTACTCAATTTTTTAATTTTTTCTAACCATTATAAACAAATGACATGACTGAACGTCCACTTTTTTCACGTTTCACCATTTTTTAAATTCATGACAACCTTTATTTTTCTTTTTTGCACCCAAGCTGAATTTCTCCACATTAGTAGCATTGGTGGTACACTTGCCACAAAACCTGATAACCTCTTGCACTCCTCTCCTCCCCCACCGTTCCTGCAGCGACAGACAGGGCCTGGATTACATCATAAGCTGCCTGAACCTCTGCTTTAAAGCCTGGGATTTGCTGGCAGGGCCCTTCTGTTGCAGAGCAGAACAGAGGGAGAGAGAAGTGTTCAGGCCCTAATCTATCAGGCGTCATATAGTGTGTATCCTGCTCTTCCTCCAGATTAAAGCTGGAGCAGGCTCCATTCAGACAGATGAAAGATTCCCTTTTTTAGTCCCCTCTACTACCACTTTAGACTGGGACCCTGGGTGAGCCCAAACTTGTAATTCTATGCATGTGTGCACCTGTGATGTTTGAGTTTTTGTGTGTGGCTCACATGCAAACTAGATTACAGGTCTTATTAGCATACTTTTTTAGGGAAAAAAAAAAAAAACTACTTTTCTCTACACCATCCATTTACTGGTACTCATCTTAAGGTTTGTTAAAACCTTTAGAATGATTGTAGCTAAAATCTATTTGGTTAATACCAATTAAATGTACTTCTTTCTCTACATATATGCATATGTGGTTTTACTTAATCCCAAATTTACCTTAGGTTTTTGTCATGCTAAAACATAAGAGATGTTTATACTTCAACTCGAGTCCAAAAGAAAAAGGCATCCCAACACCGCCACCAAAACTGACATGGCAAAAAGACGAAGACACAAATGAGACTCATTTTTTAAACAGTTTATTACAAAGAACATTTGTGGGATGAAACAATTCCAAGAGAGAATTTGTCCATTAACCTACATGATAAGATTGTCAGTAACAGTCTCTTCATATGTTGAAGACTGCATCACTTAGACTTTACAGTGGTTCCTAACCCTGGTCCTTGAGGAACACCATCCTGCGTGTTCTAGTTGTTTCCCCTGCTCCAACACACCTGATTCAGTGATTTAATTACTTCATGTTCTGCAGAAGCCTGTAAATCACCCAGTTATACTGTAATCAGGTGTGTCGGAGCAGAGAAAAAAACTGAAACATGCAGGATGGTGTTCCTCAAGGATTAGGGTTGGGAACCCCTAACTTTAAGGCTGGCCCGCATTATATCACAGTGAGCAGACGTGACAATTCTGTTGCCTCCTAATGAGGGCATCTCAGAAGACCCATCAGTCTGAAAATATTCCATTCGGTCTACTCTAACTAGATTATTTGTTATGAATATTGAATAGTGTCGGTTTTAAAATTTCTATAGCCATCTAGACCTCAAAGGCTTGCTTTAGTGGTTCAAAAGAGCCAATGTTGTGGAACACTGCACATCACCTTCAATCACTGAAACCCTCATCTAACCTCATATCTTACTTTTTAAACCAACCATTGTCCTCAATATGTTTAGTGGCTGAAGAGATTTGGGAAGAGAAAAGGTGCCACTCTTGATCCTCGGGTTGATGGACAGGTCTGCAGTCGTGGCGTAGGTGGTGTTCATCTACAGGGGGGCACTGCAGGGTGAGAAGGGAGGGGTTAGGTCAGAGCTTTAATCTCAACTAATCGTTTCTTAATACATGCATCCCAGGCCCTCCACCATCTCTGCATGCGTGCGCACACATTCAACACATATGAGCTCCCACTTGCTCTAACAAGATGTAATCTCCTACTCTTCCCCTGAGTACAGGGTTGAGCAGAGCCACAGGCTAAGACACGGTCCCTCTTGAACTCTATAACCCGTCAGTGTTTAGGTTCTTCTGGAAAAATACTCTCCTCGTTGATCACTTACATCTAAACCGCCTATGGAAACCGTTCGATCAGTGGAAAAGCAAAGGGATGTCGTCAAATCCAGACAAGCTGCTGACGATGCGGCTTCTCCTTTAATGTAGGATAATAGTCTAATAATGGCCCCCGCACCCTCCAGACTCACACCTCTGCCCACCTCCAGCTCAGACACTGCGTAAGAACGCCGATAATCTGATTCCACTAATGCTCTGCACTAAAACACAGGAGAAGCACTGTCTCAGCTCGGAGCTGCTCGCCCAGGAAACTGTGTGTCAGTCAGGGAGCGAGAGAGACCCAGGGAGAAAAGGGCCGCAGGGTGAGGGTGGGGGGGCTGTGGGATAGAGCGCACACTCAAAAATGCAGTGTAACCTGAGCTGCTCGGCCCATCTGGAGAAGGCCTCGCATTGACAGGGGTTCTCCCACAATGCACTTTGCTGCAGAGACGATCGTTAGAGGGAGGCTACAATGAACGCAGTCTTTTTGAAAGAATTTATTTGTATCGCACAGTTCTGAGCTGAAAATGAGGAAATAAAACAATATGTTCCTTCAATATGGATGTGCAGGTGCAAACACATTCGCAAGGTACAGCCAAACCTGTGGACGTCCTCGACTACACGTCTTGACAGAAGTCCACGCTGATGTAGATGAAATATAGTGGCGCAAACTGTTGACAATACAAATTATATTAGTTAATGCTGATGTGTAGGCTATAAAGCAGGATTAATGCAGAGGCAGATAAAGAGATTTTAATCCCCAGATCCCCCTGTCACCTACATTAACAGACCCTGACCCAGATATATAGAGCTCAGAGCAGCTTTTTTGGGAGGCCAAACCGTCAATCCACTGTTGGAGCAGCGTACGAGAGAAAGTCCCCTGCTTTCTTTTTTCATTTGAGGCAACAAGGCCGCATTGAAAGAGGAGGGTAAGACGACACCGCACGGTTTGCCAACTATGCCACAGAGTTAAGAGAGGAGCCCTCTGATGGCCGGCTGAAGGCAGAGTACAGCTGGACGTCTGCGCATACCGTCCGCTGCAGCACGCCTCACCGCTGCCATGTCTTCATCCAAGTGCACCTGTCAGCGCTGCAGGGGAAAGCGACTGATGAGCAGAGGAATCCATTAAGGTTATAGCATTATCAGCATGGAGCACACAACAAGCAGCCTCTTCATCAAATGCATTCACGAGCCCAGTGACTGATGGGTCTTGGTGCTGACGGCTCGGCGCATCATTTGTTTCAATAATACATAAGTTATAGTCCACGCTTGCTTTAATTGCTTTATGAGTTGCTTGTTCTTTGTTTTAACCAAAAGCTTAAGACTTTCAAGTCAAGGTCATCTTGACATTCGTGGAATTGGTCCCCTTGTCACTTGAGCTCTGAGGCCGGGGTGTGCAGGGGAGGATCAGAGTCTCACCCCACCTTTCACACCATCGGCCACTCACTCGCTGACGTTTAAACGCTCTTCGGATGTTTATCCAGCCATAAAGGCCCCCCCCGCGTCGTCGTCTGCGTCGCATTCGGCTGCTGGATGCTCTCAGGCAGTAGTTGGCAAATCTAGAACCACCGGATCCATCTACCGCACCAGTGTGAGTTCTACCATTGCCAAACACCACCAGAGAGCTGCGGGGGGGTGAGCTCTTCAGACCCAGATCAGAAGGCAAAAGCGATGAAAGTCTGTCTTGTCCTATATTGGCACTACACATAATTGCTCAAAGTATATGTACAGAAGCAAAAATGTGCTAGTGCCAAAATGGGCAAAGAAGCGGAGTGGGGCTTCCAGATGCAAGCAGCTGTTGCCGTAGAGATGGATGAATAGACGTTAAAATCTCCAGCAGAATGTCACAAACACGGCTCACGCAACAGTACCAGAGCTATTACATCACACACACACACCCCCCACCCACCCAGAAGCAGGAGAGGACAGAAAGTACGCCACCTCAGACCATCAAGTGGTTCTTTCTCTGCTCTGTTTATGGCCCTATGGTAATTCACTGATAGCGAGCTCTCACAGTGAATTCTACCAGTGCCATACACAGAACAGGAGTCATGATCACCCCAACACCCGGGCCAGGCGTAGCCAAGACAGTCAGCGCGATTAAGCAGAAGACCACCGACCCACCTGAGAAGAGCAGAAACAGCAGCCCCGGAGAGGCACAGTTACCCACGATGCCGCAGTGAAGTGTGCGGCCGCACTGCGGTGGATTGATCCAGACATTAAGCAACAGGTCAAAGACTACTAATAGAAGTCTGCTCAGTCCTGAAGAGAACGCCGGCGACTAGCTGCTCACTGCTAATCCCCTGTGCTCCCATCTTTAGACTTTGCAGGCGGTCACCATTAACCATCTATTGCACTTGTAAACAAGCAGCCAGAATCCTCACATCACAAAATGTAGCATCATCGAGCAAACGGAGGATTTGAGGATTTTCATATAGGGAAACGTAAATACGTCTTTTTTTAATTTTATTTTTTATTATTATTACAAGGCGCAGCAGCTATGTTCATGTCGGATGTGGCAGATTGGCACAAACAGGGGCCTTGGAGTTAATCTTTGGAGTCTGAGCTCCTGCTGCATTCACATGTCCAAACGTCTGCCACCTTTAACGTGACCTTCTAATTCCCTCCGCAGATTAGTTGCTTGATTTGTCCACCTTTGCACATATATACAGTATATGATGGAAACAGTTGGGCTTGTTTGCAGGTATTCCCATACTGCAGCTCGTCTCCTGTACGAGCGTGCAGGACGTTTCTCCTTTATTTTAAATAAATCTAACTCACGCTGCTGACCTTGAACGTGCCACGTCCAAAGCGTGGCTGCAGATAATCCGCAGAGGCTAACCGTCCTCGGCTAGGCCCCGCCAGGGCCCAGACGCCCCACCCTTGGTTCAGCCATTAGCTCCCTCACTGCGGGTCCTGCAGTGCTCGGAGCGCCCATTGATCCCTGCGATCAAACCATGTACTAAGTGATTCCTCAGACGCCCAAATGGCTCCCTGAGCAGGACTCCCATCGCCATTTCCTGGAGAAATCAATACCTCTTAAAAAGCCGAGCTCAAAAAAATAAAAAGACGTGTCCTTTAAAGGTTTGCCTTTCTTGTTTCCCCCAGACCTAATTACTTAATAAGAATCCCTTTACATGTTCTTTCACAGACATCTGTGCTTTATAGATGTTTTTTTTTCCCTCAAATAAAAACATCTAGCTTCAGATACCTGAGATTACTGCAGTTATGTATTGAAATGTATTATAAAGTTAATGTTTATATAATATGTCCTATAATAAGATATAATAATGTTTGTGTGTGAATGACCATTATATAAATATCAAACCACATTGTTTTAAAGAAAAAATTAAATAATTGCACTTTATTTTTAATATAAAACACAAATCAGATGAATTATTACCCTGTAATATTTTTTAAAGGCCTATTCTGAGCAATTGTTCTCCAATGATTGAAACATTAGGAACGTCCAATGAAACCGTTTGTTCTGGAGCATTTAGAAAGATTTCTGAGTTTAGAAACCAGATTTGAAACATTCATCTTCGCTGGCCTTTAACATCAGAGCTGCATGCTCCAACCGACCCCCCCCCCCCCACACACACACACACACACACACACAGTTAATCGCATTTGTCCCAATAAGAACCACCAAGTCCTGCACTTCACGGTTATTTCAGGAGGATTTATCGCTCGTCTAAGACCTGCAGCCAGATTCACTGTTAGTCGTGCAACGAGGGGAAACTGGAGCAAATCAGAAAGTTAAAAATAAAATGTGCACAGTTCCAGTCGCTTGTAAATATTCAACATTTTGAAGTGTATATTTTTCTATAACTGCATGTGTCCAGAAAAGGGTTGTCCACCTGGATTTATAAGAACAAAAAAAAAAAAAACAAATGTGCATAAGTTTGCATTTGCATGCATGAAAATTAAAAAAAAAAAAAAAAAAACCTGCAAGAAGTGAAAGAAAAATAAAAGCAGGTGTAAAATGATGAAGATGACACATCACAAACCTTAAACATGTTCCAATAAAACACCAAAGCAATTCTTAAGAATGTTTTAGCAGAAAACATTAAATAAAATATTCAGCTTATATAACATTTTATTTTAGCTCATCTATGGCAGTTACTTAATCTATTTTAATCAAACAAGCCCGCAGATAAACAGGGGGTTGTTTTTCCGCGTCATTAAGGAGAATTCATGACAATGAATATGTTTTATAACGTGGCCTCATTAGAAAATTCACCCTCCAGCATTTTTTTTTAATTTTCAACCTGCCTTTTGAAAGTTTAAATGCACAAGAAGTTTAAGGCCAGATCTTGTTTGTGAGAGATGTTTCATACCTCTCCAGGTCTCCATCGTTCCATCTGACGGCGCGCTCCAGTCCCAAACCTATCATTAACTTTTACACCTTCTTCTTCCTCCTTTTTTTTCCTTCTTCTTCTTCTTCTTTTCTTTCCTGCTGGTGAAATGCTGCGCGTTGAGGTGACACCAGCCTCCGGTCCGCGTCGCTCTCAGCAGCACTGCAGATTTTTGACAATGAAACAAAAGAAATCCAAGCGCAGTCCTGAACTTCCTGAGTATCAAATGTCAGATCGGGCGCTGCGCTCCTCTCCTCTCGTTCTCCTCTCCCTCTCCTCTCTCCTCCCTCTCCCTCCAGAACAAGCCTCCTCCCTTATTTTTTATTTTTTTTTAACCTGGGCTTGAGCTGCACTGACAGAAGGAAAGGCGCGCCATACCTTTTTAAAGACGCAGGCGCACAAAAACCCCCTCTGCGCCAAATGCGCTTGGATGAAAATGGCTCCCTCCAGCTTTTTCTTGATTTTAAACACTATTAAATGTTTTAACGCAGTTTTAATTTTTAAACGTTTTGCTTTGGAAGCTAAATGTCTCAGGCTTTTTATTCTTTGAACCTGTTCACCCCCTCTGCCTGCAGGACCCCGAGGATCCACATCCGGTTTGGAATAAAACGACATTATTCCAGCATTTATTTCCCTAATAATCCGATGTTTCTTCCTGTTCTGCTGCTTCGGAGCATTTTTTTTCATTTATTTTTTTTTTATTTTTATTTTATTTTATTTTAGGAGGATCTGTTTGCCGAGGAGACCTTAGAAGTGGCTCCTGCTGTCAGCCTGAGAGGATTTTTTTTTTTTTTTTTTTTTGTCTTTTAGGATTAAACTCTGCAATCCGAGCCAATAATTTGGACCAACCCCCCCCCCACCCCCCCTCTTCTCTCTCCTTCTTCACCCAAAATCAATAAAGAACAGACACTTTCCTCTCCGAATACCCACCAAAAAAATTAAATGTTTTATTTCTATCCTCAACCTTTTAGACATTAAAACATATTTTGTGGGATTATCTCACTTCCTCATTCATCCACAGCCTAAAAAAAATAATTAACGAGCTCCTCATAACGCAATTCTTATGGGAAGTAGCACAATTTCACATTTATGCTTTAATCTAAACTATAAATCTGCGTCAGGCCTGCAGAGAAATGAGGCCTGTAGAAGAAAAGCATTGAAAACAGTGCGTGCATCACATAAACCTCACCCCTCCACCCAGCCGGGATTAGTTCTAGCAGTTCGAGATGCTGCAGGATCAAATGACCATGTCCAGATGGCTAATGATTATCAAGCATTGCATTTGAAGCCTGCATGCATGCGCGCTGCAGATTGCGTAACGCTTCCTGTCGGGAGGACATGGACAAAACATGGAGCCGCTCTAAAGCGGGTCAGAGTGAGATTTTAGCTGCTAAACGTCACATTGTGTCAAAGATACAACCTGCTGTGGAGCTGATGCTCGGGTCGGGGCCTCCTCCTCCTCCTCTTTACGCACGGAGGGCCGAAGCGCGCCAGGATCCCTCCCCAGCTTCTCCCCTTTTTTGGATGCCTGATATATATGCGCGCGCGCGCCACGCTCCTCTCCGACGGAACCCGCGGAGTCCATTCACCTGCTGCTGATCATTAGGCAGATAACCCGCGAGCGCGAAGCTCGTGCAATATTTAGAGGCCGCGGGTTTTGGTTTCACTCCATTCACGGTGAATGGAGACGATGGAAGCCGAGACGCGAACAGACCTGGACGCGGTTTCCACCTGCTGAAACCGGAGCCGCCGATCCGGTCCGCGCGTGCGAGGCAGGGGGCGTGCATAGGAGATGAGTGGGCCGCCATGAATATTTAAAAAAATATATAATCATTTGATCCTTTGGTGGAGGAGCCCGATGAGTTGGGTGCCATCAGAGGGATCAGATGGACCGGTTCTCCTCACAGGACACCACGGATGAAATAATATTAATAATAATAATAATAATAATTAATTCAATCTTTATTTAGACAGGTTAATCCCTGTAATAATAATGCAGATTTAATCTGTCACTAATTAAAAGAACAAAATCAAGAAACATCACAGATCAGACAATGACATGCAATAATAATATTAATAATTTACATCAGTATACTTTGAGAAAATAATGTGAATTAAAAATAAAGTGATGAATACCCAAAAATATATACAAGTACAGTACATATATATTAAAAAAAAATCAGAAAATACAACTAAAAAGAAAATATATCAGAAATGCAGCAACACAACCAAAATAATAAAACACAAAAAATGTAATTGCTTAATATCCTGATGCTCAATAATCCAGAAACATCTAAAAAAAAAAAAAGTTAAGTCAGGAGGGCCAGACTTAACTTTTTTTTAGATGTAATTGATTGTTTTTATAAAATTATGCCGTTTATACATGCAACTTGGAAATGTGGGTATGCACTCAATGTAAACGATGCAAAACAGACACAAACTGTTGGACTTGTCCGTCCTGCACATCACTTTTATTCTTACAGATTTTTAGTCTCTTTGGATGTTTCTGTCACAAATAGTTTGAGAGAAAAACGGTTGAGATTCTGTTTCGTACTTTATAGTTTATTCGTTTTTACCAGTCTTCATGGTATTAGAGATGAATCAGTAAAAATAATTCTCACAAACACATCAGATATTAAAAAAAAAAAAAAAAATTGAAAACAAGTATATCTTAACAAAAAAAATGGGCCGAATTTGACACGACAGTTAAAATCAAAACAAGAAAAGTCAACTTGGACCATTAAAAAAAAAAAAAACACACACACACTAAATATGTGTGTGACAAGACGGGTCTTAAACTAAAATTTCAAGTACGTGCAGCTCAGAGACACCAAAACTGAGGAAACAGAAACATTATGCATGAACAAAATGTTTAAAATGTGGTTTTGTTGATGAAATGTTGCTGGTCATTTTTATTTATTATAATTTTTTTTCTTGTGTTTTGCCAAACCACATTGCTTTGTTTAAAAAAAAAAAAAAAAAAAAAAATATATATATA
>JARVLU010000646.1:10719633-10729767 GCA_031762415.1 Simpsonichthys santanae | reverse complement strand
ACATTGAACGCATCACTCTGCTTCATCTCTTTGGTTCAGATGGACCGGATGAATTTTTGAAAGCTCACTTCTGGGACGCTTTACTTGCGAATTATGAACCGTTTTGAGTTGTGTTCACTTCTAACGTTGTCACATTTCAGACAGTCTTACAACGTCAGCAGTGTATGATTAAAGTTAGCGCTTTAGCGTTAGCTTCCGATAATTTTTAGCGTTTTAGTGGTTGCAAAGCTAATATTTTAGTTTGCAAATTTGGGGTTAGCGAAGCTAACTTTTTGGTTAGCTGTACCCACCACTGCTAATATTACCATCAGCTAACACCAGAAATTCAGAGATAATGAGACTAATATGGTCTGTCAATTTGTCAAACAGAACCCTTTGTAGAAACAGCAGCATGCACTGATAAGTCTCACATTGTCCTCTCATTTATACAGCTAACCTCATAATAATTAAAATACTTTATTTCACTTAACATTTCCAGACAGGGAGGCTTGAAGCTGTGAATCTTTCCAAACAAATAAGTCCATGTCGACAAACTCGATTACCAAAGAGTAAATAAATGAACTGGTAAGTCTGTCAGAAGAAAAAATTATTGGTAGAGCTTGTGACTCTTGGCTTTATGAAATGTGAGTTTGTACAAGACAAGTAGCCGTTCATATGTTCAGAGAGATAAATATGACAATGCTCAAAAACTTGACAGGCAGGACATGCAGCACAGACCAAAACTTCACCCTTTTTGTTTTGAACAAAAGGTGACATGACTCATCGAAAGGGAAGACGAGGTGATGTTCGCTTATTGGACGTGATGACTGGAACACATGCACGTGGATATTTAAGTGGTTTGCATACAAAAAAGACAAACTTCACAACATATAAAAAGATTACTGTAGATAAATATACTGTATTGTGAACATAAATTATATAAATGTGTGTATATTCTAGAATCGCACTGTTCAGGATTTGGATGATTGTTTCCTCTGGTATCGGATGCTGTGCAGCTGCAAGAATTTTTACTGAAACTATTCTACTTTTGGACATTTGTTATGATGCGTAACCATGACAACAAGGTGTTTTTTATAACCAGGAGCTGCTGACTAACATCTCAAAAGCTCAAATAATATCCCAGCTACAACCTCAAATCTCAAATGAGTTGAAAAGGAGGTTCCGTGGATGCATTCCCGTCTCCCTGCTGGCTGTGCTCGAGTGCCTGACCATTGAGATACTGGAAATGGCGAGAAACACAGCTTGTGACAGCAGAAGGACCGGGATCATCCCTCGACACCTACAGCTGGCTGTCTCCAGTGACGAGGCGCTCAGCAGGCTGCTGGGAGGAGTGACCATAGATCTGGGAGGAGTGCTGCCCGGCATTCGGGCGATTCTGCAGCCCAGGGGAACCGAGTGGCCAGCCGAGTCTGGGTGGATGGATCGGATGGCTTCTGCTGCCATTTTCTTCTGATCCACTGCGGGACGGACCATTACAAGAGATCCCTCCTACCTACAGCCACCAGTACCTATAACCTCTCTTAATGAAACAACATTTAATTTCCCTTTGGGATTAATAAAGTATTTTTGAATTGAATTAGTTAAGTTATATATGATTAAATATGCAAAACTGTGCATACAACATTAACCAACTGCTTCCTTGCTTCCAAATCTTAGTTTATTGGCTGTCCATCCCCCCACCTTGGATTAGTTTAATTCATAATTATAATCTGTGGACAGCACCTTTTTACACACACGTAATCCAATCAGTTCAGATGAACATGCGCAGACACATACAGGTCTGGTATAATGTGAAAACACGGTCTCACATTGAGACTACGAAATGCTTTTTTAGAAACGGGTCGCAAAGAGCTCCTTTGAAAATGCTAATTATCCACTTTGTGTTCAATTAAGGACTAAACTTGAAGCTATTCCGATGTTCTTTTATAACATTCTGGATTTTGAAGGGTAAAAATACTCTGTAAATAGCATATATCGTTGTGGTGTAGACATGCCTTGTTTTTCTTCTAGTCCACTCAGGCCACTGTCCCTGTGCGACCCACGTTCAAAATATCACATCCCGTCTAACCAATTTCCAAGTATGGAAAGCAAACATGACGGAGAATCATAAACAGCTCTTTGTCAAACAATGTGGTGTCACACACACTCCAAACGTTTCCATCTTAGAGACGGTGTTTGTTGGTCTGGTTGAAGGAAAGCACTTGTTTCACAGCACTTCCATCTGTTTCTAAGATTGAATGGAAAAACTGTTACACTCCATCACAGGTCCGTTTAAAAAGAAATGTAAATGTTCGAGTTTCTAAACCAAAGTGGACATTTCAATATGTTGTTAACAAAAATAACACCATTTTATATATTGTGCAAAAATGAAGCAGTTAGTTAGAAAGTGAGGGGTTGGTTTTATAGGCGAAAAATGAGCGATAAGGAAGAAAAATTCAATTAACATGATTTTTTCTTTTTTGGAAAGAACAAAGACAATATGGCATCACCTTCACTTTTTTTTTATATAAACGAATGCAGAGACATCCATTTCACTTTCATTGCCTCACACACAAAATGTAGCAAACGCATGTAAAGAAAGACCCTGCAGATGAAAGGCAGGAAATATAGCAGCAGTCCTCAGGGTGTGAGCTACACGTAGGCTTCCTCCACAAAACGGGACGGATATAAATGAGTACTAGAAACGCACGCGAAAATAATTCTTACTGAAAAAACTAAACCAAGGCTTTCTTCTTATGATAAATTAGATTTAGCAAAATAATAAAAACAGCAAGCAAAAACATAAAAAACAGACTCATTATTAATGTACTTATCAAGAATAAACCTTCTTAATGTATGTTCACCATTAGAAATCTATGTGGACTGTTTCGTCTAAAGTAGCCACATGTTTAAATGTCTGTTTGTGCATTCAACTTTGTATGCAACTGTGCCGAGCTGAGCAAAGTAGATTAGTGCGTGACCTCCACAGCACACTGCTGCTGCTGCCTGAAAACAGAGGCAGCACCCGTCCTGCCGCAGCAGGCAGAGCCGAGAGACGAGCCGAGCGCGAGATTAAATCAGCTCAGCACCAGACAAACAGATCCCCCCTGCAACTTCACCGATCCACTCCTCTGTTCTCACTTCATCAGAGCCAAACCAACACTTTATCTAAAGCTGGCGTCTTTCAATATTTGTCAGTGAGAACAATCCCACTTGGTGTCAGATCATGGGCTAGCTGCACACAGCTAGTTTGGAACGGCAACCCAAAGCTCCATATCATTTAAGGATTTTCAATGGTTTTTTTTATGCCACATATAAGTTAGTTGTCAGAGAAGTCAACTAATCGAACGTAATATAAAACTGACAAGCCCAAGTCACGACTCATATTTATCTTGGTTCAGCTCCCGTGTAGGTACAACTATTCAATGAAGTGAAATGGGAACATATACTGAATATACAATAGATCCTCAGCTACATAAGCCGCCATTGTAGGTGGACTTTCTTCTGTCTGAGCTAAATGACAAAGTTAAGATGATCATAAAATTCTTGGTTGCAGATGTTAGCTCAAAAGAAGACAAGATGATTTAGCAAAGTACAGTATAACCGTTTTGACTATGTTAATTTTACACACTGTGTCTCATTCCTTATGAAATAATGAAATCCAATGTGGCATTTCCTTTTAAAACAGCGCTCCTTAAACACTTCATGCTGCACCTCCTCCACAATAAAACTGCCACTTACTGGTAAATGAACCTTTTCTTCTTCTTTGGCGTTTTACAGTGACATAATTGAGTTTAAGTACAGTATTTTGTCACAAAAATTGAGCTAATAGTAAGAAATTGTTGAACGTCGGAAATCATTTTAGTAACTATTCTAAAACTAAAAACTTAAAATCATAAAGCTTATGGCTGTGGATAATTTTTTTTTAGGATTTGGTGCTGCCATGTCAATAACACCGTCTTTTTTAAATTTTTTATAAGTCCCTCAAAGATACCCATGGTTTTTATTTTATTTTAGTACAACTAAATGACAAACTAAGCAACTAACAATAATTAAATTAGGTACAGATTGTCTTATTTGCTTGTTTATTGAGAGTCCTTAACAATAGTTTAGTCTTTAGAGCAAAAACATTCAACTTGAGCTCAATGTCCATTAATTTGATTAAGTTCTGGTCATTTTTGTGTTGGCTAAGATCAATTAACTGTATATAGGGTTGACCCCAAACGTTAATCAGTTGTAGAAGTAATGATTACTTCCTGGATTATTTTTTTAAACACTGTTCAGTGGTTCATAAGGTACAGTATTCTGTTTATTCATATGCAACAGACAAGTACACATCACCACCCTTTTGCCTTTGAGCAATATGAAATCAAGACAGTGTATGGATGTGAAAAGTGAACTGGACGTATGTTTCCCCAGAGGAAACAACCAAAACAAAACAACCTGTGGTCATTTTTACGGCTCAACCTAACTTAACAATCCTTTCAACAGCTCAAGTGTGGAGTTACTGAACAAAAGTGAGCTTCAACCGCCTGCTCTCAAAGCCTCCGGCTCCTGACACATTCAGAGTCTGAATACTGATGGTGGAGCAGCATGTGTGGGCTGTGCAGGAGAAAAACCTCGCAGCAGGTTTTACATATCAATGGACATATGGCCCCAAAGGCCTGACTCACCCAAGTCCACATGTTAATGTTTGGGAGCTGAAGTGCTGCACTCATTTCACTGTAGATGGGAAGTAAATTAACTCTGAATAACCGTTTCAATTCTGCCTTAAGAATCAAAAGGTGATAGCAGACACATTTTTGATAGATACATAAAAAGTCTTAAAAAAAAAAAAAAACTGTTTACATGACAGCTAACTTGCTTATTGTTGTAATTTTTAAGTATTACAAAGCCAACATTTTTACATGTGTAATTTAAGCGTACAGCAAATCAACATACCTCACTCAAACTCAAAACAAAGCAAAAAAAAAAAGTCAGTAATAATTAACCCTAAATTTCCTTTGCGATGCAGATTTGCTTTCCAATAGACGAAAGCCTCGGTGTACTGGCAGCTACCTCCTAGTGAGAGCACAGAAATGAACAGGCCACGTTCTTTTGTCTTTGCTGGTGAGAGATGAGAGCCCACCCACTGCAATCAAATGGGAATCCTTCAGCTGCTCCTCCTCGCAGTCCTTTACTAAATCAACAGTCTATTTACAGCAGAATCGCGGGGCTCGGCGTGCACACGCGCATGCGTTTTCAGCCGCGTGCGCGTACGTACAAACGATACGATCATTAATGAACACAAAAGTGAGCCAGGGCAGGAGACACAACAGCCTGAATCTGAGGAGACAGCTGAATGAGCAGTGGCGGACGAGACTGACGGCTTTGTGAACGACCAAAGGAGATTTTTCTAATGGTCTAGTGAAATAACGGCTAACCTGAAATGTAGCGCACGGTAAAAAAAAAATAACACACGGCTAATTTTATCAACCTAACGCAGACAAGAAATGCACAGCGGCTGATGAGTGGATAGTCACATGCAGGGTGTGGACTGTGTCACTTATGATAAGGCCTCTTTACCAATACACTGAAGCATTAAATCATTATACAGCCACATCAGCCTCACGGGCCCAAATAAACAGCTGGACTGGACGGCCCCTCTTGATTTTCCTCTTATGCACTGGATGGGAAAAAGTCAGCTAGGCTCACAGAAGCCAGGAAGAACAAGGAAAAAAAAAAAGCAAAACAATGAGAGGAACTTCAGTACCGGTACTTTTTTTTTTTTTTTTTACAAACTCAGCCATGCATGTGGAGCTTTGCTGTTAGCACCGAGGGATTAACTCTGAGGGCCTCAAATCCCCCACTGTCAAAGATGTCTCGTCCCCGGACCCCCTCAAAACAAGGCCATCCATCAAAACTAGAACTTCTGAACGGAGTACCACAAATTCACAAATAAATTTAACTTTAGCGAATTCATCTTGTGCAATCGGTTAGCGCCCTAATTTTAGCTCAATAATATTGACAGTTGTATTTTTACAATCCCATCTAGAATCAAGTTGAGTCCAAAAGGTAATCAGTTATAGAAGATCAAATGATTACTTTGATGGAAGGTTTAATAAAGTTTGTATTGTTGCTCAAGAGCTATTTTGGCAAAAGACAGACGCATAAAACAGGCAAAAATATTATTATTCACCTCCAGCGAGTAATAATAAGGTGCACACTAGGCTAGACTGAATGTTTATCGTATGTTAAGTGCACAAATCAAATATAGATAAACAGCAGCATCATTTTTCATAGTTAAACCTTCAGCTTCTGCCCAATAAAAGATGACTATACAAAAACTCCTGTGAGCTAACATGAACTCTTCACTGTGGAATATAGTTTTCTTGGAGAATAAAATGCACTTCTGATAACAGCAGTCCACAACATAAATTTAAAATTAGACACACACTTAATTTGATTTAAAGCAACAAGTTTTTAACTTTAAAAAGCTGATCCCTTTCTCGCTGTATAAGATGTGAGCTCAGGATTAAACAGTAAACTCAAACAATAGTGACTACAAAATTTAAAAACAGACAGTTTTACTCTAATTTCAAAGCAAGTACACTTGACTTAGTGAAAATTTCAATAAAAAATAATCTACCGTATTTTTCTAACTTTAAGGCACACTTAAAATCCTTCTATTTTTTCAAAAATCGACAGTGAACCTTATTATTTTTATTTATATATTTTTCCTCCTCACTCGCTCTCGAGCAAGACGGGCAATTTTTGCTCTGTCCTGTGCATCGGAGCTTATTTACACATCTTCTGAATGGTAAATTACCGTCATGGATCTGGCCAGCTGGACTTTCAATGCAATTGCAAAAAAAAAAAGTTTTTCAACCAAGCGACAAGGTCCTGGAGAACTATCATGCCCGACTGAGACGCATGCGGCAGGTATGTATTGGATATGTTGTGCTTTTCTGTGTTGTCTCAGGAGGATACCAAAGATTGTTGGGTTTATGGGACCAATGGGATTAACCTGTATAAATAAAGGTTTAATTGGATTTATGATCGCTGGGGTTTCTGCTTTTTGGCACCGTTGGATATCGGCTATTAAGAAAGACTGCCGACCTTATGTGAAGGATTAGTTTGTGCTTCGAGCTCTCAGAAGATGGAAGCAATTTTGAGAATCGTAGGCCACTTGAGGCTTTGGAACTCAACAGCATGTTGGGGTTGATCTTGGAGGAAGCTAATAAGCATGGACGGACCAGCAGAAAGCCCACAAATCTGGCCATTTTGGATAATCGAAAAAACAATTGTGCTTATCTGAATCTGGCCTCCCCGTTCGGCCTTGAAGTGGTCCAACTTATCAGATTTCTCCTGTGATGTGTGTAAACTAAGAAGGCTCTGCTATATCCACCTCCTGCGCATCGCCCCCGCTAATCTCACCGTCTTGTCGTCAAATGCATATGTAATAGGTCAATAAATTTGCTTGCTGGTAGAGTTTTTGATGTCTTAAATCGTGTCCTTACAAGGACAAAAGAGTGAAAAGATCCTTTTTTTTAATACCACATTCTATCCTCATGGTCTTTCCCCTTTTCTATCTAAAGAATAAGGGGCCACGCTCTTAGGAGCTACAGCCACATGCCCTCCACCCATCTTTCGGATGACTATACAGAATATAATCTTGCAGTACTTTGGTGCTTATTCTGATTCTGATAATCCAGTGCGCCTTATGAATTCTGGTTGTGCTCACTAACCTTGACCCGATTTTATGTGGTTATTGTGAATAAAGTTTGACTTATCTGACAGTTCTGTTTCGCTTAATGCGACTTACAATCCGGTGCGCCTTATGTATGAAAAAAAAAAAAAAAACCTGTTCATTGATATTGCGCCTTATAATCCGGTGTGCCTTATAGGTCGAAAAATACGGTAATATAATACAGCATGCCCCATTTTAGTTTGTTAGTTTTTTCGGACCTTTCCAGCTTCCATTTGCCTACAAATGTCAAGCTATCCTACTTTAACGACAAAAGCTGTTAGTTTACACAGCTTCATCAACCGACCAGAAATTTCCCCATTTGAGCCAAAAGGCCTCTATCCACCTGATCCATCACAAAGTCAGAAAAGGGCAGAAAACTGCAGGTAATTCTCTACAGCAAACTGCGCCCAGAGTGTTCAGTCCTACAATGATGGTGCTGCAGGCAAATAAGCAGCCCGTGACTGGGTGACATGCTCTGTCACAGCACACAGCAGCGGGAGGTGGAGGTCACAGGGGCTTCTGTAGATGAGAAACACAAAAGAATCCACTGCCGATGCCGTCCGGATGCCAAGTCAAGAGGGTACAAAAGAGCTGAAGCACTGAGCTGGGAGCAGATGAAGCACAGGACTGAGATTAAACATGAGGGGAAAGTAAGAGGGGCAAGAAAAAGAAAAGAGCAAGTCTTCTGGATAAAGGATAGCTTTATGAGCAAAAAGAAACGCACATGTAAGTGAAAAATAAAATTGGCAGCAAAAACTAAAAAGGAAAACTTTTTCAACCGTCTGATCTAATTTTCAGAAAAATCTCAGTATAATGCAGTGTTAATATACTGTAATGGATACCCCCCCACCCCCACCACACCAAACAACTCCAATCCTGAATATAAATGACAAGCGGCTATGCTTCATGCGACTCTTATTCATTAAACATTCCCATCATTGTCAAACCTTCTCACAATAAAATGAAAACAGTGACTTTTGCTCATTTAACAATGCCTAAAACTCTGCTTGTTCATTATTGCCCACTGATTCAAGATGGCTGACACAGCCAATGGAACCGCGTCAGAGCAGACATTTTTACAGATATTTATGTAAAATTTGGTGATAGACTGATGCTCTGTGAATATTCTGAGCACTAACAGACTGTTCACTCTGCCAGTAACTATTTAGAGTCAATTCTGCCTGATCGCTCATCAATCACTTGAAAGATTTTAATGAAAGTCTGAAAATTAAAAATGGGATAAATCCTGAAAACCAATTAACTTTTTGACTCCACTTAGGATCATTGCAACAGCTAAATGACTTTAGAAAACACAAAAATGGCCATAAGAAGTAAATCCTTACTAAATGGTGCAGATATTGTAAGAACATTTGGGGTGATTGTAGCAGAAACTAAGTCATGTACAAATGCTACTCTGTGCAAGACTTTTGCTTAAAGCATTAACTGTTGGACTTAACTCTGCTTGTCTGTTAGCAAAATAGCTTGTGAAGCACTGATCAAACTGTACTGAAGCTCTCAGAACGTAATCAACAAATGTGCATACACAATTGCTTAACTTTTTGGAGTCAATCTGTTTCAAGATGGCCGCAACACTAGCCCATAAAGTCTATAACCAATACATACATACAATAATACAATATATATGACCAATACACATCCTCTGTACTGGGGTACATTAGTACATGCTCTGACAACGTCTCCACCATAAGATATGTTAAAAGGTACCCCAACAGAAAACCTTGGCTGAATGCAGAGGTGCGTACCCTGCTGGCAGCCAGGAACACGGCATTCAGGTCTGGAAACTCAGAGGAGCTGAGAAGAACTAGGAAAGAGCTGGTTGCTGGCATTTAGGCCAAGGCCACACATGCACAGAGGATCGAGGGTCAATTCACCTCACAAGATCCATGGAGCATGTGGAGGGGCATTAAATGCATAACAGATTATAAAGGCAGAAGGAACAATGCCCCAAAGACCCATCTCTGCCTGATGCCCTCAACAAGTTCTATGCACGCTTTGAAGACCCAAATAGACCACCCAGCACCAGACTCACCTCACCACCAGATGAAGAGCATCTCATCGTGACCGCAGCTGAAGTAAGGAGTACTTTCAGGAGGATCAACCCTCACAAAGCAACTGGCCCAGACAACCTCCCTGGCAAAGTGCTGAATGAACGTGCCGATCAGCTCTGCAAGGTGCTGACGACATCTTTAACTCCTCACTTGCCCTGGAGACAGTTCCCACCTGCCTGAAGACCACCACCATCATCCCAGTCCTAAAAATGATCTACAGTGACTGGTCTGAATGACTATCGGCCAGTGGCCCTCACCCCAATAGTCGCTAAATGCTTCAAAAAACTGGTCATGACCCACATCAAAACAACCATCAACATCAACGAGGACCCTCATCAGTACGCATACCGTGAGAAC
>JARVLU010000646.1:10696536-10713536 GCA_031762415.1 Simpsonichthys santanae | reverse complement strand
TTTATTTATACAGGTGTTTCACTGAGTCATGAGGACTCATTTACAAGAAACCTGTTTATATATAAAACCAGTTTCCAAGAAACATTGTCAAATATTCTTCTCATATGACAGCATAGTTGTTAAAAATAGGCAGCAATTAAACTTGGCAATCATATCTAAATGTGATTAATTTATCGATTTTATTTTGTATAAAATAGAGGAATAACATGCAAAATAAACAAACATTCAGCAGAGCAGTTTATTAAACTCTCTAAGAGGAAAAAAAAAACATGCAACAAAAGACAGGATTGTAAAGGCAAAAAGAGAGTTGCAGGTTTAATGTGGCGTAAGGTTTTAGATGCCAGCAACACTAGAGAAAAAGAAAAATCTAGCTTGATGTAAAGCAAAAACTTAAAACAAATTATTTGCTCACAGTTTATTTTTCTAATAGTTTACCACTCCTGTAAATGACTCTGTCCAGTGTTGAGACAACCGGTCCTTTTTCACAATCAGAGATTTGTTGCCTCTTATTTAAAATAAAACACAAACAAGGATGTCTTAAGAATAGCTGTAGCAGTCTTAATGTGAAGGTTTTCTCAAGTGCTCCTGGTACCCTATAGGTTCTATTACCTGTGGACTGCATATGTGTAAAAGGTCTTCCCAGGCTTCATAAGCTAAAATCTCAATTTCCAAGTCGCAAAATTCAAATGTTCCAAAACTCCACAGGCATCCTTCACATTATTCTATAAAAAGACACATATTGAGTCCCCTTGCAAAACATTTTTGACTGTAAACACATACATTAAGAATATACAACACTCTCTTTATTGGTGAGATGGATCTTGTACCAATTAAAGAAGGCAGACCTCCTCAACTCAATGTCGCAGTGCTGCTTGGTTCTAAACAGTCTACTGAGATGGAGAGGAGGACACCTGCCACTGGCGTAATATAGCAAACACCCTTTTTGACTTGTCACGGGGGCCCTAACAGGAAAGAAAACAACAATAAAAAATAAGTTAATGTTGTAAGACTCTTTGTGAAGAAACATGAAACTAATTGCTTAACGTGCCTGTGCTGGACTGCTTCCTTGTGTATCTGAGTTAATCTTTGTGGGCAAGAGGAGGTCGAGAGCAGCTTTCCAGCCCTGCTGATTAAGCGATGAACTGTCATCTGACACAGAAACAAGGCCTGGATCCACATTCTCCTTGCCCACAGAGATCCAAGGACACCAGTCTCTGTGCTGAGCGAGGGGGTCAAATGCTTTCTTGGGCAAAGGGCCATCCTGAAAAAACACATAACAAAAAAAAAAAAAAAAAAAAGGCAATTTCATGCATGGCGACTTTAACATATGGGGTTTGTGTTATAATGACAGCAACTTTTTAATTCAGGAGTAACGTCAGGTCTTACAGGACCACCAGAAGATGAAAGGCACAAGCGCTTAGGAGGAAGACCAGCAGCGCCATCGGTCCCTGAGGTGTCTCCCTGTCCTCGACTACGAGTCGCGGGTCTCTTGCCCCTGACTGAAGGGCTTGGCATTTCTTCACTGGGTGTGGGTGAGTCTCTGCTTTTGGCACGTGATGCCACAGGAGAGGAGGTGCCGTCACACTGTATCATAAATAAATACATGGTAAGCAAACAGAATTAAAGTTTGAATTAAAATGATGAAGCATAAAACATTTATGGAGCTTTTCATGTGCATGGCACAGTGGATTTTTTTTGTTTGTTTCAGGTAGTGTCACATAAAATATGCTCCAACAAAATGCTTCATGCAGGCTATGCTTATACTCTGCATTGACCTGGGATACTTGTTGTTTTCTTAAGTTTTTGAAATCCAACACATTAGGTCTATTTAAAAAACTTACCGATACATCTAATCTGATGTGCATAGACTTAAAATGTTTTGCACGCAGGCATAATACATCAAAAAGCATGTTTATTATACACGTGGATGGGTTTATAAAAATTTTTTTCCCAAACCAGAACATAGCTCTTTAAATGAAAAGTCAAAAAAGGTCACTCAGTAAAATTTTTCACTTGCACTTCTAAGCTAAATCTTTTTACACACTTACAGTTACAACAACAATTTAACATACCTAGCATTACAAAAATGTGTCCTGTCATTGAGTAACTTTAATGACATCACAATTTTTAATGAAGAAACAAGGAACAGAATCTGTACTCAGTGGAAAATAAAGCAGGTAATACACAGCCAGATAAAAAAAATGACGGGGCACACATAGGAGCTATTTAAAGTTTTATGTAGCCGTTTAAAAGCTTGAACACAAAATTCACAACATAACTCAAAGATATCTCATTTGTGTGTATGATTAATTAAGCATATTTATAAACCAGAAGATGAAACTGATCAGCCCTAAGCCCTTTAGAACTCATATCCAGATTATATTAAATCACTTCTACATTAAAAACCCACAGAAAGTTTATTTGCTGCAGCCACCACTAAAAATCCCTAACTTATGAATAGTTTCTGATAAAAAAAATGCATTGTTAAATCAGTTAGATGTAATAAACACACTGGGAAGTTGTGTGCATCTGTCGCCATTAAAGAACCACACATGCCTGTGATCACGAGAAAAATAACATGAAAAGCCTCAAAGCGTAAAACCATACTGTATCGTGTAATGGAAAAAAGTAAAAAAATAAAATAAATAAAAAAACGCTAAATGGTCTTAGGTTTCTAGCTGATAAATATTCTTGGAGCTTGCCTGGTCAGAGCGAGTAGAGTCCTGGCTCCGAAGCTTCATGCGACATGGAGTTGAGGTTGGAGTGGCAGATGCAGAACAGTCTCCCAGGCTATCATCAGTGATCACTGATGGAGGTCCAGCAGCTTGAGTGGAGTGTCCTGTAGCGTCTGGTGAAGCCTCTACATCACTTCCAAGCCCTTCTATCTGATGGAAGTTCCACAAGCCCACTTTCCGCATACAGTAGGAGCAGGTGAGGATGGGCAGGCTCATGGCGTGCAGAGTTGAGCTAAGATTAAAGAAAAAGTTTTTGTTCCATGTTTCTTACTTGTCCTCTAAAGTGAATAAGAGGAGAGTCAACTCACCTTGCTTCCCAGCCACAAAGGGAAACAATGCATGCAGCCACCTGGACAGCCAAAGGTTCAGAGGATGGAGTCCCTCCCTTTATTTTTTGTTCTTTTTCAATCAGGTGCAGTACAACACTGATAACATCCTCTGTCAACGACTACAAAACAACATTTTGGTAAATAGAAAACCAGCTGTTTATAACATTATCATTACTGTAGAATATGTTTGTCATTTTTCTCATTTTAGCGATGCATTTTTTTTAAAGCAACTTTTGCATTTTGAAATGCAAAACACTAATACTAAATAACACTTTACCATGAATTTTAGTTGTTCTAGCTTCATGGCTGGCAACTGCTGTGCAAGAAGACAGGCACTCTGGAAGCGCTCCAAAAGTGCTTTAAGAAGCGTTGAGGGTTCAGAAGCTGGAACCAACCAGAGCCGCTCTGGAATGAAAACAAGAAGCTTTTATAACGGCAGTGATGAAAAGAACTAATATTTCAGCTGTAGTTTCGTATTTGTTGTATGCAGCTAATTGGTGGCACCTACCTGGACATGGAAAGTCAGGCCAAGGACAAAACTTCTCATGCTTAGTCTGAAGCTGTCTACCTATTTCTGCAATTCTACTTTCATCTATTTAAAAAAAAAAAAGACATACTTGATCGGTCAACTTACACTTGCAGCTCCACTGTCTAAGTGAATAGTTTCAGGTTTTACAGTGTTTTTCTGTAGCTTGATGTTTTGCTTACATTTTTCAAAGTCTAAGCATGGTTGAAGGGAGGCACACAAGAAAGCCTGGCAGCTGGAGCACTTCAGCATGTCGCTGCCAACATTGATCCAACCATATCTCGCGCACATCAGAGGAGACAGCATGCGAGGCTTGCCTGTCCATTTCGAACAGTGAAACACTAAGGAAAAATATACATGTACAGTACTGTACTTCCATATTATTCAAAATACCAGAATATATCTGAGCCTAAATAAAGTATTTTCAACATGGGGTGCATTTAATTGATGCTTGTAATCTGAAAAACAATATGGATGGTTCGTGGTTGGGTGCAATTTGAAAAGGATATTGAATATGATTCCACTCTTGAATAAAAAGCTTCTTTGTTCGTTGCCTCACAAGGTGTGTTGTTTTTTAAGTCAAGAACTTTTAACTCTCCTGGTTCACTGAAAAAAAAGAGAAAGATAAAAATATACAAATATATCAAGAATGCATTCTGAAACCCCTCAAATTAAATCAATATACAGTATTTTATTTTTCCATAATGTTCGTCCACACTGACAAGAAAGTGGCAGCTAAGCTAGGTGGCTAACTCAAAAAGCTAATGGTAACGTTAACATTAAGTGCAATGCGTTGGTTTGGAATATAAGCACCTGTTTGGACCGAGGTCTGGCGAAGATACTCCTGCATTAAGAAGTTCACGAACTTTCTCTGGAGAAGCGAGAGAAGCCTTGTGTTGATTAGAACTACCGACACGACTGTGAGCAGCCATGGTCGACATCGAGGTTCCCCCGGAAAATACACCCCGAAACAGTTGTTCCGCTTTGCGAACAATGGTGGGAATTCGGTTCTTTTTCATCGATATGTAAAAAAAGTAGTACTGTGTTATAAAATAAAAATAAATAAAAAAAGAAGTAGTATTTATTTTTCATTTACATTTTTTTCATTCGTACATAAAAAAAAAAAATATATATATATATATGATTACTTTTTAATGAATTGCCAAAAATTACATTTGGTATACAGTACTGTATTTTTCTACTCTCAGCTTTTACGAATTTGTGATTTCAGAGTTTATTTTCGGTCCCTGAACGTCTTCACACTTGAACTCTAAAACGGCAAGAATGACGCAACATCCTGGTAAGAAGCTCGGTGATTGGTCAAATGTGTGACAGGAAGTAGGAGTAACATTTATGAAAGGCTTGTAGCCTGCCTTAAATCTGAAATGAGACATTTGCGTTTTAGCTGACGTTATTGCTTTTTTTTTCTCTCTCGATGTGACATCCAAAAGGACTGATTTGTAAAGGCGAAAACGATGTCGGACGTGGAGGGTGCTGACCAGCTGAATAAATTTGAGAAACTGTTAAGCAGGCCGCCGCACGGAGCGATGCTAGCAGGTCGGTTAACAACATTAGCAAGATGTGCTATCAACACCGCGTTCTAACTTCGCGCAGCTGGACTACAACTAAACTTATAAATATCAGCTTTTACGTTCCTAATGTCTCTTGGTTGTTATGAAATATCCTTTCCCATCAGTGACTCCCAAAAGCACAACTCAAGCTAGCAGCAGCAATAGTCAAGCTATGTTAAAATAGCTTCATGTTTTGTTTAGATAACAATGCAGTTTGACATAATATATGTAGTGTTTTACTAGGATTTTAAAGCGTTTTCTTGTTTGATTTTAGGGATAAATTTGTATGAATCGTTTCTGTTATTGTGTTTGCTATTGGTGGAAATTATTTAAAACATTGATCTTGTAATAGTGGTTTTTTTTTACACTTTATCTGCAGTTACATTAAGCAGTATAGTGTACTGTTAAAGAATGGGACAAACTTAGAATAAAAACAAAATGTCATGTTTTGCCCTGTTTTGAAGCGATAAGTTGAAATAAATAATGCATAAAAAAGAGCTTTACAGACAATCAGGTTTGTCTTTGGGAAATAGTTGTAATCAAACCCATTTATTTAAACTGTATACTACATGTTTCAGCTTTTTTGTATCAAAATTATGTTCAAACTTATAATGGAATAATTAATTTGAGGCATATGTTGTCTCTCATTGGTTTGCCTTTTAAATAATTTACAATGATGCAGAAACGTTATGTGTTACAAAGTTTAGCATTGTTTTAAATTAGTCTTTTGTATTGACATAAAACCATTTTGAGTGAACAAGATGAGTTGTGTTGTTACTTTAGTTGGTCTTATTTATTTTGCAATCTTGTAAACCATTTGTAAATGGAAATGGAAATGGAGCTTACTTATATAGCGCTTTCCAGCCCCCATGAGGGACCCCAAAGCGCTTCACAGTACCAGCCATCCACCCATTCACACACACATTCATACACCGGTAGCGGTAGCAAAGTCTGTGTTTAGCAATTAGTGTAGTTCATTCCACCAGCCACTTTTTATTGTCTGCATCATATCTCTATCAGCACGTTCTTCTTTTGCGCTTGTTCAAGCATTGCTTTCCTCTCTTCAGGTCATCGAACCCCTCCTGCCCGCAGTGGACATCGCTGTGTTGCTGACAACGCTAACTTATATGTGTTTGGAGGTTATAACCCTGACTATGATGAGTCGGGAGGCTCAGAGAACGAAGACTATCCACTGTTCAGGGAACTTTGGAGGTACCACTTTGCTACAGGCTGCTGGCAGCAGATACGCACAGAGGGGTACATGCCCACAGAACTAGCATCCATGTCAGGTAAAATGCATTTGCTTCTTAAATGTTTTAGATATTGTTTCTCCTTGAATATCATTTGCATTGTATGCAGAAAATGTTAAATAAATAAATAAAAAAAAATTGCATGTATTGTTGCTGTGTTTCCTCAGCTGTTTTGCATGGAAACAACCTTCTGGTGTTTGGAGGAACCGGGATCCCTTTTGGTGAGAATAATGGCAACGACGTTCACGTTTGTAACGTGAGGTACAAGAGATGGTCGCTGCTCAACTGTCGAGGGAAGAAGCCTAACAGAATCTATGGACAGGTACCAAAAAAAAAATTTATTTAGAGTAAAAAAGTGGCAGTAAAGTTTCATTGCTTTGTCAACTTTACAGAGTAATGATCCCACACTGTTGCACTGCAACAGACTTTGCCTAAGAGGAGTTTCAAATAGACCATAGCTTGATATCTTTCTTCCTGCAGGCAATGGTCATTATAAATGGCTTCCTGTACGTGTTTGGGGGGACAACAGGTTACATTTACAGCACAGACCTGCACAGGCTGGACCTGACCACCAGGGAGTGGATTCACCTCAAGCCCAACAATCCTCCTGATGACCTGCCTGAGGAACGGTAAGGTGTTAGGATCCAAGAGTGCATCAGAGAAGTGGGTGTATTTTCCATGTTTTACTGATCTAGCTCGGTGCCGTGTGTTTCAGGTACAGACATGAAATAGCACATGACGGACAGAGGATTTATATTTTGGGAGGGGGAACTTCATGGACATCGTATCCTTTGGATAAGGTATGACTTTATTCTAGACTTTCTCCAAACTGGTGCAAGTTTACTTGACAAATACAATAAAAAAAATTTAATACGTTTTTATTTGAAAAAGTCTCAAACAGATAACTGAATAAATTATCAGGCACAAACATGAAAGTTCTTCATGTACACAATAATAAGAACTTTCAAAAATGAAATTTTTTATATAGATACATGCCTACAATCTAGAGACAAATTCCTGGGAGGAGATTACAACCAAGCCTCATGAAAAGATAGGTCTGTACCCAACACTGAACACATTGCTGTTTAAGCTTTCTTTATGTACACTATTCTTAACCGCGCCTGCTTTTGACAGGGTATCCTGCTCCTCGAAGATGCCATAGTTGTGTCCAAATACGTAATGGTAAGAACAGCTACAATGAAGAAAAAAACTGTTTTTGAATGTCTCACTTTATTAAAACAAGTGTTTTTATTTTGTCTCACAAATTCACAACCTAAAACTGATTCCAGGTGTCACATCAACTTGGTCTTTTTTTTTTATTTATCTGTTGTAGATGTATTTATCTGCGGGGGCTACAACGGGGAACTGATATTAGCGGATTTGTGGAAAATCAACCTGTACACTTTCCAGTGGAGTAAACTACCAGCAGAGATGCCTGAGCCAGCTTACTTCCACTGTGCTGCTGTTACTCCGGTTAGCACTCTTCTATCCATTTTCTGTCTGTTTAACTGCATGTGTATAGGTTTAAAAATATATACTGTATATGTATATCTAAACTGTATATACAGTACTGTATATATAACCATGGGGGTATTGTTAATTCTAAATACTGTATGAAAGATCAGCAGTGGTCTCATTTAGGTAAAAACCAGTGCCCCCTGCTGGTCAGAATTCCAAATTGGTACTTGGTAGCCATCAACACAAAGCTTGCACAGAAAATGAGTTGCACTGGTTCTCGTCTCCTTTGGCTAAGTCTATGATTGATCATTTAATTCAAATGGAAAAATTTAATTCAATTTTTTAACTACATCAATAAAAAAGCCACTTAATTGCTTTTAATTAGACACTATGATCATTCAGTTTGGATCATAGAGAAATTCAAAGTTGTGTGGGGGAAAAAAAAGGGATGCTATTTCTCGACTTTTTAAAAAATTACCCAGCTTTAAATGTTCATACTATCAGCATAAAACAATGTAAGAATGCACAGCACTGAAAAAGTAATGCATTTTGCATTTGCACCATAATATACAGTTGAAACCACAAGTTTGCATACACCATTTAAAAATATACATATGTATTTTTTTCCACACTGACATGGAATCAGAATAAACTTTTCCCGTTTTAGGTCAGTTAGGATTACCAACATTTTTTTTTTTTCTATTTGCGAAATGCCTGAATAAGTGTGAGCATTTTTAAGGCAGATTTATTAACTTTCTTCAAAGTCAAAAGTTTAAATACACTTAGTTTTTGGTGCCATTGCACTTAAACTGTACAACTTGGGTCAATCATTTTGGTTATCCTTCCACAAGCTTCTCACAATAGTTGGCAGGAACTTTGGTCCGTTCCTCCTGACAGAACTGGTGGAACTGAGCCATGTTGGTAGGCTGCCTTTCTCGCACATGCCTTTTCAGCTTTGCCCATAAATTTTCAACAGGATTTAGATCAGGGCTTTGTGATGGCCACTCCAAAACACTGACTTTGTTCTCCTTGAGCCACTTTGTAACCAGTTTGGCATTAAGCTTCGGGCCATTGTCCATTTGGAAGACCCGTTTGCACCCAAGCTTTAACTTCCTGGCTGATGTCTCTTGAGACGCTGCTTCAGTATTTTCACATACCCGGTAATGTTCTTTCCTCATGATGACATCTGTTTTGTGAAGTGCACCAGTTCAGTCCCTCTTGCAGCAAAACCCCACAACATAATGCTGCCACCCCCGTGCTTCACAGTCAAGATTGTATTCTCAGGCTTGCATGCTTCCTCCTTTTCCAAACAGTTCAATTTTAGTTTTGGCACCCCGCAAGACATGTCTCCAAAAATTAAGGTCTTTGTCCCTGTGTGCATTTGCAAACATTAATCTGTTTTTTTTTTATGTTTCTTTTGAAGTAATGGCTTCTTCCTGGCTTCTTCCTGGCATCATTTAATTGTTTGTACAGATGAACAAGATGCCTTCAGGCATCTGGAAATTGCACCCAAGGATGAGCCAGACTTGTCCACAGTTGTCTGATTTCTTTCAACTTTCCCATAATGTCACACAAGGAAGCAGTGTGTTTCAGGTGTTCCTTAAATTACATCCACAGGTGTGTCTCTAATTAACTCAGATATTATCAATAAACCTTCCGAAGACATGACATCAAATGTCCCAAATTGTTTAAAGGCATAGTTAGTGTATTTAAACTTTTGAATAAAAATTAACTTAAAAAACTCACTCATTATTCGGGCATTTTGCAAATATATTTTAAAAAAAAAATTGGTAATCCTAATTGACCTAAAACAGGAAAAGTTTATTCTGATCACGTCAGTGTGAAAAAAAAAACATCTTTTTAAGCAGTGTATGTAAACTTCTGGTTTCAAATGCAGATGCATTTTTGTCTTCATTCAGCCAAAATGTCCTGCATCAAATGTTTGTTGTCCACTGAGCGCAAGTAAAATGTTTTTGAAAAAAAAAACAATATAATAGTAAACTAAGTTTGTGTTTGTCTGTTTAGTGGAGTTCATTCATCTCTTTCAAGTTTTTCTAGCTCCCTTATTTTGGATCGTGTGCATGCATGTTCATTCTGCAAATGCAAAGTTGATGCCACTGTTGAAACATTAAACTGGACCAATCGATATACAAGCAGTTACTCTGTTTCACAGATCCCACCAACTATTAAGTGATTATCAAGATTTTGTTGTGCTCTAAAACTTTTTTGTCCCCAGGCTGGCTGCATGTACATCCACGGTGGTGTGGTGAACATCCATGAGAACAAGAGGACTGGCTCTCTGTTCAGAATCTGGCTCGCTGTTCCCAGCCTGCTGGAGCTTTGCTGGGAGCAGCTTCTCAAATCGTTCCCCCACCTGACTTCTCTCCCCACCTTTCATCTGTGCAACCTGGGCCTCACGGAGGAGCTTGTGGAACGCTTGAAATGAGCACTAAAGGAGCACAAACACGAGAGTCGTGGAAAGGCTGGGCTGGACAGTGAAAAGATGAGCTCTTAGAAACCAGATCTGATTTAACAGGTTCTGGGATAAGACGCTGACCCTCCTGCCTGATGTAGCCCCGCCTCCAAGCCAAAAACAATGGGATGCCTTTTTTTGTGTTCTATTTTTTTTTTCTAGTTAAGATTATGTGGAATATTTTATGGATTTTACTCACCGCACCTCCCCTCCCACACACACGCATCCCCGCCTCTTTTTACAGAGTTGAAATTCAAGGCTTCAACAAAACTGACATGTAAAAAAAAAAAAAAAGTTTATTTTGCCAAATCAAGAAGTCAAACACTGTCCAACTCATTTTTGTAAATCTACATCCTCTTAGAGTTGCAAGAATTCAGTATAGAAAAACAGATGTATATTCATTTGAAGGCATTTGGCTGTTTTTTTTCTTCCATGAACCAATATTGCGTTTTGCACATTTTTTCATATTTACGTGAGTAGATTTTACATGCATGGATGACCGCAGCAAGCATCAGTCTGAAGAACGGGCCCAGACAGTATTTTTTCTTCCTCCATGTTTCAAGTTTGGACATTTTCGTTCTTCCTAAAAAGGATTTTTCTTGCTGAAGATTGTGAATTATCAGTGATAGAAATAACTAATTCCCATCCCCAAGAAAATCCCTGATTTTCAACACTTGATGCCAGTGTGCATAGGATGAATAAATGCTGGGAAACTTTATTGCATGCCTTGAACACTTTCAGCTGTATTTGATTATTTGTGGTAAATCAGCTTAAACATGAAACATTGCTTTTCATTGGCATAATTCATGCCGTTTTTCCCGCTAATGATTTTATTTTGCATCATTTGGAAAACTCATTTGCTTAAATTACAGGTCAGCTTCTACAATATTATAGGGTGCTCTTTGTTAAGTCAAAAATTAACAAAATAGTTTTTATTTAGCCTTTTATAGGATTTTTTTAATCATATTTTCACCACATTAATACATTTTATAAACGTCATAGTTCCAAACTAAACATTCAACTTCTAAACATTTAATTCCTAAACTACATATTTAATGTGCTAACTAAATATTTAGCTTGGACCTAAATATTTATTTTCCGAAATATTTTATTTGCTTAATATTTAGCTCAGACCTAAATATTTAACTTTTTAGCTTAATTTTTAGCTTGCTAGCTAAATATTTAGGTCCAAGCTAAATAGTTTTTGTAAATTAAATATTTAGTATAGGAATTAAGTTTTTAGTTTGGAAATTAAATATTTAATTTACACCCAAACATTTAGTTTGTAAACTTAATATTTAGCTTGCCAACTAAATATTTAACTTGCAAGTAAAGTACCGGTATTCAGTTTGTAAACTTAATATGTAGCTTGTAAATTATTTAGTTTGGAATTATGACATTTATAGTTTGGAATTATGGCATTTATAAATGTATGAATAACAGGGTGAAAATGGCTGAATAAAAAAAATTCATATGAAAGGCTAAATTTTTGACTGTGTAACTTTACAAACAGCACCCCATACAATATTTTTCCCTCTGTTATTTATAGCTTTTATTTCTGAACCAGTCATCACTGTGAATTAGGTGCTCTTAAAATGTTATTTCAACAAAGAATTATTTAACTCCCCTTTTTGTTTATGACGACGGTTTTGCACTGGGAAATGACTCAGTAACGTTTGTTCACACTGCAGTGCCTTTTTTCAAACCACTAAAGATGTTTTACAAATTAAGGCAGTGTAATGGTTTTAACTACTTTAAAATGTCTTCCTGGACAAAAACTGAAGACATTTTTAAGGGAACTTCAGAAATAAATGCAGTATAGTGAGTGTTCGGTTCCTAAATATTTCAGCTACCCAATAATGTTTGATGCCAAATAACATTTTCAGTTTGGTTTTAGGATGGAAAAAAGTTGTTGAATGGTTTGATACCCCCCCAAAAAAACAAAACTTGAATTTGAATCACTTGTTTTCCTCTTCTGTTTCCTGCTCTCTCCATTTTTTTTTTTTTGTGCAAGATGTTTTTTTTTTTTAACCTTTACAATCAAAAACTGTTTTACAGAGTTCCACTAAAATGTACAGTACGATTTTATGAATGTTGTGTTCCATCAATAAAAGTGTCAATAATAGCTTCTGTGTGTAATGCAATAAAATCTGTTTAGGTTATTCACACTTCAAGAATAGCTCTATCACACTTTTAACCTATACATTTATTGCATTTGATATACTTCACATTAATTTTGAAGATTCACTTTTACATCCAACAGCAAGAAATAACAAAAAGTACCGGTAAACATTTTCAAGCATGCAAACCATCATGCAGCACAATAATCATTTAATCCCAATTCAGCTTTGACATTAGCAAACCTAATTCTCATTTTGTGCCTTTAATTTTGAACTACCCCATAAACAAACAGTGAATTACTAGAAATTATTTCTTTTCACTGCAGATCAACAAGAACGTGGAGAAGGAGCGAAGTAGTAAAGGGCCAAAATGATGAGATAAACCGCCACTAATGCTGTGCCTGCAAACAAAACAGAAAATCAACTACAAGTGGAAAAATCATTAAAATGCATTAGTGTATGTGGTTTAACTTATTCTGATTCATTGCTTTGTAAAGAAATAACTCTGCAAAATGAGAAAACAAAAAGACATTTTAAGATGAAACCTACCCTGAAAATAGTCACATTTTCCATCCATGAAAATATAATTGACCAGAATAACGCTGAAGATGCTGGCCCAAAGATGAATATCACTGAACACCAGCACAAAGCCAACATCCTGGAGGGGGGAAATGGTTGCAAACTTATTAAACAATCATGCCGATTCGTCAAAAAAGGCACAGCATAAAACAGTCTTATGAGGAAAAAAGACTTTGCTTTAAAACTTTCCACCTTTAATACAAATCTAAAATAGTAACAACAAAAGTATCACAGACTCCCAACCCAAGTCTGACAATATCAATATACAGGTGCTGGTCATAAAATTAGAATATCGTGAAAAAGTTTATTTATTTCAGTAATTCCTTTCAAAAAGTGAAACTTATACATTATATTCACTAATTACACACAAACTGATAGATTTCAAATGTTATATTCAGCATCTCAGAAATATGGAATATTGCAAAAACTTTCAATATTTAAGACACCTGGTGCCACAGTCTTATCACCTAGTTAACTCAAAACACCTGCAAAGGCCTTCAAATGGTCTCGCAGTCTAGTTCTGTAGGCTACGCAATCATGGGGAGGACTGTTGACAGTTGTCCAAAAGACAACCACTGGCACCTTGCACAAAAAGGGCAAGACACAAAAGGTCATACCTGAAGAGGTTGGTTGTTCACAAAGCTCTGTGTCCAAACAAATTAATAGAGAAGGGAAGGAAAAGGTGTGGTAGAAAAAAAGTGTACAAGCAATAGGGATAATGACAGCCTGGAGAGGATTGTGAAACAAAACCCATTCCAAAATGTGGGGGAGATTCACAAAGAGTAGACCCGCAGCTGGAGTCAATGATTCCAAAACCACCACGCACAGACGTATGCAAGACATGGGTTTCAGCTGTCACATTCCTTGTGTCAAGCCAGTCTTGAACAAGAGACAGCGTCAGAAGCGTCTCACCTGGGACTGCTGCTGAGTGGTCTAAAGTTATGTTCTCTGATGAAAGTAAATTTTGCATTTTCTTTGGAAATCAAGGTCCCAGAGTCTGGAGGAAGATGAGAGGAACAGAAGCCATGTAGCTTGAGGTCCAGTGTCACGTTCCCTCAGTCAGTGATTGTTTGGGGTGCCACATCATCTGCTGGTGTTGGTCCACTGTGTTTTCTGAGGTCCAAGGTCAACACAGCTGTCTGCCAGGAAGTTTTAGAGAACTTCATGGTTCCTGCTGCTGACCAATTTTATGGAGATGCAGATTTTGTTTTCCAGAAGGACTTGGCACCTGCACAAAGTGCCAAAGCTACCAGTACCTGGTTTAAGGACCAAGGTGTCCCTGTTCTTAACTGATCAGCAAACTCACCTGACCTGAACCCCATAGAAAATCTATGGAGTATTGTGAAGAGGAAGATGTGACATACCAGACCCAACAATTCAGAAGAGCTGAAGACCACTATCAGAGCAACCTGGATGCTCATAACACCTGGACAGTACCACAGACTGATAGACTCCATGCCACGTCGCATTGCTGCAGAAATCCAGACAAAAGGAGCCCCAACTAAGTACTGAGTGCTGCACATGCTCATACTTTTCATGCTCATACTTTTCAGTTGGCCAACGTTTATAAAAAACATTTTTTAATTGGTTTTAAGTCATATTCTAAATTTCTGATACTGAATTTGGGGTTTTCATTAGTTGTTAGTTATAATCATCAACGTTAAAATAAATAAACATTTGAAGTATATCAGTCTATGTGTAATGAATGAATATAATATACTTTGTACAAGTTTCACTCTTTGAAGGGAATTACTGAAGGAAAAAAATAAACTTTTTCATGATATTTTAATTTTATGACCAGCACATGTATACAGACCCCATCAAGTGTCTTTGACATTTTTTTCTTCTGTTGGGCTATTTGCTTGTTGTTTTTCGTTACAAGCCCCTGTTTTTACTAAAAGCAAGAAACCTTGTCAACAACTAAATAACGTCACAAGTATTGCTTCAAAAGAAACATTTCCAATTGATCAAATCAAATATATAAAGCTTGAAAGGTACAAATAAAGGTCTCATAATTTAAATACAGTGTAACAATGTTCTTTTTTAAAATGTCAGGGGACTGCTGGTGTTGTACTGAATAAGACACCCCTGCAGTGAAAGGTATTTACAGTCAGAGGGAGGGCACTGACAAAAAGAGTACGCTGGGCTTCCTGTCTTTAATTGACTTGTGTTGCTCAGGTGTCAATTAGTTAAAGAAATAGCACAAAAAAAAAATCAGCCTTATTCGGTCTACCACGCAGTGAGAAACACAAGCAGCATAAACACTGTAACACAATAGAGAGGGGAAGGTAAGGAGGCAGGAAGCTGAAAAGAAACAGCTAAAGGACGGACAGCGACAGAGAAAGGAGGATGGAAGGAAGCGGGAAAGTGTCCAAGCAGGGATCTGAAGGGTTAAAAGGGTGGGAACCATCAAGCCCTTTAGTGTTCTGTTCACGTTTAGGAGCGAGTTCACGTTTATTTTAAAATGAAACAGAAGAAAGTGCACTCGGTTCAAGAATTAAAATTCTCTGGTTAATAAAAGACAGAAGCTGGATGTGTGATGTTTAGCTCGAGACAGATGGAGTGTGTCATGCTTTTGGCTCATTCCTGTCTCTCACACACACACACACACACACCTTTCTTCAGTGGTCACATACGGTAGTGACTCATGTCTAGCAGAAAGGGTTTCGTTTATTTTCTTGCGGTTCTGGTCAAATGTTTTTTGACGGACAAATCGGGTTCATGGGACATTCTCTCACACACTGCAGGGCTATAGGATATAAAAGCAGTATGTGTACCAACGTGGTGTGTTTAAACTTTGGCAGTATTTTTCTGTTTGTGTGAGCCTTTGAGCACGCCGGCCTCATTAAGGGAGGAAATTGTCTCCTCCTGTCATCGTTTTACGAATTATTGAGTAAAGTTAATTGCGGTGATGCAGTTGTAGAAAAAAAGGAGCGCAAAAATATTTATTTACAGTTTAACGGTAGTTACAAAAACGGGTTTCAAAGGCAAAAAAAAAAAAAATCTAGTTCCATCTGGCTCCTGTTAAAAGTGATGTACAAGATAGCAGCTTTTCACACGTGCGTGCATGCGCGTGTGTTGAAAGGCTGAGCTGAGAGTGTTGATGTTGGGAGAGGACTGCGCCGAGTGTTTGACCGCCACCTTGAGTCACTCACCACAAACTGACATTTCTCTTCCTTCCTCTCTCGCAGGAGCGTCCAGAGACAGGGACGGACTCCAGGACCTTGTCCGGGCCTGAACGGCCTCTGGTCTCCCTAATTAAAACTGTCACTTTCTGCATTTTGATTTGACTCAGTCCAAACAAATCTGACAGCGAGGCACAATTACTGTAAACAGAACGAACCACCAAAATAAAATAAGTAAAAATTCCAGGAGAATAGAAATAATGGAAGTGACTTTTTCTTTTCTTTTCTAGAGTTTGTTTGCTTTGAACGACACACAGAATTTAATAAGAATGGTCTGTTGTGAAGAACTGTAGCATCCTGCTAAGGTTACAGCCTCTGTATGATGGTCTATCAAAAAATAAATAAATAAAAAGATTTGTTAAAAGCAAATATTACTCCATGCGTTATTGAAGGATTAGGAAGGTGACAGCAGAGTTTATGTTGGTTGGTGGCAAATATCTCTGCAAAAAACAGCCTTAAAACTTTACCGTTGGAAAAAACAACCACCAAGCAAAGACTTTTATTTTGGAGGCCAACTAAATACCAATAGCTGTTTTTGGTCCTATAGATCAGTGGTTTCCAAACTGGGGTCCCTGGACCACCGGGGATTCACGAGCCAATGCTTGGGGGTCCGCAAAATAAATAAATAATAAATAACGATAATAATATGTATATATATTACAAGCATTTTTTTTTTAAGTAATGGGTTTAACAGCTTGTTAAATACGCCAAAAATTAAGGAAATTACATCTACTTTATTCAAAACTTTCTGAGGGAGGACACCCCGGTCGGGCG
>JARVLU010000646.1:10682140-10696436 GCA_031762415.1 Simpsonichthys santanae | reverse complement strand
CTAAGTACTGAGTGCTGTACATGCTCATACTTTTCATGTTCATACTTTTCAGTTGGCCAACATTTCTAAAAATATATATTTTTTGAATTGGTCTCAAGTAATATTCTAATTTTCTGATACTGAATTTGGGGTTTTCATTAGTTGTCAGTTGTAATCATCAACATTAAAATAAACATTTGACATATATAAGTCTGTGTGTAATGAATGAAAATATACAAGTTTCACGTTTTGAATAGAATTACTGAAATAAAATTCATTATTTTCATGATATTCTAATTTTATGACCAGCACCTGTATATCTATCAACAGATGAATGTCAATAGCAAAGGAAAAATACTTACATAGAACGCATTAAAAAGGATGAGAAGTGGAATCTGAATCATACAGACCTGCACAGCAATACAACTACCAACTTCAAGGCTGAAAAAAATACACAAATGTAAACGGTTTAAATCAGTCTGACCTAAGTGCAAGCCTGTTTTCAGCATTTTTATATTATTCTAATAAAATCTGACAATGTTACCATAACATGCACTCGTATGCTGCGTTCTTTAGAATTGCAGCAGTAATATGTTCTGAATTAAAATGCGCAGTGTTCTCAAACCTCAAGCTGATGTTGTTCTGCAGAGCAAACTGGACCCCGTTGACGATCTCAGGAAGCTCCGGCACCATGGCCAACACAGTGACTCCGATGAAGTACTGAAGGACGACAGGAGGCATCCCAGTTCAACAACATACAACGAGAATTAAAAAAAACTTCATATGAAACATAATCACTGAATACCTGAGAGATGGAGGAATGGGTCAGAATGGGCTCAATGTTTTCAGTGCAAAGGTCGGCGCAGCATGTCATCAGCACAGTGGCCACGATCAGCACCGCAAGAGCCCTCCAGCGGGACCAGTGCACAACATGGTGACCTGCTGGAGACAAATGGCACCTTTCAAGCGGAGCCATTTCAACGATCCTCTGAGGTTGTAGGAGCTGGTCTTTCTGTGCATACTGACCATGTACGTGGCCCCCGTGGCCATCACTAATTTGAATATCGTAGATGTGGGAGTGGGTCTTTAACGTGAAGATGAGGCCGATAAGGTACGACGCAGGCAGCAGGACAGATATCGTGTACACAAGAGGCCTGGAAAATAGTTTCAAATGACTAATGGTGGTGACTGTGCTGAAAACATGAATCTCATTCTGTTGGCAGACTTACTCAATGTTGGACAGGATCAAATGTGGATCGGTTTGACTCTGTTGGAAACGTTTTGAAGTTCAGATCATACGCGTGATAACCAAACAGAAAACTAAACCCGTTATTCTGCAAACTTCATAGAATGGCTCATTAAACTGTAGCAAAAGAAGCCGCCCACCGTGGAATAGTGACAGTCGTTGCAGATGAAAGGTGCGCTGGCGTTGCCCAGGATATTGGAGCAGCTTTCACACACCAGACTGCCAAAGATCTTTGAGAAAAGGGTGGGCGCAAACACACCTAGGCAAGAGTCAAGTTTATGAGCATGAAACATAAAAACGCACAACAGTTTGTGGTGTGAGCCACTGCCACGCTTACCCCCGATGGATATGAAGAGCAGAGCTGAGCTCACACCGGCTGAGCGACTGTTAAATCTCTGCTCGCTGTGTTTAATGCCCCCAACAGTCATACAAATCCCCTGCACAGATGTCCAAATAAATAAAAAAAAGCACAACCAAGAGGTCTGTGAATGAGTTTCAGCAGCAGTTTGATGTGAACACTTTCATCTGTCTGTGACACTCACAGGTATGAAGAGTATACACCCGAGCAGCGTCCCAGTAAGTGCAGCTTTGACGATCTCTTCGTAACATTTGCTGCCAGCACGATGCCCCCGCAGCAGTGCAGTGATGTAAAACGTCATCTCTGCAATGGAGCCAAAGGTAGCGTTCACCACCGCTCCCACTGCAAAGTTACTCTGTGCAGAAATGCTGCAGAGAGGACAAACTATGACTAAAACCAAAGGAAATTAACCTTAAAGAGACAAATCATGTGCTTTGTAGACGGTTCCTAAAATCATTTATCTGTTAACTTACCTAGCTATTCCCATGCCAATGTAGTAGGACAGGGGGATGATGGAAGTAATGGCGATGGTAAACATGGTCTCTGCACTCAAGTGTTTATGCTCGCGGTCAGTGTAGCCGATAATTAAAGTCATAAATACCAAAGGCAGCAGGTCTGTAGGGGGTGTATTGTTAAGTAAAACAAAAATACAGAAATATAAAATAATTCTTATAGTAAAATTAAATTCCTAATAAAAGCTGGTATAGATGGAGCCATTTAAGACAATTCTAACAAAAGGCAACTGATTTGGTTTTTTCTTGAAGATGTCTTATTTATTAAAAAGAGCTGAAAGTAGAGAAACGTTTAAGAATAAAACAAAGAGGTCCAGTTGCCAAAGAAAATCCAGATTTTTATTAAAGGCATAAAATTAAAACCTAAAATTAATACTGATAACTTGAAAAAAAAATTCTTATTCCCTTCTAGCCTTCCCATAACAACCTTGAAAGGATACTGAGAGCAAAAATGTTGATTCCTTGGACAGTGTATTTGTAGTAATACATATTAAAAGCTTGGTAACAGCATAAGATGACTCTGGTCTCACACACAACTGTCTGGAAAAAAAAAAAAAAAAGGACAGAGTAAAAGTCTGTTTCACTGTAAACAACCAAAGTTCAGCTAAACAAATGTTAACGGCATTAAGCCTGAACGTTAACTTACTGAGATCAGTTTAATTTCAAGAATTCTATATTTGTGTAATCACGTTTGGTTGCAGTACCTTGTCTACTTTGTGGATCTGAACCTCCTCAGGTGCCATAAGGAGGACAGTGGTCAGGACACGACCGTTCATTTTTGCTACTGGGATGGTGAAGACCAGCAACCAGGAGAGAACACATGCAAGAGAGTGGACAACGGCCAGCACGGGGTAACCCAGGAACAACCAAATGTAGGTACTGACCCGCCCCTGCAGAAACACACCAGTGCACAATTATTTCAGTTGATAAATTCCTTTTTTTATTTTTCAACCAAGTGACAGGGTCATGGAGAGCCCTCATGCCCCACTGAGACGCATGCGGCAGGGTACATCATGGATCTGAATCATTGGAATCATGACAGCAGGGTTTCTGCTTTTTGGCACCGGCAGATACCGATGTTATCGGCCATTAAAGATGGCAGCAGCAGTTTTGGCCATGGCAAAGCTGCAGACCTTGTGTGAAGGTTTGATTCGTGCTTCGAGCAAAATCAGCTGATTTACGAGGTCAACCGTAAGATGGAAGCGATTTGTGAGAATCACAGGCCACTTGCAGCTTCTGGGGCTCGCCAGCATGTTGGGGACGACTTTGGAAGGAGCTAATAAGCACGGACCAGTGGAATGCCCACAAATCTGACCATTTTGGGTCATCAAAAGTACCAGCAGAACTCAAGGCTGAAAGGCCTGAAAAAACAAACAAACAAAAAAAAAAACCAACAACTGCGGCTTATCGGCCTTGAAGCAGGTCAACTTATCAAATTTCTCCTGGGATGTGTGTAAACTAAAGAAGACTCTTTCTGTCTATCCCCCACCCCCACGAGAACTTCTGTGAATGTTTATCAGACCTGTACCAGCTGACAACATCTTATCAGGACTATGGTGCTATCAGGAATTGCTTCATGGACAAATCTCATTGTCTCCTTGTCAAACATGTAATGTGTCTATAAATGTGCTTGCTGGTAGAGTTTTTTTGATGTCTTAAATGGTGTCCTGATAAGGACACGGTGTGAAGAGATTTATTTTTTTTGTAATACCTCTATCCTTTCCTCAAGGCCTTTTCCCCTTTTCTGTCTAAAAGAATAAGGGGCCGCGCTCTTAGGAGCAGCAGCAACGTGAACTCTGCCCATCTTTCAGACGAACATAATCTCAATGTACTTTGGTGCAATGATAATAAAGCTTAGTCAGTCGGGTGGTCTTACCCAGTGCTTTGATGGTTTTCTTGGAGGCAGAGCTGGGATGTGGAGCTCTATAGGAGAAGATACCAGAAGGGGTTCACAGTCCCCACCATCCTGTTCTTGTTGAATGATCTCGCAGTTTGTCGGCATCACGGTGGTCCTTCTGTGTACAGCACTGACCTGAAATTTTTAAGACCAAAAGAAGATCTTTGTCAGTCTTTATTAGAGCCGTTAAGCAAAATGCATTCCCTGTATAGTATCGTACCTTCTCTATTGAATTCCCAAACGGCCACAGAAAGTACCATGCCAACTTGAAACAAAGCTTGCCTGAAATATGCAACAAACAGGCACAATATTTACAATTATGAAGAATTACAAATCAGAGCGCTGGAGTTTTCTGTAGAAACCATACCATAGGAAGCACCGCAGATTGTTAGAAACATTACGGGACAAATGAGGATGTAGAACAACGAAATCCACCAGCCAAATAAAAACACATAAGCTATGTTCCCAAACGTGACCACTGAAGCTGCAGGAATGGAAACATAAAGCACAAGCTGTTGTTTTTTTATGCAAGAACACAATCTTTGTGCAAATTTAATCAACAAATAATAAAAAAGTGGTGAAAAATAGACCTCCTTGTTGCTTTACAATGCTAAGGTCAGTGTGCAATTCTTTGTCGATATCTGAGCGGTCTTCAATTGGCTTCTCAGTTACGTTGCCCTTCCATTTTCTGAAGCCAAACTGAAAAAGATAAACCGTGAAAACAACAGCTCCATGCAGACAGCACTCAGCTGCAGCAAAAAAAAGCAGTGGTCTTTGTTGCTCATGCTGCTTGCATGCAGTTCCTGGTGATAAAATGGTTTTCTAGACACATCACCATTGCCCACCTTGTAGTTATTAGCCTCTCTGTGAGCCTCAACCTCATTATCAACTCTGATAGTGGTCCTCGAGGTGTTATCATGCCATCCTTCTTCTACATGCCGTGTCGGAGAGGTGCAATGTGCTCCTGTGCAGAAGACAATGAGATATTTTCTCAGGCAAAAATGTTTTCCAGCATTTTCAATTCAGCTCTAATACAGAATCCTTATATGACTAGTTATTAGACACTTCAAGATGGAAAGAAGTTGATCCATTTGCTTGTGAGGTTGCTAGTTTTAATGTTTAGCTGTAGTAGGATTCACCTCTGTGGACAGCGAGCAAACATTTTGGGGTGAAGTGGCAGAAGTGTTGAGCAGAAGCATCTGGGGATGGTGTCGCCACCAGTCCTAGGTCTGGATGCTGGGCCCCGAGGCACGGTCTTTCAGGGTAAACATGTAGCCGTGGAAACTGATGATGATGATGCTCAGGATCACAACAGGTATCTGAGGACAAATCAAGTTGAGGTTTGAGAAGATCTACAGCGCATCACATTTGACACGTGGATGGCGATTGATCCTTGTTAACCGATGCTTTTGACGTAGTGGACCACAGCATTTTATGGTCACGTCTACAGCACCAAGTAGGCATCGGTGGGACTGCTCTGGAGTGGTTGACAGAACATTTTTCTGTAAAAATTGCATGGTGTGAATCCTTTTCTGCTTCTCTGTCATGTGGGGTTCCCCAGGGATCAATTTTAGGGCCTTTACTTTTTTCTTTGCATCTACTGCAGCTAGAATTACATTTTTTTTAATAGAAAACACAGCATCTCCATTCACTCTATGCTGATGATTGCCAAATCTATGAATCGTTATAGCAAGTTGATGCTTGGTCTTTTAAACCTCTTATGTCTCGAGGATCTTAAAGCTTGGATGGCCCCAAATTTCCTGCATTTTAATGGAAAAAAAACAAAAAAAAAAAAACTGAAGTACTTATTTTTAGACCTATAGTGCAGCATGTCCGAGCCCTCCAGTTGACTTAGACCCTCTGACAATGTACGTAAAGTCCACAGTTACAAACCTTGGTTTTAAGATGGACAGTGATTTTAAACTCAGCAGTCAAATAAGGGCCACAGTAAATTCTATTTATCATTTAAGAAAATTAGCAAAGGTAAAATCTATTCTTTCAAGGCAACAGTTTGAAACAGTAATCCATGCTTTCATTTCATGCGAGATAATCACAGCTGGATTACTGTAATTCTCTCCATCTCAGAGTCAGCCAGTCCTCACTTACACGTCTGCAGCTGGTGCAAAATGCTGCTGCACGTCTTTTAACAGGAACACGTACAAGAGCACATCGTCGTGTCTGTCCTGACATCTCTCCACTGGCTGTCTGTGTATTTTAGAGTTCATTAAAAAAATTATCACTTTTAAACATCCTTACTCCGCCTTATTTAACAGAGCTACACTCCCCCTCGGTCACTCAGGTCTGCTGACCAGCTGCTTCTGGTCATTCCCAAGAGTTAGCGGCTGAAAACTTATCTTAACTCATTGGCCTTCAACCGAACTAAGACTTAATTTGATCTGTTTAACCCGTTATTTTATTGTGTGTTTTTAATTCATTATTGTGTGCCTAGCTTTGTAATTTCATTTTTATGCTTTCTTTTATCTTGCGTATTACTGATGTTCAGCACATTGTTTCAGCTGTGTGGCTGGTGTAAATTGATGGATGATGATGATGTGAAAACGTCAGAAACCTCGTGAGTGTCTCTGACTGATTACATTACTGATTAATTGTAACACACAAAGGGGTTAGACTGAAGGCACAAACAAAGACATGCTGGTTACACAACATATTGTCAATGAACAACATTTTTTCCTCCTGATAAAAACCTGGTTTTAGGGTGTTAGGTAAAATTTGGAGCCAGAGGGGGTCAAGCAATAAATCTGAACTGAGCGTAATCTCATTTAAGTTAACAAAAATCGAAGAAATTTGATCCTGCAGCAGGTATGTAGCAAAAATCAAACAAGATTTAAATCAGTGTAGTTCATCACATTGTTAAATGCAAACTTTTATTATATGGTTTGAGTTTAGTTGACCAAAAAACAATCCCTACATTCAAATTAAGCTGGTTTTAACAACTCTTTTCTTTTTTTTTTCATAGATTGATTTAAGCAATTAAGTCTTTGCAGGTTTATTTTATTTAAAATAAAAAAAATGTAGCTGTCATGGTAGTAAAACTCGCAGCGCAGGTGTTCTTAATGAGCACGATGAAGACATCACAGCAAAACTCATTTAAAAAGTTTTCTTTTTTTTTTTTTTTTTTTTTTAAGGGAAATAAGGAGAAATGCAGGTGCGAAGTTTGAAACTACCTGTAGATTCAGCCACTGATCTTCTTCGCAGGTTGTCCACGTCCCCCGGCACCAACGAGGACGTTTTATAGGACATTTTGTTGGTTTTGTCCCCTAAGTGTAGCTCCTGCGGTGTCCTCAAGGCTTCGGCCCCTTCCTTTATGTCTGCCGCGCCGTGACTGGCTAATCAGTCAGTGATGTGGAGGAAAAACTTACTGCTCTAAATAAACGTCACTGAAACAGTTTGGTCACATGTTTCAAAACAACAAATCCCCGCATTTCTCCATATTTGCATTTGCAGTCGTTTAGCTAATACGCTAGCTAAGTTAAGAATAATTAGCTAATTTATTCATATGTTTCAATATTAGTCGAGTTTAAAGAAAACGTAACTACAGCGCCCCTAGTGGCTACTTGTCATCACTGCAACCAAACCTCTGCACTTTTTCATCACATTTTGTACCTTTTTTTTATTGTAAGCGTTTTGCTAATGCACTAGATAATTTTAGCACAAAGTATAACTTAACTGACTTATTCATACGTTTAAAAAATATAATGTATGCAAGTCATAAAAAAGAAAACTGGTCAGATTTAGATAAATTGAGGCTTTGGCGCCTCCTGATGGTTTAATGAAGGAACAGTCAGCAACAGTCAATTCAGTTTGTTTATACAAGCCACAGCAGAAGTCGTCTCAGAGAACTGAACAGAAACATTCATATAAATAAAAAGTAAGTTTATAACAAATTATCTGGGGAGCAGATTGCTTTGAGTTTAACTTCATCGTAGACCCTCATCTTGAGCAAACATAAAGGTGACAGTGGAAAGGAAAAACTCCCTCATGAGGAAGAAACATCCAGCAGAACTAGGCTCAGGACAAGCAGCCATTTGTTTAAACTAGCTGGGTTTGAGAGGAACAGATACACAATGGCAGGCCGAGAATCACATGTTAAGATGGTATCAAATAAAACATATTCAATTGCAACAATTAATTTGAAGAAAGGTGGTCAATTTGTCTGTATAGCAGCATAACAATCCAACCCTAACTATAGGAGTTATCAAAAAAAGAAAGTCTTAATCCCAGTCTTAAATCTGGACAGTGTGTCAACCTTATGGGCAGAAACTGGAAGTTGTTCCACAAGAGAGGAGCCTGATAACTGAAAGATCTTCCTCCCATTCTGCTCTTGGAGACTCTAGGAACCGCAAGTAAGCCTGCAGTCTGAGAGCGAAGCGCCCTGTTAGGAAAATATGGAACAATAAGATCAGTGATATAAGATGGAGCTAGGTTGTTGAGGGCTTTGTAGGTTAGAAAGTAAGATTTTGAATTCTATTCTGAATTTGTCAACAATGTTGAAAGGCCAACAGAAGAAGTTGCCACAACTTTCTGACAAACCGACAGAGCAAAATCAACACGTGGCATTGTTTTTATTTCATAATAAGAACAAAAAGGCTTAGCTGCACAGCAAAAAGTGACAGTATTTCTTATACACAAAAAGTAACACATAAAAGCATTAACACACAAAGCCTAGTTCCAAATGAATATATACAACAAAAACAGCAATGTGATTAAAAAAATACAAATTTTTTTTTTCCAAAATGTACAACAGAGATAGAAATATACAAGAACGTATTGAGGGAAAAACAGATCATTACAGCTTCACTGCTTAACCTTTCCTCCTCCACGCAAAAGATAAAGAGGTGAATTATTGCACCAGGCAACAAAGCAAATAGAAATGATTAGCACGTATTTCAGCACAAACAAAAAATCTCTGTTGGAGTAGCAGATCAATGAAATTGTGGTTGTATTTGTTTTTTTGGGGGGTGAAAAAGAAAGAAAAGCGAACAACAATTTGATTAGATCTGTTTAAAACCAAATAAAATCAAGATAAAGGTGAAGATGTAAAACTAATTTGACCGCAATGTACGCAGTCTATTAGAAAATCTTTAAACTAAACGTCTTTAAACTAGGCATTACTAGTTAGCACCTTGAGATAATTACAAGCGGATCTTTAAAATATAACATTCTCGTTCACATGTTTAACATGTCAAAGTAAAATAAACTCACTGTGTTGTTTCAAGCCATTTAAAATTTAGCTGCCTCATCTGTTGAAATGTTACGTGACGCATAAAGTTTTTACATTTATACCTGTATATATATACAGTATATATATAAAAAATATTAGTTTTTTATTATCCCCTCCATTTTTCTGGGGGGGGGGGGGGGATCTCACATGCACAGACACAGAAAAATACAAAATACAATATACTGACCAGGTTTTGATAAATCTTGATAACATCAGGATTTCTGATGCACTTTAGTAAGAGTCTCTGAAAGTTTCCAGCACTTTTTATTTTATTTTTATTTTTTTGCTTACCATGAAGCAGTGTGTACAGAATGTTAAAAATCAGAGTCAGCATCCATTAGCTCCGCCTCCATTAAATTGGTCCTGGAGTGGATGGGTCCGCAGCCAGCCCTGCGACCTGCGGGCACCCGGGCCACACGAGCCATTCTCTCTGACAGCACGTTGAGGTTCATCTCTCCAGGGCAGAGTGAAGAACCCATGGGCTGCCAGTTGGAGTTTGATGGGTGATAGCATGGCTTGAGGCCCAGATCTTCAGGTCGGTCGATGTGGGTCAGAGGGTTGGACAGCAGCTTGTTGCTGTAGCTGCTTTGGCACTGCAGGTAGGGGCACCTCTCCTCATAGGGTTGAAACTCTGGACACGAGCCCGGCAGGATGTCCTCCTCCATCTTCTGCTGCTGCCTCTGCTGCGAGTGCAGGTTAGCCACCAGGCTCGGGTGGCAGGGGAGCTTGGGCAGCCGGGGCACGGAGCTGCGGCCAAACTCGCGCTGGGGATGAGCCTGGTGGTTTGCCACCTCCTCGACCGGACGGACGTCTTTCCTTTTCTTCTTCTTCTTCTTCTTTTTCCTTTTTATCATCTCAGGAGAAATTTCAGCCTCCACCATCCACAACTTGTTTCTCTCCTCTGGAGGGGGCACTGTTGGAAAATACATACAGTACTGTATTAAAAACATTTCCAGTTTATTAGAAGGCAAAGTTACCATATTTTTCGCAGTACAAGTCACTTTTTTGTTGCATAATTTGCATACCCTGTGACTTATTTATGGATTTTTTTCTCATTTTTATAAACCAATTTTTGGCTGGGATATGAGCGTTTTCATTCATTCTGACTGAAAATATTGAACACTACCAGTTTCAGAAACTAGACGGAGGCAGAGTAGTAGGGCATGCCATTGTATCATGTAATAGGTCAAATTGGCTATTAATGACGCAGTCGGCTTGCCGTATCCTTGCCGCATCGGCTGCCTGGAGCAACCGAATCAGCTTCATTTCGCTGTGTCGCCCCAGCAAAATGCAGCTGATTTGACCATCAAAGTGCATTTATTAAGTAAAAGTTAGACTGAAACACACCTTTACTATAATTTCTAGCAAACAAACAATTGTTTTTAAGTGTTAATCTTGTTAAATTCTTGTTAAAGTACTCATATGCACACTCCCGCAACCACCAATTGTCAGCCAATCGATTTTTGGCACAACACCAGCCCACATTTCCTTGTTGTCAGCGATGACATGTAACAAGCGCGACGCACCATCCGTGACGCATAATAGATGCCACGCATACGGCATTTATTAGACAAATTTGGACTGATGCAATTCATAGGGCGTGCAACATGTACGGCGAAAAATGCTGCACTGCCTTTATCTGGCTAATTATTCAAAACAACAAGCAACAGCAGAACATCAGATGTAACAGTTCGGTCAAACCACACACAGCTCCAGGGTCTCACCTGATGTACCGGTGGGAGTGACAGAAATGTCTTCAGGTAGAATGGCACCTCGTCTGGCAACCATCTTGGTCACATGCTGCGCCCATGCTGACGACACATCATTGGATGGCTCGTTGAGGTCAAAGTTGATTCCAGCTATGAAAGAGAAAATCATAAACTAAAGGCTTTGGCTCAGTAACCCTACACCCGTCATAAACATCAGTTGAAAGCTCCTCTTAGGAGATGAACACGTGCACACTCACCCACTGGGCCATCGTGGGACACGGTGTGCATGCTGAAGGACAGCTCCTTCTCTGGGTCTTTGTGAAGCTCCTTTCTCAACGCAAACGCCTTGGCAATCATCTTGCTTTTCTTTATCCTCTTGGGCTCGTCGTCACTGCGGCCAATGATCCTGGTGAAGGAAAACAGGAAGACAGTAACAGCTGCACATGGTGGCACAAAAAAATCAACCGTTTCGCTTTAACTACTGTATTTTTTGGCCCATAAGTCATGTTTTTTTTAATATACATGTACATGCCCTGCAATTTATAGGCCGAAGCGACATATTTATGGATTTTTTCCCATATTTATAAACCAATTTTTGGCTGAGATATGACCATTTTCATTCATTCTGACTGAAAAAAGAACAGTACCACTTTCAGTCACTTGATGGCAGCATAGTAGTAGTAGATGTAAGGCAGGCCATTGTATCATGTAATAGGTAAATTGGCTATAATGACAAATTCAAAAAAGTTCAAGACAAAAACAACTGGACTTTATTTATTATACTTTAGTATTTTTGTCTTGAACTTTTTTGAATGTCCTGGATGACTGAGAATCTTCACCAGCTATTAATCACACAATCGACTTGCCAAAGTCTGCCACCTTCTTTCTGCTCGCAGCTTGGAGCAACCTCAGCTTCATTTCACTGCACTGCCCCAGCAAAATGCAGCAAATCTGACCATTAAAGTGCATTTACTGAGTAAAAGTTCAACTGAGACACAACTCTGCTACAATTTCGAGCAGACTAATAAATATTTAGGGGATTTTCTTGTTAAATTTTGAAGAAATGAACAGCAGCTTGTCCCTCTTCCACAAATCAGCTTTTGAAATGCAGCTGATTTGACCGTCAAAGTGCATTTATTAAGCAAAAGTTTGGCTGAGACAAACCTTTACTATAATTTCTTGCAAACACGCTCCCGCAGCCGTCATTTGGCAGCCCATCGATTTTTGGCACAACACCGGCCCACATTTCCGGGTTGTCAGTGGTGATGCATAATAGATGAGACTTATACCGCAAAGTGACATATTTATGTATTTTTTCACTCTAGACATATTTGGACTGATGCGACTTATAAGCTGGTGCAACAAGTACGGCGGAGATTACGGCATTTGATCCCAGTCGTTCCCCGGAAGTTGTCTTACTTGCACCAAGTGCGTTTCCAGATGAGGATGGTGGCTTTGGTCCAGACCCAGGTGCTCATGGCAATTCCAGTCCCAAACATGGAGAACAGGTTGATCTTCTCCACCATGAGGCTGGGGCGGTTCTTAATGGTGCATTCTGGGATGGGTTTGTTGGTTTGAGACGCGATCGTCACGTTGGCTTCGCATCTGTTGGGAATGAACACAAGAGATGACCTGTTTTGATCCAACGGGTCACGCACGAGGGCCACTCAGATGACTGAACTCCTAAATATGGTCAGACCAGAGGAGGGGAGCAACATTTTTGAGGTTGAATTCATTTGAACTAGCCAGAGTCAACACTGCGGGGAAACAGAGCCACATTTATTCAACGAGTACGTCTGAGCAGCATCAGGTGCAAACTTTTACCTTTTCACTTCTAGATCTGTGCAAAACACATGGAACTGTGGAAGGTGAGCCAAAAGAAAAACTTACAGCACATATTCCCTGAAGCTTCGCTCCCATTCGGCCTGATTGAAGAAGTCATAGAAGTGGCAGCCGAATGTGATGAAAACGAAACCAAACGCAAGGAACCCAAAAATACCTGGCGTAAAAGAGAGAATGACGCATCACAGAGGATCGACACAGTCGGTAAAATAACTCGCTCTGCTCATCCGCTTGTGCAAACAGGACAATTATGTAGCTTCTATCAAACTGGGGCTTTAGCCGTGTTTACATTCCTTGCTCGTTTTGCCTGCAGCTTTAGACACAACATTAGCTTTCAGCGACGGCTGAGCTCGTGCTTCGGCTGATTCTTCGCCCTCGGGCTTTTAACGAATCGGCGGGGCAGAAACTCACCGAGCCTCAGCATCGTCTCGTTGATTTTGCTGGCCGCTTTCTCGCTCAGCAGTCCCGGGTGGTTGCTCTTGATGGAAAACAAGGTCATCACACCTGCAACAAGCAGCCACGTCAGTCCAGATGTTCACACGACAACTCCCGTTTACGTTCGCGCATGCAACGCTCATCGAGCGAATGAAGCGCACCCCGGATGAGGAAGTAGCCGCCGACAACGAGCACCACCCCAATAGGCGCCAGCACAAACCCAGCTCGGTAGCGGTAGTTCTTGTAGCCGACGAAGCAGATCCCGCTCACTGAGTCGCCGTCCACCTTTGAACAAGAAGCGGACAAGACGTCAAGAACACACGAACACGGTCAGCTTCAGTACCTTTTTGATACAAACCTCAGCGATGGCGAGGATGGCCACCGTGAGGATGAAGGGGGCGGACCAGGTGACCATGTGGAAGTAGGAGGTCCGACCTGAGAGGGGCTGGTAAGTCGTGCCCAGAGCTTTGAAGGACGTGTGCCAGGCGTAAGTCAGCATGACAAACCAAATCACGCCCGACATCAGCGAGTAATAAACGATGATGAAGATTGTGACGCACGACAGAGTTTCTGAGGACCTGCAGAGATCAGAACTATTTATTAGTGACCGTTCGCGGTTTGCTTTAGTGACAAACACGAGGCCGGGCCTTGCGCACTTACGAGGGCTCGCCGAGCCGCATGGTGTTGTCGCTCTTGCACACGATCTCTTTGCGCGCGCCGTCCAGGAACTGGGCCAGCCAGCCGATGCTGCCCACAAAGAAACAGGCGTTGATGTAGAAGAGAATGACGGCCGGGTAGCGGTTGGAGTTCTTCCAGTCGGCAAGGAACGTGGCCTGAACCAAGATGAGAGATCAGCGTGGGAAATAATTTCATTTTCCTAACAAATCGTTCACAGCCGAGCAGTGGTGGGATGTAACTAAGTACAAATACTTTGTTACTGTACTTAAGTACATTTTTCCTGTACAGTACTTTACTTAAGTAGAATTAAATGTGGGTACTTTTACTTTTACTCCACTACATTTTACATGAAGCATCTGTACTTTCTACTACACTACATTTCTATAATGTGTTGAGTT
>JARVLU010000646.1:10626133-10651095 GCA_031762415.1 Simpsonichthys santanae | reverse complement strand
AAAAAAAAAAAAAAAACCTTGACCAAAAAGCTAGGTGTAGCTAAAGGTTTATTAAAAGCCAACTGTATCAAAAGGTTAGCTACAAGCTAAAATTAGCTAAACATAAGCTAAAATCTAACTGCAGCAAACTGGTAGCAAGAAACTAACCTGAGCAAAACACCAACTAAAAAGGTAAAAGCAGCAAAATGTTAGTTAGCAAAAGGCCAGCTAAAAGCTGTAATATCAAGTCCAATAAAAGCTCAGAGCAGTACAACAGCGAAAAGCATGACAATGAAAGCTTAAGAGAATGTTTGAGAAAGAAATGAGATTTTAATGCATTTCTATGGAAAAAATATTTTGCAAATGTAGGAAAATATTTTTTAAAAAGCATCAAAGTCACAAAAACCTAGTAATAGCTCTCATCTCATGATGGAGCCCAACATTTTGATGAATTGGTGGGTAAATTGGCATAAAGTGTGCAAAAGTAGGTGGATTGAAAATAAAACCTATTGAAAAATAAAAAGCAGGAAAACGATATTCAGCATTGACACAATTAGAAAGCACAGGAAACCAAACAGAACTCTACTGAAAACAGTTCTATAAAATAAAACCCCATTTTCTTTGATAAATTTTAATTCAGAAACATAAAAAAAAAATAACGTTGACACCTAAAATACAACTCATTAGACGATTGCGGTTAAGAAATGTTTGAGGGAAAATACGGATAAATAAAATGCCAAAGGCACGTTAGTGACAAAAGAAAGGAAATGTGCTTTTTGAACTGCTTCTTACATAAAGCTGGAGGGAGTTTAAATGAATTAAATAATGACATTTAAATGGAAAAGCACAACAGTATGTTGGAAACTCACACATGTAGTGTACAAACAAACAATTTTACACATTAAATGACAAAAGCAAACAATGATTGTACAGGTCTGAATATTCTGATTTGTTTCAGTGTGCATTTGGTTCTAACATTAAATACAAACGTGGCAACATCCTAAAATCATATTTACTTTTAGCACATGGTTTAAAATGTTGAGCTAAAACTAAAGTTCAGCAGATCTCAGAACAAAATTCTCCCCTCACAGACTTTTACTGACACTCGAGGGCTGAAGGCACAGGGCTGCTGAATGATCGTAAACTGATGAACACAACAAGTAAAAACATGATTTAATCCTGAAGCAAAACCAAACTTAAAACCATCAAACTCCACAGCCAACCAGTGAAAAACGGTGCTTCCTGAAACGTGGACCTGGACAAATATTTAATAAACACGACTGCGACGAGAAAACCTCAGAGTACCGTTGTCAAATGCAGTTTGGTGGACCGTAACACACGATGTCACGGCGAAATGAAAGATGAGTTTGAACACCAGAAACTATTTTTCCTGTTTTTCATGATGAAGAGAAACAGTGCAGCTTCAGACAGCGGATGGATGGATAGAAAGAAGTGATGTGCAGATGTAAAGACGACGTGATCTTGGGCTCCTGGTGCGACTGGAGGAGGAGTCTGACGACCAGGTGCGTCTCACTCGTCAGACTTCATCTTCATCTGCGCCTGCATCTGAGCGATCATCTCCTGCATGCGTCTCAGCTACACAGAGAAAAAAAAGAGGGTTAAAATTTACTTTTTTTTTTTTTGTTAAACACCAAGTTATGGAAAGATGTTTCCAAAGTAAATGTTCATATGAAACTGAATGAACATTAAAAATTATTCTGATAATATTTAAGCAGTTGCCAAAACTTTCAGGAGTCTCGTCGTTGTTGTCTGGTGCCATCTTGTGACTGTTGATGTAACTCCACTTTATTTATTTCCGTTTTTACGTTTCACACATTATTTCATTTACACTTTACTGTGCTTTATCTGTTTGAATAAAGGTTGAATGAATTTCATTTACTCTTAAGTCGAAGACCCAGAGGAGGGAAACATGTCAGGAGACAAGAGGGAGAAGAGAAAAGTGAAGAATGAAGGACTGAGGGTTGCAACTCTAAATGTGGAGACAATGACAGGCAGAGAAGAGATCTGGCTGAGATGATGCAGAGATGGTTTGGACATGTCCAGAGGAGGGACAGTGGGTATATTGGTAGAAGGATGTTAGAAATGCAGCTGCCAGGAAAAAGACAAAGAGAAGAGATATAGATGCAGAGAGGACATGGAGGTAGTTGGAGTGAGGTGGAGGAGGAAGAGGGTAACACTGAAAGAAGTATTTTTACCAGTGTCAAAACTACTGTATAGACAGGAACTCCAGTAATGTTTTGATCAGTCATTTTTTATAGTACTTTTGTACAGAAATTCTTATTTTAATGTTGACACATTTAATTTGTTATCAATGCACTGTAAAAAATATTTATTGACTACATTTTCAATACACCAGACTTCTGAAGTGAACATTTGATCCACCAGCCTGCAAGGCTCAGTAATACTGTACCTACCTGTGACAGGTGTGAGGCGCTGGAACACAGTGAAAATACAATTGTAGGAAATGCAATTTATTTGCAATTTTTTTAATAACATCATTCCTCAGATAAAAATGCAATGTTACAGGAATATACATCAGATATTAATTTAAAACTTGCTTTCAAGGGACCATACAGTCTAAATATACTTTTTCCTTTTTTTTTATTTACTGGTAGCGTGCGTTATAAGCAAGACAGACTCTGTCACCAATGACAGACTGACAAGTTACAGATACAAACTGTACATAACTTATTTACAAATTAACTTTTTTTTTTTTTTGCAATTTTTTATTTCAATTTTTATGGAAAATAGGAGTAGAAAAAGTGATTGAATTAATATTCTGATTTATTCCATTTGTATTCTTTCCCTTTCTAATATCTAAAATGAAATGCAATAAAACAAAGGGAGGGAAAAGAAAAGAAAAGAAGGGCGTGTCAACTGAGAGACCATGCAGTTCTTACCAAACAGAATAACTGAGGAAACAAGTGATGGGCCAGTGTTGCTTAGCAACCTTAGAACCAATTAAATTCCCCTTGTAGTAGAGGGGGAGTGGCTTATAATAATAAAAAAAATGGCCACCTGCCTCCAGAGCTAAACACAATAACACTCTAATTCATTATTTAGACCATAATTAGTGCTGTTATTAAATAGTACATTTAACAGTAGCGCCATTAATATTACAACAAATTGGTCTCTGTGTGAACACCTCCCACCAAAACATAAGATTAATACATTTTAAGGAACAAAAAAAAAAAAAACAACTGCTCAGTCGTGTCAATAATGGCCCTTTTAACACTTTGCATGAGTAGTAGCCAAATACAATAAGACACTACAGATGATCACACAGCTCTGTCATCCACTCCGGCAATAAAGGAAGAAAAGGCCGTTTCATTAATCACTTCTAAATATGGAGCTGCTGCTGATTACAAGACGTGATGACGCTGTCGTTCTTTAAAGCTGCATTTGCTCACACAGACACACAAGACACATTTATTTGCACTTAATCGTGCTCTAAAATGACAATTTTGAGGTCTGGTTTGGTAGAAATTAAAGCGGCAAAAACAATAAGGGGGAAAAAAAAAAACACATTTTACAGGCCTCGGTAAGAGCATCGCTGTGTCCTACATTCAAGAAATGACTTTGTAGAGATAATTATCATTCATGGTGCGACATGAAGTAGCTCTTGTGTGTGAAATTGGAGAGGGGAGGCAGATGCAAGCAGAAACATTCATGGTTCTCGTGTGGACGAGTTGTTAAATACGAGGACCTGTGCTGCGTTGCAAAGCTGCTGCCACATCTCCGGAGTCTAATTTTCTGATTTAGTTCCTACAGAGAGTCCCTGTTAGAAACGCTTGACATGAATAGTCATCAAAGAGACTTTAGATGGGGAATTCCTCTTAAAGAAAAAGATATATTTTTGTGTCGGATCTCTGATTTGGGGCTTAATATAGTTTTTGCATAATCATATTGAACAAGGGCAAAACATGAAGCCTTAAAGTATTCACATAAAGGTGCTGATGTCTGTGCTGCTACACAATGAGCGAGTCACCAATCCAAATGTTGGTTCAAACTGGGAAAGCAAACGTCTTCCATCCGGTAAAAAGGAAGAGCTCCTCACAGATGCTCAGTGGAGATGCTGCTCCGGGTGAGCTTCCCATCAAAAACTATAAAGCACAGCTGCTTAATGCACAATTTAATCAAACATTTTAAATGCAAGTAGAATGTATCATTTCAGTTTTATGCAGATTATGCTCTCAAACCTTCCAAATATCATCCTAATCCGGACTCAACCGCAGAATAAAATGCCCTTCTGCCTTCGTCGTGCAGCAAACAAATGCAAACTCATCAGGGATTATTCCTCAACTTCAAAAGTGTCGCGTTGATGAAAAAAAAAAAAAAAAAAAAAAAAACCCAGAAAAATATCTGTCTCTTCGTCAAACATAGAAACTGGCAGCATCCATAAACGCTCGCAACGTCTAAAAACCTGATCTGGGCACGTTTTCCCATGTAAATAATCTAATAACCTCATAATTCTCCATCAAACTGCAGTATCGTACAAAACTGCCCTTCACCGTGTTATAATTTAGATATATTTCCATAGCTTCATATCTAAAATAAATTACTTGCTTTATGTTCATATATTTAATAATACAGTATAGTCCACCATTTACCTTCTGTTCTCTTCCTGAAAGCCCTTATCATTAGGATGATAACATCTGTACAACAGAAATACACAAGTGTTTCTCTTTGAAAAACAAAAGAGAATCAGAGTTTTAATTAGATTTCTTTGTCAACCAGCTAATCTACCTTTACCTAGAAAAGATAATAAAATCTATACTCAAAATAGTAATCTTCAAATATTTGTGTCAGGATTAAACGTGACCAACAAACACTTTGATTTACAAGAAAATATAAAGCGCTTCTTTAGCAACAATGAGAAGATCTGAGGGAAAATGCTCTCCAGCCTTTCTAAAATGGCAAAGTAGTTCATGGCAAACACACAACTGCCGCACTTTTAAGTGGTTCTTGTGTTTGTATAACACATTTTTAGGCAGATAAATGGTTCAAACGGAACTAATGTACCGTGTTTTTCTAACTATACGGCGCACTTCCTTTAATTGTCTCAAAAATCGGTAAACTTTATAATCTGATGCACCTTGTGTATTAATTCTGGTTTGGCTTACTGACCTTAAACCGATTTTACATGGCGCTCAAAAATCTGTCTAAATGTTTTAGTTTCGCTTAATGCGCCTTATAATCCGGTGCGCCTTATAGTTTGAATAATACGGTAAAGCAGATTTATTCTCTCTAATCATTAAAGCTAGAATCCTATCCATTTGTTACTCCTAAGGTCCATTTTCGCCACAAGAAGTTCTGCTAAAAGCTCGTTTCCAGGATAAATTCAACATGTTTTTGCATAAAGACGTAAAACACAAAATTCCTTTTAATGCACCTAAACAGCCGCGCCTGTTTGGACCTCTTAATGTACCAAAAAAAAAAAAGTAACATCCAACTTCAGTCATTCAAAAAAAGAAACTGGCCATAGACTCAACTACTTTTTTTTGCTTCCTAGTCTGCAAAAAAATGCAGATGAATTGAATTTCTATTCACAGATGTGGTTCAAATCCTCCAAGTTCACTCTTGGAAGAAAAACATAGAAGCTACACAAATTTAATGATTCAAAACCGACAAAAATCTAGTACTTTAGAGGTGTTTTTTCTTTCTTTTTGGCTTTTAGTTAAGATCATGTATTTTGTTGATGTAGGATTTCTTCCAGAGAGAGGCGCCTCTCAATGCTACAGTATGACCGGAGCCCGTTTGTGCCGACGGGCCGCTGGTACGCCGACGTAATTAAGACATCTTCACAAAACAGAAACAAGCAAAAGCATGTTTGATTTCCAATCTGTCTGACGCTTAAAGTAGATTTCAATTGGAATGACTTTCTGAATCCTGTTTAAAAAGCTAAACAAGGGGCACCTTTTAGTCAGATTTCACTGCAATTAGCGTAGCACAAGAAGTAGGAAAATTTGAGATTGGTTCATTATTTCTTTGTTGTTTCAATGCTTTTTTTGGTTTCAGATCATGTATAGTACAAAAGCATGTTTATTTCCACTTAAACGGGGACACATTTGTTAACTGCGTTTGAAAGCTGAGCAGCAGATATGAGTAAGTGGGTCGCGCCGATGAAAACTAGCCAAATCTGCATGTTTGTATGCAGTCTAAAGGCTGAAACTAATCCAAATGATGCTAAAATGTGTAGTTTCTATGTGTTAACACAATGCTTTGTCTCCGGCAAAGAGATTGACATTAATTCAGCTTTTGGTTAAATGACAGTAGAAGTGGGACTTCATACTCTGTCAGCAGGTCTTAAAACACACATTCCCATATACTGTAGGTCCTCTGTTTTTTTCCTCATCCTAAAATTCTGGGGATTAAATATTCTATATTTGTATACATTTTGATATATTCATATGGTTTATAAAAATATACAATCATCAGCTAGAGGTGAGACAAAAGATATAATCAGTTATATAAGTATCGCTAAAGAGAGCAACCCATGCACGTGAAATGTTACTTGAATATATAATTGACCATGTTAGAACTCAATCCACCCTGACATGATAAAAAGAAAGGCATTCTTCATCCAACAGCTGCTCTTCCCATTATCATCCACTAAATAGATTGTCATCCATCCCATAAATAAAATCAATCTACTCCCGTTTGAGATTACTTCAATTTAAGGTGCAGTTTTGGCTGCAGGGGGAGCGACTTTAGTTGAGTTTGCGCAGGCGGAGATGAATGCAGGTGCAGCTTACTGGCCGGACGCGATGCCACAACAGATGCACACAGAGACACATGGGATGGACTTGTCAAATACAGGTGTAAGGCGTGGATTTCCAGTGGAACAGCTTAATTTGGTGCCTGCCGGTTAACAAGCACACGAAACAGAAACGAACCACACGCTCATCCGTCAGTAACGCTTGGTCCTGCAAGTACTGATCAAATAAAGTTTTACTGTTTCAGGATTAAACTTCCATTATTAGATCATCCTCTTGCAAGCCGAGGACAGCATTAAAGACAAAGTGACAAAGTCTATTATCTAATTTATTCATATCCATCTTTCTCAGGGTTCAAGTCTAGGGACACAAGATATGCAAAACCCTCTTCTAAATATCTCCCCGCTGCTGTAAAACGTCAAAAGCGTACGAAGAGAAGAAATCTCGATGCAAAACAGTGCTCGTAACACTAAATGGAAAAAGGCTACACTGTAAAAATGTGAACGCTTAACTTGGTCAGAACGAAACAAGAACAAATACATGTGCACCTATAACCAGCATGTGAGCTGCACTTAATACTGACGCTGGATCCCAAGGAGATAAACCATTAAATAAAACAACAGGAACAAAACAAGATAAAAGAACGTGAAAAGTTTTGGAATAGACAAGAAACTAGGCGAACGTTCTCGCTCTGCCTCTACTTGCGTCAATCGAGAAATAAAACGCCACTTTCAGGTCGCCGTTCCGGTCGATCTGTGTGACCAATAATTACGTCTTCACTAAACTGCTCTGTGACGTACCTGATTTCAAGTATGTGTCGGTTTTACTGTCGAACCGCCGAGTCCACTTAAAAAGGTAAGAAACAGAAAAATGAAACATCTTCATGACTTTAAATCTCCTTTAATACTTTTATATGTATATAATTTCTCCGGGAACTTTATACACAGTTATAGTTATTGCATTGTTTTTGCATATCTTGTGCAGGAGTACACCTGCATGTATTATATACTACAACACCTCAAATAAAATCACGCTAGTCAAGAAATCACATTAAAAACTGCAATGCTGCTCAACTTCACACGGGGACACCACGAAGCTCTGGTTCTTTCTCACTGGGTGGTGGGACAGCCTCAGAGACACAGATCAGACCTGGTGTGGCACTTCTGCTATGCAGGGGTTACTCTGTGCATGTCTGACCCATAGGATAAATAGAGGCGACATATTTGGGTTGAAGATAGTTTCAGAGATGACGTGCAGGTTACTGCTGTCGTTCATGTGGTTTATGATCGGCTTTAAGGACATTCATGGTTGCCAGGCGGGCAGCTGCTTGGATACAGCAAATACATGTCTACATATCTTTTGAGAATTTGGGGGGCTAATAGTCTCCATGTCTTCATGAACAAGTTAGACTGCGCAGCTTTTAATTGAAGTCATATTTTGTGCCTTGTGCACAAACATCCAGTCAAATATCCTTAAGCGCTTGCCACACAACGTCTTTCCAGATTCCCGATGAATTCAAATCAGAACAATTTAAAGAAATGCTAAATATATCTCTGTGATGGAGTCGTTGGGGGGGGGAGTGAAAACAGATTTTCTTGCGGTAGCCACAAAACGCCACTTAAACAACACTCAACATTCACATTTAGATTGCATAATAATGACAGAAGTCTGTTCCTGGCACAGGATGCAGGGTATATGGCAGTGTGTTTATGCATACTCGTCCCTGCCACAACCCCCCCGCGCTGCTTTATGTGGAGGAATTAGAGCTAAACCAAAGAAAGAACGTATGGGCCTGTCTGACTGTGTTTCTGTGAGGGCTTTCTACACATTTAAAATAGTTTAATTCATAGAACTGTGTCAAGAAGCACGTCTGAATTACTTGGAGAATAACACTTTCTTCGTTTAATGTTTTAATTTTCATTTTACATCGTGAAAATGTCGACATAATAGTAAAATAATACTGCATTGAATAGGAATACTTGCGAATGCTAACAGAGACTAGTGAGACCACTGAACCGTGGCATGGGCATCAACATTATCTTAAGTGAATTGCTAAAAATATCATCTTCTAGAAAGAGGTCTGCAACCTTTGCGATAAAAAAATACATTTTTCCCCACTTTGCTTTAATTAACCCACTCCATTAAGTAATTACAATTTGTCCAGAGCTGCAAAACCTGCTACAACTGTGTACTGTCAACTGGTGGCCAGTGGGGGTGATATTATCAAACGAAAAATGTCTAACTATTATTTAAATGTATTGGTAGTTTTACCTTTTAATACATAATTAAAGGCCAGATTCACATAAAGAAAGAAAAACTATATAATTTGTAATAATTAAAAAAAAAATTAAAACACTGAACTCTGTAGGCCGATGTGAGTTCTCTTAATTGTTGAAGAATTAATTATCCTACTTAAAGCATATATTAAAAACAGTACAGTTTGTTGGATATCCAATTACATTTTTAAAGAAAAATAAATACTTTCATTTACTTTGACTTTGTTTTTTGTGTTTTATTCTTACTGTTACCAAAGTTACTCATCATAATCCTTCTCAGCAGCTTGTCTTAAAGATATTCCAAAACATTCTGGTGGTTTTGAAAGATCAATCTCGCTGTGAGACTGGAAGTCGACTTGAAGTGGCTAACAAACTGCTAGCACGATGTAGTACACACGCTTTACGCCTTGTATTTGTAACTATCCTTCACATATTTGAAAATGACATGTTCATTGTTGGTAATCATTTAAATAAAATACAGTTTTATTTTAGTTTTTGTCAAAACCTGAACGAGCCGCTGCAGAGGTACCAAAGAGCCACATGTGGCTCCAGAGCCGCAGGTTGCAGACCCCTTTACTGGAGTTTATTGGGAGGAAAAAAGTAAAAGCCCCACAGAAAATAATTATCCTTTGAAGATGACAGTCGTATGAATTTTAGCCAATTTAGTTCAATTTAAACCAACAACAGTCGCATGTGACGAATAATTTCCTGCAAAAGCCTTCCTTGATTTCCCAGCAATCACTACAATTAGTTAAAAAAAAACAAATACACTATTTGTTTTGTTTAATGACCAAAAAAATAAAAAGTTTTGTATTATGAGACTAAGACAAGGAGATTTGATATTTTGCAGCAATAGTACACCAGCCCTAATTACTTATGTGGAGTTTAAACGTTTGCCAAACGACAATGTTACGTTATGAACGTGATAAAGCCAAGTGTGCAGGAGCCCCCCCCTGGCTCTGTCACAAGGCGTCACTGTGGCAGTGAAAATTTCGGTGCTTCTGATTTTTTTTAAATTAAAATAAAAGGAATAACTGCTAATAAAGTTTTCTACCTTCTGGTTAACGATGTGCAGGAATGTACTCTTCACTTTAATCCTGTTGCAGAACAAACTAATCTGAATCGGGCGGTAAAGTAAAGTTTTGCGATGGCTAATATTCAAAGAAAGAGTGACTTCTCACCCTGCAGCTTGTTTAAAAAAAAAAAAGTACAAATCGTGCTAAAGAAATCACAAAGCTTTGGAAGCATGCCTGTCCACGGTAACCCTGTGTTAAGGAGGCCCATTACAACACGCACACACACACATACACACACGCACACACACAAACAATACTTGTAATGCTACCTTAACTGTTTAGGCTTAAAATAAGCTTTTCAGAATACACAAGAAACCACTCGCTCATCCTCGCACTTTTTTTGTTTTTCTCTTCTGGAAAAAAAATAAATAAATAAATAGATACAATCTGTAAAAGGTGCATACAGATAGAGAAACACACCGTCTCACACGCTCTTGTACTAAAATGCAGACACGCACAGATATGCCCTCGAATGCACGCTCGCACACTACGCCCTGCTTCAATACTTAAAAACCTCTTAAAATTGTCCTAAAATAACTTGAGCAAAAAAATACATTTATAAGACCAGCCAGCACCCCAGTTGTGCAAACAAATTAAGGATGAATTAAATCAACAAAGTCATGAATATAAAAACAAAATAGTCATGGCTAGCCAGTTTTGCACAATATTGAACTGTTAAATACATAGTGGGCGTGGTCTGTAGAAATAGTATGTGGCAGCAAATCCAACAGGAATCCCAGCGGAGAGGAAGAGGAGGGTCTTAGAGAAGGAAGTGAGATTGATTGACAGCAGATCTGGCCCCATGGCCGGAGTCACGTTTCTTTTCAATCGATCATTCCTGTTCTCTCCTCTACTCTACCGTCTAGGTTGCCCTGCATGACAAACCAACACCTCCTCGAGTGCTGAAACATAAGTAGAAGAAAAAGAAAGAAAATAATAATAATCCAGCGATGAGGAGTGAGTGATGGTGACACAGCCAAAGACGAGGGAGGAAGGATGGAGAAAGGAGCGAGGAACAGTGAGGTATGAGGCAGAGAAGAGGGCTTGCTGTTGCTACTGAGCCATCAAACGCTCCTCTCATTTCCTGTTTGGGGCAGCAAATGGGTGTGGCCAAACGAAGAAAAGGGCGGAGGGGGTGGAGCCAGAGCAAGGAGACCGACGAGGTGAGTCTTGCTGGAGTCCTACTAACCAGTTGGAAGAAATAAAATAAAAGCTAGCTCCCTGTTGGCCAGGAAGTGTCTTTCTCTGCCTGTGTCTCCTTGTAGCAGCCCTCTTCTTGCTGTTGAACCATCCCTCAGACCCCCCCTCCCCCCCACATGGCTGGGTGGTGGCATGTCACCTTAATTCCACTCCAGTGCTGGCAGGGCTGTGCTCCGCGATTCCGTAGCTTTGGAAGAGGAGGAGAAACGAGATTTCAAACAGGGTTTGCCTTGCCCCCCTGCTCTACACAATACAGCGCTTCATCGTCGATGAGCTAAGAAGGAGTTGACCTTTGACCCCAAGTGGGTTTGGCTAAAAGGTAATCCTTAACCGACGCCTGCACAAGCCGGTCTGCTGTCCCCTACCTGGCAACATGGCGGCCAGACAAACAACAATAACACACCAAAGTAGGCAAAGGAAATGAAAACATTGATATCGTTTGAAGGAAACCCATAAAAGGACTTCCTGCCACTGTGTTTTTTCTACCTTTCTTTTAGTCACTCGTTTGTTTGTTGTTTTTGCTTGTCTCTACCTTCTGCTTCTTCACACTTTGAGGACATGATAAAACTGTGAGGCACTTTAGAGCCACACTCAGACACGTGTGGTGAACACACACACACACACATACAAGTACAAACACAGAAACTCTCACACACACACACACACACCGGCATTCGGTCAGATCAAATAGAGTCTGATACACTTCACTGCAAACGTTCACACACATACGGACTCAGTTAAGCCAACGGAGTCATATCCATGTGTTGAAGGTTGCATCGCTGGCCGCCACTGTCCAGAGCGACAGCGTCTGTGAGGCGTGGGGACAAGCAGAGCCAGCCGCGGCACTGCGAGCCAGCGCTGACGGGCCATCGGTCTCTGATGATGCCAGAGCGGCCTGTTCGCTCGTCAGACATAACGAGGCAACACCTACAAGCTTGTCACGCACTCCATATCCTCATCCTCTAAAAGCTCGCTGTTGTTCTGCAGCACTCCTGCAGTCACAGCTGAACCTATGTGATGCCTCTCTTCCCTCGCTCCTGCCTCCTCCTCCTCCTCTTCTTGCCCTCTCCCACCGGCAAGCAGCTCCTGCCGCTCCTCTATAGAGGACGGCCCGTGGACGTAGCCTCTGCTTCCTCCGGCCTCGGCCCCGCCTTCTCCGGGGCTTGAGCTGACAGCTCGGTCTCTGTGTGTTGCTGCTGCTGCTCTGTGGAAGGGGAGGCTGCCGTTGGGGCTGTGCTGAGACGTGGACGAGGTGCTGGATGTGGTGCTTGTGTTGCTGTTGAGAATGTTGTTGGCCGCGTGCTCCATCTCCTCAATGGTCATGTCACAGGCGTCAGCCAGTTCGGCTTTGGTTGCCTCGATGAACGATGGGTCCTGGGCAAAATGACCCAAACCCTCTGATATTAGAACCTTAAGGAGATTTGGGAAAAGGCAGAGAGGCGTTAAAGAGATTTTAACTCCTGCGATTCAAACATTATAAGACTAAAACTCACCGCTTCCACCAGACTGCCTGCGCTGCCGTGAGAGAGCGAGCCGGAGTCTTTTCTCACAAGAGAGGGCACTGTTAGCGACACCGGCCGCGGCGCTCTTTGACCGTACACCGACTTGCTCGGCGGGGGGCTGGGACTGGACACTGGGCTGTTCCCATTACTGTCGCTGTACCTGTATCCAAAGCATGTGTTTGATTAAAAAAACATTGCTGCTTCTCTGTAGCTGCTACAGAAACGTACTGAAGCTCACCAGGGCCCACAGTTGACAGAAGGCAAGCTTGCGTTGAGCTTTTCGTGAGAGTTGGCACCCTCTAGCCTCAGAGAGGGAACTCGCTGGTAGGAGGCATCACTACATTGAGCTGGTAAAGGAAAATCAGGATTAGAAACATTTCTCAACAAAATCTACGGCAATGCTACAATATGACGTGCTTCAAACTTTCTTGCTCTGGTGTTTCTGATTTATTTTAGTCTTGTGGAAAAATCTTATCTAAACTTTTTTTTTTTTTGCTGATTTTGATTATGTACCTGTGGAGCTGGCTGGAGGTATGGAGCACAGCCGGCTGAAGAGAGTGGGTGAGTGACTCCTCCTCAGTAGAGGACTTAACCCTGCTACGGCCAGAGCCTGGGAGAAAAGAGAACAGAGGAGCAGAAAGGAGGTTACACCAAAAATTCAGCATAAAATAATCATTAAGCAAAAATGTTCTTGATTAGCACCTGTTGATGTACAAGATGCAAGGGGACGGATGTCTTCTGGGAGATGTCTGGTCTTGAGTGTCTCCTGAGACACTCTAGATGGAACGATGATCTCCGACCTGGCATACACGCAACACAAAAGTGCAAATATGGATATGTAAATAAGATCAATGTGTGTTTCCACGTCAGGACAGATTTTCTTTCTCTGATATTGGCTTCTCAGATCACACTGTTGGCTGGTTCTCAAACTATCTCTCAGGTGGGAGACAATGTGTTTGACATTAATGGTACTTCATCTAGCTAATGGTCACCAATGGTGTGCCACAGTACTCAGTTTTAGGACTCACTCTTTTTACAATTTATATAAATAATGTAGATCAAAACATTCCTGATGCATCGTTGAATCTCTATGCCGATGACACTGTTGTTTATTGCCAAGCTCACGCAGTTGCCAAGGTTTTCCAGCTTCTACAGTCTGCACTTGACATCATTCAGTCAGACTTATTCCACCTCAAACTGGTGCTAAATCCTGACAAAATCAAAGGGATGTTGTTTTTCAACAGAAAGTCAGTACCAGCAACTCTTCCTCCTATCTCATCCATGCATGGGGTTCCTACTGAGTTTGTGGATTCTTACAAATACTTGGGAATCTTGGTCGATGCGCATCTCTCTTTTAAACCACAAATTGAAAACTTGATAAAGAAACTGAAATTAAAACTGGGTTTCTTTTTCAGAAATAGATCTTGCTTTACTCTGAACGCCAGAAAACACCTTGTAACTGCTACCTTCCTACCGGCCATTGACTATGGTGACATTATTTACACGAATGCCCTCTTGTCACCACCTTGCAGATGTCACGTTGTCAGTGCAGTTACAGCATGTGCTCTCGGGTCATCATTACCTGCAGCGCTCCCTCAGTGCGGCCTGAACTGTAACCTGGAACACCTTTCAACAAGAACTGAAGTTGTCCTCCTTAATTTCTTTAGGGGTTTTTAAACATTTGATACGGTCAACAGAAACATCAAAGCAAATATGTTCTTGTTTCTGGTATTTTACCTTGTTTTACAGCACCTTGATCTATTGTTTTATAACACTACTTTATTTTAATGGAATTTTTTAGACTGACCTGTATAAATAAAAGGTTGAATGACAAAAACAAATCCATGTGAATCTTCTCACCCAGAGTTGTTGGGCAGAGGAAGACTCTTCGTGGTGACTGCCATCCTCGCCCTTTTCTTTGCTCCTCTACTTCTTCTGCTTCCTCCATGGGAGCGAGCTGCTTGCATGTTTCATCATGATACACCAACCTAATAGGTGCACACAAACGAGGAGGTGAGGTCAACCTTGTGAGCTAAAACACTGAAGATGAAGACTAAACGGTGGATGTTTCTCAGCAGTACATGTCAGAAGAAAGTGAGTGGTCATCATCCAGGTACTCCCTGTCGTCACCATAGCTCTCATCGTACGTCTCCTCTGTGGACCCCTCCCCTCTCTGGATGATTGGCAGATGACTGTCACTTGACTCCGAGCTACAAGTAAATGGGCACACAACCAAACAAGCAAGCACACAAATAAAAGCACAAAGTTAACAAATACACAGCACAGATGGAGGCACATGTAGACAAACAGTCAAAACTTATGTAAAACAGAAAAAAAAGCAGCTGATTGGCAAAAAATTCTGCAAGGAGCTTCATAGGAACAAACCAAGAGCGGCTTTGCTATGCATGTACGATATGACTGGAGGAGATGAAGAAGCCTGCAGCGATGCAAGTTTACTGCTGTTTTGTTAAAGCAAAATGATAATAAAGCTCTAAAGACGAAACCTGGAATATGATGAGTGATTTAAAAAACAAGGAGCACACGGCAGCAGATGTTTTCTTAATAAAATCCCATATCAAAAAACATAAGTTTAATTTGCAGGGGGAAAATATCAAGATTAATGTAAATTCATAGTGATTCTTTGACTTTTATATTATTATAGATTGTATTCAGTAAATTGTATAAACACAAGTTGTTTAATTTCTCTTCATTTTATGAGAAATCTTTTGAAAAGTGCTTTTAGAGACATACCCTGCCAAACTGCCTTTTGGTCTCATTCTGCTTCAAACTAGTCTTGAAGAGAGCAACACAACAGGATTGTTAAAGTATTTTTGTTCAATAATTATTTACATCCCGTTATGTCAGTCAACATGAAGTCAGGTAGACACCATTAACTTCTCGTGGCCAAATTGGAAGCTAAAATAATTCATGTTTGACCAAGTTGTATTTTGGGATTGAGTGCTGCAGGGATTAATTGAGCATTCATCAAAGAATGAATTACATGAGTCGACAATAAATTATCTGGTGTATTTTTATTTTTAATTCAAGAAAATATCACATTCAGGGGCTGGACTTAAAGAATTGTACTGTGTCCAGCCACCAGGGGGTGCTCCTCATCATGGCTTCAACTCCAGGCTTCTGGTCCTGTATCTAGTTACATTTGATGGTCAAGACTAGTTAGACAGGATCAACGATCACCAGTGTCCAGCTTGGCCTGTAACTTTTTTTAAATGTTACTGGGAATTTAGCAACCTTAATGCCAACACTGGTAGATGGAAATGGTGGTAGGTTATGTTTTTTCATGATTCAAAAGGGATTTTTTTTTCTGGCGATGGGAAATTAATCAACCATGGGAGTCGTGTGAGAAGTTCTCTCAATATGGGCTTTCATTTTGTATCTCACCCTGATAAAAAGGAGAATGAGATGCCAATGAACCCCAGCTTTTCTCACCCCACTTACCACAGGATGCACTCAAAAGTGTCTTTGTAAAATGTTGGCGCATTTGTTGGCGAAAAGGATATATTTTGCTAACTTATTCATGATTATATCTATTATAAGTAGTAGTAGTAGCTGCAACAGCAGCAGTAGTTCTTCTAAACCATGGAGTCTCAACCCTAGTCCTTGAGGAACACCATCCTGTATGTTTTACTTGTTTCTCTGCTCCAACACACCTGATTTTAATTAATGGGTAACTGACAGGCTTCTGCAGAACATGAAGTAATTAAATCTCTGAATCAGGTGTGATGGAGCAGGGGAGCAACTAAAACATGCAGGATGGTGTTCCTCAAGGACCAGGGTTGAGAACTGTTTGGGGAAGTGTTACAGCCCTGAAATTCAGGAGTAGACGAAAAATAACTAATTTAATGACGTTATAGAAACAAAACTCAACTAATTTAAGTTTATACGAGTCATTTTTATGTCTACGACACTAAATAACGTCAGTAAGAATCACCTGCGTGGTTCGTAACGTATCGTTTACTCCGAAACTCTTACAAAAAAAAAAAAAAACCTGGGGGTTGTTGCATCTACATTTCTCCCAACAAAATGTAAACTTCTAAAAGCCTCAGGTGAAGAAAATCAGTAAAATTTCCACAAAAATAAAGACTTCGCTTTCTTTAATCTGATTTTTAATTGCTCCACAAGCGAACTCTGGGTTAGATGAATGTTTAATAAACCCTAACTCCATATGAGCTTTCAGATGTTTATACGGGTTTCTACAACTGATACTGAGCCTAATGTGCCATAATCTGCAATAAAAGAGCAGCAGCCCATGCTAGGAGGAGTATGGACACAATGCACCAAACAAATAATCTATGGCTGTAATGTTTTAGTTGCAGCATGAAGCCTGGATTTTGCTGTTGCAACTGAAGCATAATGGGCATAGCAGTAAGTGTGCCTGTTGCACCTTGACCGCTATGGCTTGTATAGCATCATGAGATCTTTGTCTGCACAATTTGGGAACTAACAGAACGCACACACATTCTCTGTCTGTCCCCTGGTAACATACCGCATGAGGGTGTCATAAAACATCCTGTTTGCCACCAAAAACAAAAAACAGGAAACGGAGAAAAAAGCAGGTCATTAAAAAAATGGAAAGAAACAGGGAAGATATTTACGTCCACAAGGAAGTGTCAACTTTTTGAACGAGAAATCTCAAGGGTGTGTTAGAGAAAAAATAACTGATTTTGTGGGAGGCTGGTTGTTTGACACTCACCTCTTTGGAGGGAAGCACCATGCAGATTTTGGCAGCAGGATGGGGGTGAGCGGCTGCCCGCCATGGCCGTCCACTGTGCTTATAGACGGGCTCGGGAATCGACTGCCGCCCGGGGTTACCACTCCTGTCATGCCAGTGTTGTTGGCATTGTTAATGTTGGCGTTTGAGCCTGATGAGGAGTAAGAGGAAGGGGTGAAGGTGGTTGAGTCCATTAGTTTCTCATGAGACGGGCTCTCGCCTTTGCACGGGGACCCCTTTTGGCTGATGTGCAAGGGCCGCTGGGTGGTGAAGGACTGTGGGAAGGACCCTCGGCCGTCACTCTGGTTGTAGTAGTTGACATGATTGCCAAACAGGCCACCAGAACGCTGCACAGTGAGAAATAGATCAAATCTAGTTGAAATTAAAACACTTTTATAGTATTTGGTCATAATTACAGCTATAAAAGTTTACTGAAGCATGAAAGTGCAAAGCAAAGGCCTTCGGTCATTAAACAAGCACAGCAGCAAAATATTAGCAATAAATCCTGTTAAAAGTGAGGCACAACTCATAGCTGCTACATAAAATATAAATATTTCACTTTGTTCACTGCATTAATGTAAAAAAAAATGCTTCAACAAACAAAACAGAGAAAATCAAAAGAATAAGGATGGTAAACATGAAAGGCTGAACTCACCTTCTTGGAGAAAATGCAGATAAAACTGTAGTAACGTGTTTAAAACCTGCATTCCCTCCTCTAATTGTTTATTATGCCTGTGCTTGTTGTTTTAAATTTTCCAAATCCTAACTCTAAAACTCAACATGTGCAATAAAATCAGTCAAGCAACAACCCCAGTTCAGAAAAAGTTTGAGTGTTGTGTAAAATATGAAGAATAAAAAGTAATGTTTTGCTAATTTTGTTCATATTTTATTCGTGATGCGAATAGTAAACACAATAAACATTTTGCATTTGAAATTGTACATTAAAAGTAAATAATTGGGTTATTTGGTCACAGATCAGTGAGAGGTCTAGGTAAAATAAAATAAAAAAATCATTGTAGAAAAGTCTAAGTAACAAAGATGGGCAGAGGTTCTCTAGTATGCAAATAATGAAAACATTTTGAATTTTGTTCTTCAATGGAAACCTGGAAAGACTTTAAAGATTGGCACTACCGTTATTTTTAAGATGCTTTGCTGCCTTGAAACTCAATGATCCATTCATTATTTTTTTTATTTTTTTTTGGTTTATTCATTTTAATATTAGGAAACAAAGCTGAATGAGTTTGAGATTTCCAAACGTTGCATTTTCTAATTTACATTTTACACACATCCCAAACATTTTGCACTTGGGGTTGTATGCGGTAGGACATGCATTTTTCCTCAAGCGTTTTCAACTCTGAGCACATGCAAGCGTGTGCATGTGTATGAAGCTTCAAGCTGGCGCTGATCGTATGTCTTTTTCTCTCAGGAGAGTGAGTGGGGGGTTGTGTATCCAACCTTTACCCTGAAGATATCGTCCTCGGACGCTGCTGACACAGGCTCCTTCAGGTCTTTGTCCAGCTCCTCCTCCACGTTCAGGTCTCCAGAGATCGCCCTCCTAATCTCTGGACCGATGTCGTGCAACGTCCGCAGGCCCGCCTACACACCGACCATCAAGTGTTGCTTATTTTAATCTTCATTCACCAAAATAACTCATCTAAATATCACTCAGGAGTTATTTAAACATAGTTTTCTGATTGTCTTGCCCCTAAAATAAGTATTGGTCAAATGTACCTGCAGAGAGAGGGCAGTTTTGGGGGGCACCTTGGCCACCAGCCCTTGTTCTTTCCTCTTTTTAAACTTGCGGAAATACTCCTGGATGAGGAAGGTGGCGTAAAACTTTCCAACTGTTACCTCATCATCTGGAAAAAAAACACATATACAAATATAATTAGGTACTGTTAAAGTAATATACCAGATTTTATTTTTGTTTTGCACGAGTTGAACAAAATACACACCACCAGCAGGGGGCACTACTTGATCCAAGAGCTTCATGCTGGTTCTTTTCCAGATCTTTTTCACAATTGCTCTCAGTTCTTCATTTGCCTGCTCCAGATTACCTGCACAGGCAACACGCACACAGTGAGTTTTAAAAAAAAGGCTTCTCTTTAAGGCGTGACTGACACATTTTTTTGCATGATGGTGATGGTGGGGAACTCCTTTTTTATAACTTTTGCCTTGAAATACAAACTTGTAAGTCATTATCTCTACGTTGTGTTGTTGGTAGAGGTTTAAACATGCTGTAAACATCTGAAAACACCACTTTATAAAAAAAAAAAACATGTATTTAACGTATAGAAAAGTATTCAAGATCAATGGTCAAAAGCAAAATGCATTTATTTCCATCTAAACTGAAAAGTATCTTAACTACATTTTGAAATACGGTTTAAATTGTGTGTACATGCAGTGCATGTGCATCTTAAAAGTACTGTGTGTTCGTTACCCTCTGTCTTGATCCTGAGTGCTGTTCTGACCAAAGCAAACAGAGTGGCGTTAAACATCACGGTTCCATCGCTGTTCAGAGGCATGTTCATCGACACCAACCGCTACGTGAGATGAAGCAGAAAAACATCAGCTCGCGGTGACGCACAGCTAAAAATAATGTTATTGATTTCCTAAACGACAGATATTTTAAAGAATTTACGGGACTGCTTTCACCTTGCATGCCACCCTGTGTGGACAGAGCTTTCCGAAGCCGAGAGGAGGCTGGATTCTTCGCAGCAGAGTGACCACGTCCAGATGTTTTATCCTCCCCCTGAAAACACAGAGGTCTCGCTGTAAACACTATTTAAACGCAGCACATGATCTGCTCTCTGTAAACCCACTTAGCTTCTGGGTCATATTCAGCCCAGATCCTCTTAAACTCATCAAGATGATGGGGTCCCAGAATTGACCAATCACGCGTCAGGTAGTCAAAGTTGTCCATGATGACAGCCACAAACAGGTTGATGATCTGAGAAAGCACATGAATCAGTCAGTTACTGTGCCTATTAACATCTGTAAAATTAAGATTAAAAAAAAAAAAAAGAAATTAAATGTTTTCTTTCCCATTTTTCCAACACTGACCAGAAAGGCACAAAGCATGTAGAAGCTGACGAAGTAAATGATGGCGAATTGGCTGCCGCAGTCCTCGCTGGCTGTGCTGTTTTCGTTGGTCGAGCCCTTCTCACACGGCCGATTGGGTGAACATGCCAGCATGATCTCCTGCCACGCTTCACCTGTCGCACATCTAAAGCACAAATGAACCCATGACACACATGCATGCAGAGAAATAAACTCAGAAGCACAAAAACAAGCGTCATTGTGTTGATTTATGCTTAACATCATATATGTCTAGTTACAAGCACAAAATGTAAATCACATGTTTTTATCAATAATTTCCTGACTACCTAATGTAATTTTAAATGTAAATAAGGCATGCAATTGTTCACCTAATACAATTTGACACTTTGCTTGATGTAGATCACATAAAACTAAAAGCTAAAACATAAATGGTTCAATTTTTTTGTAATTGTTTGAACAATCTGTCAGGGTTTTTTATCACCCACAGTGAAAATGATGCACGTATCGTTGTAGAACTGGGGTCTTTGTATCAGCTTTTTGTTGTTTTGTGTAAATTTATTTTGGGTATTTCTTAGACTAATTTTAGATTTTAATTTCTAGTATTCATTTATGTTAAATTTTCTCAGTCGTCCCTCTTATAGTCCAAGTGTTTAAAATATTTTCTCACCTGAAGAGCAGCAGCACCGACTGAGGGAATGTCTGGAAATTGTTGTTCCTGTTGATTTGCGTGTGGTCCCGCAGAGCTATCTTACCAAACATCTGCACAAGAAATGAGGTCAGAATTAGTGTAGCAACATCAACAGTGTCCAGAAAGTTAAATCAAAGAGTCTCCCGATGATTATTAGAGAAATAAACTACACAACACGTGATATGGAAGAGTCAAAGAACTTGAAAACAATAGAAGGAAGAAAAGTGGGGATTGATGGCCAAACAGAAACTCTGGTAGACAAAAAGGGTTAGTTGCACCAGAAAGAATAACAAGAAAATGGCAATAAGGAGGAAATCCAGGGAACGAGGCAACAGCTTACCTGCATGCCAATGACGGCATAAATGAAGAAGAGCATCACTATAAGCAGTGCTACGTAGGGCAGAGCCTGAAAGGAGACGCAACACATTAGTGACAAATCATCCAGATTAAGAAACTACTGTGGTCAACTATCCAGATGTGTAGAGCTGAGTTTGTCAATACTTTTAACTCCAAAAAGACATTTCTTGAATTAGTACTACTAAAAAGACGAGTTAAAAAGAGCAACTCAAAATTTGTTTTACTAGATAATTCAACTTGAGCTAGTGCTGATTAGCTGTCACTAACCACCATTGGTCTCAGCTAGTTAGCTACAACCAGTGATATTTTATTAGGAACTCATGGTCTTGTGTAAAGTGAAGTTGTTAAAAACCAGGTGAAATATTTTCCCAAGTTGGTTTTACTGCTTTACCTTTACTTAAACAGAGCTCCATTTAGGTGTAATTTGGTAAAATTTTAGCTTAAAATGGCCGCAGTGAAGAACTGATATGACTTATTTTTGACCCAAACACTGGTCTACTGGTCCAAACACTGGTCCACTGGTCCAAACACTGGTCTACTGGTCCAAACACTGGTCTACTGGTCCAAACACTGGTCTATTGGTCCAAACACTGCCCCAAAAACTGGTCTACTGGTCCAAACATTGATTCAAACACTGGTCTATTGGTCCAAACACTGGCCCAAAAACTGGTCTACTGGTCCAAACACTGGTCTACTGGTCCAAACATTGATTCACTGGTCCAAACACTGGTCTACTGGTCCAAACATTGATTCACTGGTCCAAACACTGGCCCAAAAACTGGTCTACTGGTCCAAACACTGGTCCAAACACAGAGTCACTGGTCCAAACACAGAGTCACTGGTCCAAACACTAGTCCACTGGTCCAAACACAGAGTCACTGGTCCAAACACTGAGTCACTGGTCCAAACACAGAGTCACTGGTCCAAACACTAGTCCACTGGTCCAAACACTGGTCCAAGCACTGAGTCACTGGTCCAAACACTGATTCACTGGTCTACTGGTCCAAACATTGATTCACTGGTCCAAACACTGGTCCAAACATTGGTCTACTGGTCCAAACACTGGTCCACTGGTCCAAACGCGAAGTCACTGGTCCAAACACTGGTCCTTTGGTCCAAACACTGATTCACTGGTCCAAATACTAGTTCAGTGGTCCAAACACCGGTCCTTTGGTCCAAACACTGGTCCACTGGTCCAACCACTGGTCCAACCATTGGTCCACTGGTCCAAACACTGGTCCACTTGTCCAAATACAAGTTCACTGGTACAAACACTATTCCACTGGTTGAAACACTGATCCACTGGTACAAACACTATTCCACTGGTTGAAACACTGGTCCACTGGTACAAACATTGTTTCATTCTAAACACTGGCTCACTGGTCCAAACACTGGTCAAATCTTTTGACTCAATGTTTAGTCAAACCAGACCAACCTGTGACCCAACAGCTTTAACCCAACAACTGAATGATCAAAACAACCCAGCAATTTTCAGTGTAGTGGATTATTTTGATTAATTATGTATATTATATATACATTTTTTAATCACTGCTACATAAAAAGTGAAGGTCACAATTAATATTGTTATCCTAAATGATAGAATCTTGAATATAAAACATTTTCGTCTCTCAGAGAAATTCCACCCCACTCACCTGGAAGGATTTTATGAAGGTCCACAGCAGGGTCCGAATCCCTTCACCACGAGACAACAGCTTCACCAGCCTCATCACACGGAACAGCCGAAAGAACGTGATTGAGATCCTGGCATTCTCCTCAGAGTTCTGAAGACCCTTTAGATGGGATTTTGTGTGTTTGTCGTAAACAGGACACATGGGAACACATGCACATAAGTAAGGAAAGGCAACACACACACACACATTCATGAGTACACAAAAACAAATGTCAAAATGCAGACACCCAAGCACTTTGTATGCATATTTCCACCAACACGTGGATGGTAGTATGCATAACACAAGTACACACAAACAGTTAGTGGAAACCAGTATCCTAAAGAATCCCATCAGTATAAAAATGACAATAAAGGACTGGGAGGAAATCGAGCAACCGTGCTTGTTTTTTATCTGACTTCATGGAAAAACCACTCGGCACTTACAAACAATCCACCAACTTCCTGAATGCGCACACCACATGTGCCTCCACATGTTCATCTACCAAACAATTAGCCCAACGTCTGCGCTAGTTTACAAAGGCAATCTTAAAAACAGATTAAAGATTGCAGTTCAGTTAACCAAACCAAAATTTTGGAGTTCAAATCCTTCATGGCAAATTAAACTGATCAATATTGATAAAACTTAGTGAACACTTTTCTTCCTATAGTTCACATAGTCATCAACTGGAAGTAATTCCACCATTAAATACTTAATCCTGAAGCAGAGTGCTGTTCTAATACAGATTTATTTATTGATGCTGTTCCTGTTTGCTTTCTGGAACAAAAATCCAAAAAGCAGTGTTGGGGTTTCAGTTCACTAGATGCAGTAAATATTTGACTAAAGACAGTATTTACATTTTGGATCATAAAAGGTGCATGTATCGGGTCAAAACTTGCCATGAAATCATCCCATTTATTTATTTATTTATTTGCTCGTTAATACAAATGTGCCAGCAGGCTTATAATAAATTTGACCTCACTCAACAGGGGATCAAAGCAGATCACTCAAGGTCTTTCCTCAGATTTTAAATGAATAAATTGACCCAACAAACACAACATCCTCCTGTCTGGCCTCCGAGTCTGTTTGCCACTTGTGTTTTTCCAAGAAGCCATCAATTCTTTATGTTAATCCAAAAAGAACACACAGCGCACTCCAACAGAGAACATGTCATTCTTCACATATCTCATTGCAAACATCACACATGATCTTATTGTTAAATTAACTCCTCAATGGACTATGTGTTTTTATTTTAATATATATTTTAATTATTCTGTTGAGAAAATAACAGCTTTTTAATTATGAAAGTCATATGTCTCTGAGGATGTACTGAGAAATTATATGACAGATATGTTGAAAATGACACATCCTTCTCAGGAGCAGAAATCACGTCTCGGTACCACGAGCAATACAACAACTGGACCACAGTCGGCGCCACAGCACCAGTGACAGAGATGGACCAGTGGGCAGGAGAAGTGTGGGAAAAAAAAAGTGACAGAGTGAAGAGGAGAGCAGGAGAGAGAAACTGAAGACGAAAAATTATTTGATTTGATCAGATACAAACAAAATTACTGATTGAAAAAGATAGACACACACACACACACATATACAGTATATACAGTACACACACACACACACACATATATATATATATATATACAGTATATATACAGTATATATACAGTATA
>JARVLU010000646.1:10604519-10618419 GCA_031762415.1 Simpsonichthys santanae | reverse complement strand
GTCCTTGGGAGGAAGGACGAAACGTCTAAAAAAAAAAAAAAAAAAAAAAAAAAAAAAACATCCAGATGACCAGACTGAACTTTGTTGTTTTTTTTAAAACCTGATTATTGAGCATGAACTTTGATGTAACTGTCCGTATTTGTGTTTATTTATCCACCACAGCTAATCACCTTTAGAAAACACTAAAGTGGCTATATTGCTGTCTTTATTTTTAGAAATAATGAGCTAAAATTTGATGTAGCAGTAGTTTAGAGTCATCCCAAACAAACACTGTGAGCACTACGAGGTTGCACGAGATTCAGCTGATGATACATTAATTTAAGGAACGGCAGTATTTTTTAAGCGTTCTGCCTTGTAACCAGTTTGATCAGGTTATAAATTTAAGATTTTGGTGAGGCAACGTTCTCAACGCTTCTTTATTATCAAGCAATTCAGCTGCCAAAGATTTTTCATATAACACAAAAATAAAAACTAACTGTTCCTGAAGTGTAAACACGACAAACGCTCCTCTATGCCTGTTTTTCTTTTTTTAAAATCTCAGTCAGGCCCGTCGTTGACCGCAGAGCCGTCATGCAGATAATAAATGAATTCATACATGCATTTGCATAAATTTCATGGGTACTGAATAAATCCATTTTGGGATCAAATTGCTCCCTATGTATGCAGATTTTGATAAAAACAAGTTGCGTTTTGGCTCATTTGAACTTTAGGATTTCCTGCTGATTTATGAATTCAGGGCATTGTTGACCTTTTGGTCAAAACATCACTGCTGAAAGGTGCAAATATGCGCATGTTCCTTTGTGCCTGAGAACCATGCTTTTGCATATGTTTAGATTTTTTTCTGACAATAACAGGCCTGGATATACCACCTTTGTAGCTGTCATGCTATACAGCGTCCATCATGCCAGAGTGAACTTCATTTCCACTCTGGCAGTGATGAAAATCAAATTAAGTGAAACCAAACCAAGTGCTGAGTGAACGCAGAAGGCTCTATTGACAAATGCAATAGTTTCTGATGCTACGAGCAGAAGACCGAGGCTTTTATACCTATCAGAAGCTGGTTTAAATTAGTTGACATAAAAGCAAAAAAAAAAAAAAAAAGTCTTAAAAGATGAGATTTCAGGAAATAAGTGGACAAGGAGGAAAAAGTTAATTTACCATATTTTTCAGACTATAAGGTGCACTTAAAATGCTTCAATTTTCTCAAAAATTGACACTTATGTATTAATTCTAAGTGCTTTCTGACCTTGAACCGATTTTATGTAGTTATTGTGAACGAGTTGAATAAAGTTTGACTTATCTGACTGTTTTGTTTCACTCAATGCACCGTATGTATGAAAACAGACCCGTTCATTGATATTGTGCCTTATAGTCTGAAAAATATGGTGAATGAAAAGAAACATGATAACTCAAAGTGAAGGTTGCTCAAAGGCAACGGTTCAGTTTGATTGTGCTACATTTGGGTATTTCACCTTCCAAAGCATCTTTTAGGTTCAAATACTGCACAGGTTCAGATTTTCAGTGTTTTGAACGCCTGCAGATAGGAATCAGCGCTCGGTCTGTTTGTGTGCGAGAGAATGGCAGATCAGGCAGGCAGGCAGGAAGGGAGGGAGGGAGTTGGACTACTTACGTTAACCTCAGTGATCGCTATGTCAACAATGCTACCCACAACTATCAAGGCATCAAATGTGTTCCATGCATCAACAAAATAATGCTGCGTGGAGGGTGGCGAAAAGAACAAAACAACAAAAGAAAAAGAAAAGTACATTTAAAAAAGATGGAAACAACAGAAATCAAAGGAGAGAGGAGAAAAAAATAAGATAATAAACATTACATACATACAGGAGCACTGGAGGGAAAGATTTGACAAATTAAATGGTGGTGGAGGGAGAACAAAAGAAAAGAACGGGCAGTCTGGAAGAGATGGACAGCAGAGGAGGAGCAGCAGCGACTGGTCATGCTTGTCCATGAGAGGAAATGTCATCGAGAACAACAATCAAGAACAAAATTACAACAACAACAGAAAAAGGTGCCCTTTGTTGGAGTTAAGAAGCTGTGTAAGTTTGAGGGGTTAGTTCAGTTAGTTGCGGGGGATTAAACTTGTCACAGTGTGGCCCAAAATCAAAATGAAATTAAACATTTCAAACACTGTAAAGAACAAGATAAGAGAACGCAACAGACGCCAAACCCTGCCTGTGTAGTCTTCACGTTTTTGTGAAACCCCGTCAGAAACTTGACGGAGGTGGGTACCCCCGAGTGGCAGCGGCCATCTTGGATTCAGATATGAAGAGAGGAGGAGAAAGAGACAACGAAGACAGAAAATGACAGCAGAGGAAAGTGGACTGGAGGAAAGAAAAGAGAAGACACGAAAGACAAGAGACGTGAGAGAGAGGGACAACGAGAGCGAAACGGGGCGTTGTACTTACGTTGATCTCACTGAGAATGACGTCTATAATGCTGCCAATTACGATGAGGAAATCAAACACATTCCAGGGATCACTAAAGTACCCCTGCACAGGATGAGGTGAGCAAGAGGAGGAGGGTAAGAAAGGTATGTTAGAAGGAAAACAACATCTGCTGCCACTTTGCAGCCCCCCCCCATTAAGGTGGTATGAAGTCGTACAGTGCAATGAAAATCTGAAAAAAGTCAGCTAGAGTTAATGAGCTGCCACATGAAAGAAGTTTCCACTCTGTTATCTGCTCATCAAATGCAGCCGGATATAAGATCGGTTAAGAACAGTGTGTTAAACTGCACTTATTCATGGTCCCAACATCTTGTAGCCAATTTGGAAGCTTTTATTTTACACCAAGATCTATTTCCAGGACATAAAAGACATAGTTGCTTTAAAACAGTTGACACTATTCTTTGGTGATGTTGCTTTTAGTCTCAGGAATATTAGTGCAAATTTAGCATTTAAATTAGTATAAAAAACGTTAGCATTATTAACCAAATGTTGACGTGTGGATTGGTTAAAGATGACAATCTAAATATCGTTACGGCCATCTAAACGGCAGAGAAGAACATTTTGGGCACCATAAAAATAAAAATTAAAAACACCAACCAAACAGAAAATTGGTCACAAATGAGCTTAAATATTCAAAACTGTACAACCTGATTAAAAAACAAAAACAAAAACAAAACAAACAAAAAAAAAAAATTAAAACCTTAAGACGTCTGTTGCTCTTCTGTGGATGAGAAAAAAAAATGTAAACAGGAACAAGTAAAAACTTTTATTTTCCGAAGGATTACTGCTGCTAAGTCCAGTAGTCTCCTGACTTTCTGCAGAGAAAACGTGAGCACATGCATTGTCCTACTGCACCATAGGCTGCAGAGAAAAGGCATGCACATATTTTGCATCATGTTGGCATATGATACAATTTTAGAACTCCATGGAGAACCTTAGACATTCTCACCTTCAAAATAAAAGATAAATATTTGTTTTCACATGTCTTAATTTCTGCTCAGGATGATATCCACGCTCAAATCTTAATAAAATTAATCGAACTGTGGGTACTGCACAAAACACATGAAGACTAGGATTTTCAGATTGTTAATTTCACAGATCTCCCTGAGATAACCATCTTTAAATAATTTTAATTAGAAGGCATCATTATAGAATTTAACAAGAGTCTGGAGTTGATTTGAAAATGAAGCTGTAGCTGTAAATTCTAGTTAAAACTTGTGCTATCTATGACATTACGTACTTGAAAAAATGTAGCAATTATTGTCCTTAAGATGTACAATATGCATTATTTAAAACTGAAAAGTGTTTAATTGTGTGAATGTTTATGAAGCGTTCACACTATTGTGATACATTTTTCTTCTGTACATTTATCAGCATCTTTCTTGTTCCATAATTTCTGAGCTATTTCAACAAATCATAAATCTAAACGTTCAGCTCTTTCAGGACAATCCTGCTATGACTTTTGGTATTGGTGCAACTTTAGCTTTTCAAAATATTTAGCCTTTTCTGACGATTTTTTTTCTCACAGAAAATGAACTGAGCTCATTTTACATCCTTCAAATCTTTAGACGTGTTTACGGTACAACCTTTTACTGTTCCTTTCACATTTTGTTCTGGTTCAGCTTTTTTCAGCTTCCTTGTGCAAATTTAAACTTTTTCCAGCCACTTTCAGCTAATTTCAGTTGTTTTTCCAGCTGTTTTGTGCTTCTTCTAACTTCTTTCTGCTAATATCAGCTTGTTATGCTCCTTTCAGCTCCTTTCTGCAAGTTTAAGCTTTTTCTGCTATTTCAGCTACTATTCAGCCTGTCATTTCACCTCGTTAGTGTCTTTGAATTGTCCTGTTTATGGCTTCATGTTTCTGCGTCCTTCAGTGTCACATCCTTAAATTAAGTTTGCTGACCCGCCAGCATTTTGTTTTGTTTATTAAAATAAACTTTAACTGGAGTTTTGCCTCATCTTCCTGCACTGGGGTTCAACACATGGAAACAAATCATGATACGTCATGCCTTTTTTAGCTTCTTTTCAGCTGTTCTTTTTTTCTCATTTCAGTTTTTTTTTCAGTTAATTTCCACTTTTTTGTACTCATTTCTGCATTTTTCAGCCTAATTGGGCAAACATGTTCTTTATGCTTTTTTCTGCTAAATTACACTTGTTCTTGCTTTTTAACAATTTTAGCTCATTTCAGCTGTTTTCAGATAAATTCAAAATCTTCATGGTATTTCTGCTACTTTCAGCCCAATTAAGCTATTTCTGCTAATTTCAACATGTTATGCTCCCTTCAGCTTATTTCTGATAATTTCAACTACTATTTTGCTGTTATTATGCTAATATTAGCTTTTTAATCTAATTTCACGTTTTTGTACTCATTTCAACTTCTGTGCTCTTTCTGCTTTCTCCTGCTATTTACGCTTGTTCTGCATTTCCCATTACATTTCAGCATTTTTTTTTAGCTAATTTCAGCTATTTTTCAGCAAGTTCTTTTGCATTAAGCATTCACACTGCATTTTTTGCAGGAAATGCAATTTCTCTAGTTGAAAGTTTAGATTTAACAACTTAAAACACCACTGATGCTGTTGCTTACAGGCGGTTTGATTTCAGCTTTACACACTCTAAGTCACTACAGAATATTAAAGATGTCTGACAGATGAAACCGGGCTGAGCTGTTGAACAGTACCGGTAGATGTAAGAGTGAAACAATTTATAGAATATTTAAGCTACTGATTGTGCATTGGGATTTTCCATTAACACTGGTGTAATTGAGTGAAACATTCCCATCTGTTACTGTTTGAATTGCTGACACACTGGGACATTATTAGATTGGACCAATAAACCCACTGCAATGACATAGCAACCACTGCAGAATAACAAGGGAAGCAGTTAGGGATAAAAACTACATGAAGCTGTCAACGAATCCTTGCTTCTGTAATTATGAAAGACATCAAAATAAGCGTAAATGGCTACATGGAGGCTCAGTTGTGTGTAATTTGTGAAACTGAGTGTTTAAAATGTCAATATGACTTATGTTCAGTTTACTTTGATGGGCTGTACCTACCCTGGGTTTGAAGGCGATCAGTTTAAGGATCATCTCCACCGTGAACAATCCGGTGAAGAGCATGTTGAGGATGTTCATTGCATCGTTAAAATTTTTGGTCTGCCCATGATGCTGCAAAAACCCACAAATGAGCCATTAACGTCTTGTAAGAGCTGCAGCTTTACAGGAGTTGTTTTGGAAGTGCCTGCATCAGTTTACACCGGGGAGCACTCGTGTGACTCACCTGCATAGCCAGACAGATGGTGTTGAGAAGGATGAGTGTGAACATCAGGTACTCAAAGTAGGTGGAGTTGACCACGTACCACACCTTGTACTGATAAGGGTTCTTGGGTATGTAGCGACGCAAAGGGCGAGCCTTCAGGGCATATTCCACACACTGACGCTGTAATACACATACACACAGATGAGCAGGCACAACCAGAGTTCGCTCCGAAAATGTGTCTAAAAAGCTACAGAGCTGGTTCTATAAACCTCTTCAATTTCCATATTTGAGATCACAGATGCAGAGACCAGCCCCATAACATCTGCATATTCCTCGTGGTCTAAAATAACTCTAACTCATGTTCATCCTCTCAGGAATCATCCATGTTCCTCCATCACAGCATGGCCTCATAACTCTTACTGTATGTTTTGCAGTATAAGTCACATTTATTTGCATAATTTGCATGCCCTACAACTTATAAGCAGAAGCGACAAATTTATGGATATTTTCCCCATGTTTATAAACCAATTTTTGGCTGAGATATGACCGTTTTCATTATGACCATTTTCATTCATTCTGATTGGAAAAAAGTTGAACAGTACAGCAGAGTAGTAGTAGCAGTAAGGCATGCCGTTGTATCATGTAATAAGGTAAACGTGGCTATAATGACAAATGCAAAAAAGTTTAAGACAAAAGCAACTGGACTTAATTTATGATACTTTACTTTATACTGTATTACGTTTTCTACCTGGATTATTGAGCATGCATCAGGATATTTATACTTTATTGTTTTTGTCTTGAACATTTTTGATTTTACCATGTCCTGGATGACTAAGAACCTTCACCAGCTATTAATGACACAATCGGCTTGCCAAAGTCTCCCCACCTTAGTTCTGCTTGCTGCTTGGAGCGACCGTCAAATCAGTTGCATCGCCCTGGTGAAATGCAGCTAATTTGACCATCAAAGTGCATTTATTAAGTAAAAGTTCAACTGAGACACACCTTTGCTATAATTTTGAGCAAACAAATTGTTTTAGGTGTTTATCTTGTTAAATTTCGAAGAAATGAACAGCGTCTCGTCCTTCTGCGCATGCTCGCTTACGCAAAACGGTTTTGAAATACAACTGATTTGACCGCCAAAGTGCATTTATTAAGCAAAAGTTAGATTGAGACACACATTTACTGTAATTTCGAGCAAACAAACAATTGTTTTAGGTGTTTATCTTGTTAAATTTCAAAGAAACGAACAGCGCCGCGTCCCTCTGCATGTGCTTGCTTACGCAAATCAAGTTTTAAAATGCAGCTGAATTGACCTTCAAAGTACATTTATTAAGCAAAAGTTAGACTGAGACACTCCTTTACTATAATTTAGAGCAAACAAATTGTTTTTAAGTGTTAATCTTGTTAAATTCTTGTTAGTCCTCCCGTGCACGCTCCCGTGGCCGCCATTTGGCAGCCCATCGATTTTTGGCACAACACAGGCCCACATTTCCGGGTTGTCAACGGTGACGCATAATAGACGCAACGTATACATAGAAGTGACATATTTATGGATTTCCCCACTTTTTTAGACATTTTTGGACTGATGCGACTTGGTGGTGCGACGGGTATGGAGGGAATTATGGTAATTGGAAACAGGAACGCTACCTGGTTCTTGTCCAGCTCACAGTTCTTATACTCTTGCTCTCCTTGCTCTTGGAACGTGACGATGACGAAACCAACGAAAATGTTCATCATGAAAAAGGCAATGATGATTATGTAGATGATGAAGAAGATGGAAATGACCACGCGGTAGTTGTAGATGGGACCAACGTCCTCAGCGTGGGAGTCAATGGCTCGGTACAGTAACCTAATAAACAATGAGACAAGGCCGTTTTAAATGATTGAGACTGAAAGATAAGACCTGCAGGACCCATGTACATGTGTTTGTATGGAGACATACCCTGGCCAGCCCTCAAACGTAGACACAGCAAACAGGGCCATCATTCCCTGCAGGACGTCGTCAAAGTTGAAATCACTGTTCTCCCAAAGTCTCAGGGCTTTTTCAGGCTTCCCCACATCTCCGTCCTTATACATGATATAAGAACCCCTGAAACCCAAAGACACATCCCAAATGCAGTTTGTCTAGTTCTTCAAATTGTAATAGAAAAAAAAAAAAAATACCCAGCAAAGCAAAATAGGATTACCTGCACTCTGCCTGAGTCTGCTTAGAGCTGTCTGTACAATAGAAGAACTTGCCCTGATTGAAAGATGTCCAAATTCAGTCAGAATCCCTGGTAGTGTTTCCCAAAGCCTACAGAAAGTTGTAGATCCCACTTCTTCTTACCTTGAAAAGCTGCACTCCAATACAGGCGAACATGAACTGGAGCAACGTGGTGACGATGACAATGTTACCGATGGTTCTAATGGCAACAAACACACACTGCACCACATGCTGAAAAACACACCAAAACATGACAGTGAGTGTTTGGGTATGTCTCTTTAGTAAAGAAGAGTATTTTCTTTCTGGTTTTTAATATACAAGAGTGTGAACCTTTAGTCCTTTTGCTCTGTTGATGGCTCTCAGTGGTCTAAGCACTCGCAGGACCCGCAGAATCTTTACCACATTAATTGCACTGGACCTGAAAAACAGCAGGAATTAAAAATAACGACAAGCCAACGTGACTTACTACACGTTTGTCTTTGAAAACCCACATTTTTGAAACGACAAAAATATCAAAACAAAGCTGTGACATCTACTAAAAAATTAAAAATGATCACATAAATAAGTGACATTTTTTAAAATCAATGTTCAACAAAACATGAAACAATGTAACCATAAAAACTGCAAGTATGACGTTAAGTTAGGGATGCACGATATTATCATGTTATCAGTATCGGCCGATATTAGCGTTAAAGTTCAACATCGGGCATCGGCCATTCTATCAAAATAACTCACTGCTATAAAAGGCGCTGTTTTTGTATGACAACCCAGTGACAAGGATGCCTGCAGCGCCAGCACAATGTGATGACGTCACGTGCGCCTATCCGATCTCACGGCGGGGAGGAATATTCAAAATGTCGGTGGTGTGGAAGTTTTACTTTTCGTTGGTGAGGATGTTGGATTCCAAAGATTTATGGACTGCGTTGAGCCTCGCTACACCGTCCCCAGTTGGAGATACTTTTCTGACGTAACGTTACCCGAGTTACAAGCTGTCATTTCTGACATCATTGAGAAGCTAATAGCCTATAGCACTTGGGTGAGTTTTACCACATACATTTGGATGTCGTGTTAGCCCCGTTAGCATGTTTAGTCTTAAAGCACAATGGAGACACTAAAACTTTGTTCTTAAAAAGTCTTTCCATGCACATTAGTGCAGAGGATCCCACACTGCAGCTAGGAACCTGGAACAAGCCTCCACAAGTGAGACAGCACTGCAGGTGACTAATGCTAATGAATAACATTTAACACTTTTCATGTAATATAAGTTAAAGTGCTATGCATATCATATGTCTGTTACTGAATATATGTCACCAGCTCTTACAGCTGTTGTACAATTTTTGCAGCAAATAATCCTAAATAAGAGGGCTATGTTCTGGGAAAGGAAAGTGTATAAAATATCAGTATCAGTTCTCGGACAAATATGTTTTAACATATCGGACAAAGATCCAATATCGTGCATCCCTACATTAAGTAGTTGTGTTATCAGTACAGTATATTATTTTTAAATGATTTTTAAATTAGGCAAATTAGTCATGTTTTAAAGAAGCTTCCACTTATCACATGGACTTAAAATTTTTTTGAAGCTGTACTTTTTTAAAACATTTAAAATAATCACCACAATATACGACTCCAATTCAGACAAAATAGGGGCATCATATAAAATGCAATTAAAACAGATTGCAATGATTTGCAAATCTCATTAACCCAGACTTTATTCATGATGGAATACAATAAACATCAAATGACTAAACTAGGAACTTGTGGCGTTTTTATTTTTAGAAGGTATTTTTGGATTTTATGGCAAAGCCTGTCATAAACTTGGGACAGAAGCGTCTCACTATGAAGCATCCCCTCTTCTTTTAACAACAATCTTAAATGTTTAGATACTGAAGGAATCAGTAGCTAAAGTTGTAGATACATAAGCTAGGCACTAATGCACACCCATACAATCAGAGAGTCAGTCTTTGTGGCCCATCATCTATTTGGCACGTGGCATGGTTTCCAAAATGATTTTCAAATTTCAATAAGTCTGTCTGTTAAGAGACGGTTTTTCGCAGAGTGGTGACCCTCTGCCCATCTTTACTTCTGAGAGATTCAGCCTCTCCAAAATGTTCCTTTTTTTTTTTTTACCCAGTCCTCCCAGTTGTCTAGTGCAAAAAACTTAATAGTTACAAAATTATCCTTCAGCTGTTTCTTTTCATACCACTCAACTTTTATGTTTTTTATTTTACCACTGTCCCAACTGTTTTTGAGATGTGTTATTGCCATAAAATTCAAAATTACATTCTTGTGCCCAAAGGTTTGTACAGCTTCATTATTAAAACATTTTAGATGTTTAATATGAATCAAATATGTATTGATGAGATTTGAAAACCAGTGAATTCTGTTGCTGTTTACATTTCACACAATGTCCCACATGTTTTTAGCATTGGGATTGTATCTATTTAAGTATATAAAAAAAGTTTTTGCTCATTTTAGTTGTACTAATGAGTCAAACAAAAGAGTGAAAGCAGATTTTAGCCACAAAAACACATATGATACATGATCAAGTATACCCATATGTATCACATAAACAGAGAGACAAAACCACGCACAGGGACGTTTACAGGCAAACAGAGAAGAACTGTGCTGTAAAAGAGTGTCAGTACAAGCCAACGGTTAACAGGTGACCCTTAAAAAGGATGTGCTTGAAAAGAACAGTTTAAAACTCTAAAAGAAGAATCAAATTAATACGATGACATTTTGAACTGATTAAAATAAACTAGAGAATTGTTCTTTTTTTATGGACAATCTGATTGATCCCTAAATATCATGTCTTGATTGTCTTGATTCTATGGCTCATTGTGTTTTAGTTTCAATAAATAACAAGTGTTTTGTTCTGATGAATGGAGAACAAACCAAATCCTCTTTTTTTTAAACAAAGTTAATTAAAAGATAGAAGACAGAAGTTCAAAATGTCAGTGTATATTCTCTAAAGAGGTGATGTTTTAGGTGGTTAATGGAGTGATTTATATTTTGAAAAGAGAAAATAGGAGAAAGAATACACCCGTTGAGCAACTCTTTACAGAGGGAAGAAAAGTTTTGTTGCAGTTAAAGGCAGTTCACGTGGAGTGGGATGTTATCAGCCACATCACAGTCAAACCAGCTGTGAGGATATGCTCTATTCATAAAACAGTCAAAAGCAATTTAATCATAATGTTTTTAGACGTTGCAAAAAGTTGAGTGGGCTGACAGGGACGAAGAACACTATTTACCAACCACCTGATGACAAGAAGTACTCTATCCATCTATAAGAAAGCAAACATACATATGAGGTCACAAAATGTTGGTATCTTTATCAGCCAAGATGCTATTTTTCCTTTATTTCTGGTGTTGCATCTTAGCTATTGAAAGAGATGACCCAAATGGGTAAACTGTCCAAAACTAGTGATACAGAAATATTTTTTAATAATCATCACTTTTAATTTAAATTTCCAAATCTGTTTTGCTCTTTTGCGAAAACATAAAAAAAAAGATGCGTTTGCTCTATAATATATAATAATTATGCAACAATAAAAGCAAAAGCTCCTCACAAGAGAGAAATGTCAGGCACAAATAAAGGCAACACCATCACAATTAGTTGAACTGTGACGCATTCAAGAAAAATCCCCCCACACACACTCACTACCTTTAACAGGCAAAAACCACGTGTCATTTCTATAGCCTAGGAGAGTTCAGTTTATCCACTCACAAAAAAATATTGTCCTATTAAACAATTATAAAGGTTGAACTGCAGGTTAACTGAATTACAAAATAGGATATTTTATCTGTAGCATCACATTTTATAGTAAAAAATAAATCATTTTTACTACAAATCTATTTTCTTTTTGAAAACAAATCATATATTAAATGCTAATACAGTACAATAAAACTGACCAGGTGACACACTTTTCCTTTTGTTTCTATTTTAATTGAGACTTTTACATAATAAACTCTCCAAGACCATAGAAATATGAAATCAAAGGAGTGACATCTTTACACGGTTAAGGTGAAGGGCTGTTAAAAAAGGGGGTTGTTAACACGGACTAATTCTGACTTACTTCGAGAAGTCTAGGCTATTAAAGCATTAGAGAGAGAGCGTAGCATATTAAACACAAACATGACAACATTTCAAGATGTAATGAGAAGCAGAAAACATTTTTTTTTTAAATTGAAGCATTAAAAAGAAAGGCAGGTTTGTGGTTAACGTGGTGTGAAGATCTTCAGAGAAGTGTCTTTTTCAAACTGTTAGCAACTGTGTGTGTTTAAATTTAAGCCAGTGCAGCAGCCTAAGACAAGTTTAACTTATTATATCACAAATGTGCGTAATGGTGAGATTTAAACTACTACAAAAAGTCAGAAATATTTGTGCACAAACTGGTGAAAATGATGGCGGAGTGAAATATCAAAATGTCACTAAGAATGTAAAACATGCACAAGAAACATGATGCTGCACTCACTGGATGCCAGAAGAGATGAGGGACACGCTGACTACCACTAAGTCCAGGATGTTGAAATAGTTTCTGCAGAATGACCCTTTATGGAGGAAGGCTCCATATGCTGTCATCTGCAAATAAACACATCTTTTAGTACAGAACTTGCAGACGATAAATGTAAATCTTGCAGTCAAAAGAAATTCCGGTAACACTTTACAATAAGCCCTGATGCATGCTCAATAATCCAGGTAGAAAAATCTAAAAAAGGACCAGACTTAGCTTTTTTAGACTTTACAATAAGATACCCAAAATTTGATTAACTACTAGGGAACGCCTCAGGAATGAATCGGGAACAAATGAAGAGTTAATAGGTAGTTAACCAGTACTTACTGGGGAACACACATCCAAGCCTTATTAGGGAACTACTGGTTAGTTACTTGGGAAATGAAGAGGAACTAATTAGGAACTAATGGGCAGTTAACATGGAAACCAAAGAGAAACGAAGCAGGAACTCATGAGTAGTTAACCAGTTCTTACTGGGGAACACAGGACTACTGGTTAGGTACCTTGTAAATAAAGATGAACTAATCAAGAACTAATGGGTATTTACCAAAGAAATTAAAGAGGAACCAATCAGGAGCTAATGGTTAATAAACTCAGTAATCACTAGGAAACAGTTTTTTTGACCAGGACAAGCTGTGACCTAATTGGTGCAGGGTTTTTTCAGAACCCACATGGATAATTTCTCCTCTGTTTCTGTGGTAACAAACCAGTAGTCCCCAAATAAGGCTTGGCTGTGTTTCCCATGAAGTACTGCTTAACTACCCATTAGCTCCTGATTCGTTCCTCTTTGGTTTTCTTTCATTAGTTCTTGATTAGTTCCTCTTCATTTACATGGTAACTAACCAGTAGTCCCCTAATAAGGCTTGGCTATGTGTTCCCCATTAAGTACTGGTTAACTACCCATTAGTTCCTGATTTGTTCCTTAGGTGTTCCCTAGTAGTTAAGCAAATTTTGTGTAACTTATTGTAAAGTCTTACCAAAATGCCTATTTCCTGACCTTAAACCTCGAATGGTTGATATTTGTCGTCTATAAGTCTTATCATAAGATAGTACATAAATGTACTGTAATCCATTTATGTATCTGAGAAAAATGTACAGTATACAGTATTGTAAAGATCCAGCAATACGTATACCAGTACTGTGTGTGGGTCTGATACTGTTGTGTACTTTTACTCATACTTGAAAATGTTCCAACACCACAATATGTTCACCTGTCAGTCAGGTGAGCAGTCAGGTGGTTTAGGAGGAGCAATGTCAGCCATGTGGACATAGGGTTAAAAAAAATCATATACTGTAGTTGGTTTAGGCACCAGGTAAGAAAGAATAATAAATAAATAACACTGTGTGAATGCATGGATTGGAGCTTGAGCTTAATGTCATTCTCCCTGTCTGGAGGATGACGGGGGGGGGGGGGGGGGGGGGGGGGGGGGGGGGGGGGGGGGGGGGGGGGGGGCGGGGGGG
>JARVLU010000646.1:10572631-10593253 GCA_031762415.1 Simpsonichthys santanae | reverse complement strand
TAAGGTGTGATGACGTCACTGGGGGCGGCGCCGTAAGTCCGAGTTGCCGTAAGTCGATGGCGCCATAAGTCGGGGACCGCCTGTATTCTGTCCCCTTAAATTTCCTTTAAGCTTTTTACTCAACTGTGTCCTGATTTGTTTTCTAAAAATGCATTGAAATGTCTGAGCAGCTGTCTGAACAACTGACTGAAACAGTGAAATGGCTTGTTAAGGGCCTGAATGAAAATAGTAAATAAAATGAGTGACTGTCTGGATATGGGGCCTGACAGTAGATGCAGCTCCTCATGTGTCCGTCTTAATTAGTGGATCAGCAGGTGCTGAAGCAGCTCGTATCTCTGGGTTTGACTCCCAGCGATGTGAGAACTGACAAACACTGAACGTCTCTTATTTTCTATCAAGTGGAGGAAAACGTCTGCAGGGAGACAGAATAAGAGCACATCTGATTTGAGAAAAACTCTTTTTTCAAACGTTACAAATGAATAAATACCATCTCTTACAACAGGGGTGGGCAACTTTTTTTTTTTTTTTTTTTTCCCTGAAGACCTAGTGAAAATATGGAAAGCAATCAAAGAATCTCATAGAGAATTAGAAAATACATTTTCTTTAAAACAGATATCAGGAGACTTTGCTCAAGCTTTTTTTGTTGTAGCGTAGTTAGCATGCTTCATAGAAATGGGTCTTCCCAATAACCTTTAGGATGTAAGATTTACTCTCTGTCAACTTTATCTTAAAAATATGTACAGTATTTGCTAGCTTAAATATATGCAAAATAAAATTTAAATTAAAACATAAAACACAAGTTGACTAAAAAGCCTTTTTTTAAACCAAAGGTTTTTGATGTGTTCAACATGCTTAATTTAAATTTCCTTGAATTTCATTGATAAAATGCTGATAAGCTGTTTTCTTTGTTGGGGGCCGGATAGACATTGTTCAGGGGCCACTTTTGGCCCTTGGGCCAAATGTTGCCCATGCTGTCTTACAATAATTGTTTCTAAATATAAAGTTAGGTCATCATATGGAATGTCTTTGCTTTCCTAAATTCTTAATCAATAACACTGTCAGTGGTTAAATAAGCAAAAAAAAAAAAAAAAACAACAATAAACAAACAAACAAAAAAACAACAACAATGGGTCGTTAATCTTCGTCTGATTTTGTTTCCAGAGTTAAACAGCTGGAAATTAGAGTCTCTTCAACCAGTCATTAGAGTTATTAGCGCACAGTTTGATAACTCTTGAATCTATTGTAGCAAACAGAACAATCTGTTTGATGCACTTCACTCTTAGTGAACTGTCTTCAGTTAATCAGAGAACAGGAGCTTCCACTGTTGACATGTCTCCACTCCATGGGTCATGATTAGGTCATATGGGATTTACAAGAATTCAAAAATCTGCCAGAAAGCAATGCTGATCAAAATGTAGTTCTGCTGATTCATCTGATGGATATAAAATCTTTGGGAACAGAGTTTAATTTTTTTTTTATAACAGTTATTTTTTTTTGCTTTTGTACTGCTGGCATCAAATTACTTGAACTTGTTCTGTGACGACAACAAATTAAATGACCTACGTCTGTTAAATAAAATGTTCAGATGTACCGTACTTTCTTCCGTACACGTCGCACCGTCGTGTAAGTTGCATCAGTCCAAATAAATAAAGTGCTATGCGTTGTCATCATTGTATGTTCCCTTTCAAAGATGAAATTGGCTCTCTGCATTTAACCCATCCACCACCAGGTGGAGCAGTGGGCAGCTATGTCCAATAAAGTGGGAAAAAAAACACAAGTCGTTTCGCCGCATAAGTCATATCTTTTATGCGTCACTGCTGACGTGTCGCATTTGTTATGCGTCACCATTTACCACCCGGAAACGTGGGCCGATGTGCCAAAAATCTATTGGCTACCAAATAGCGGCTGCAGGAGCATGCACGGGAGGACTTTAACAATAATTTAACAAGATTAACAATTAAAAACAATAATTTGTTTGTTCGCCATTATAGCAAAGGTGTGTCCCAGTTGAACTTTTCCTTAATAAATGTACTTTAACGGTCAAATCAACTGCATTTCGCCAAGGCGGCGCGGCAAAATGCAGCAGATTTGATGTTTGCTCCAGGAGTTCTGGAGCAAGATGAAGGTGGCTTGGTATGGCAAGCCAAGTGTCGCATTAATAGCCACTTTTACCTATTAATGAGAAATTTGGCTTGCCATATTACATGAGGTGTTCAATATTTTCCATGTCAGAATGAATGAAACAGTCAGGTTTTAGCCAAAAACTGGGTTTTAAATATTGGGGAAAAACATAAATAATTTGCTTTGGTGTATAAGTCACAGGACTTGCAAATTTATGCAAAAAGTTTTGACTTGTACAGCAAAAAATACAGTATTCAATCAGTTTTTATTCCATTTTTAGGAAAAGTTCCCAACTTTTCTCTGATTGTTGGTAAATATCACAAAACAAGATTTTATGCCTAAATTGATCAAACCCACACTGTAAATACTGTATACTTGAAAAAAAAATTAATAAAAATAAACTTGAATTTGATGCTTTTCAATCAGATTTAGGTTTAGTTTACAAGTAACAGACATACACCCTCTATATTGAAAATTTTCTTATACAATGTCTAAAAATAAGCAATATCATTTTAATTTTAAGTATTTTGTGCTAACATAAAACAGAAAATACCAGATGGACAGAAAGAGCAACAACTATGTGCCATTCAAGTGCCTGTTGACTGTACCGACCCTCACATAAAGCACGTTAAATACGGTTTGAATCGGAAATTCTCTGCAACTTTCTTTTATTTCACAACAATTCCAACGATGAGCCGTTTTGTGTGTGGATGCGTTTGCTTGTGCAGAGGCCTGCTGGGGTCACGGCTCCTGCGAGGCCTTGCGTGTAGGAAAGAAAGCGACTCATTTGTTTGAATAATGTAAAAAAATGAAAGCAGGGGGAGAGCAGGAGTGAGTGAGTCAGCCGTTTGCGAGCTCCCATAGGAGAGGAAGAAAAGCATTTCAAACATGCAGAATAGAGGAGGAACACAGATCAGGAACACAGGAAGGAAAATGTAGTTTAATACAAGTTAAGAGCTAAAAATAAATTTTCACATTGGTTAAGACCAAAATACATAAATCAAAAGTAGCATTTGTTAAATTCCAGCTTTTTCTTAGGAAATAAATAAATAAACTTCCATCTCATTGACGTGAAAAGCCATTTCATAGACTTTAAAAATGAAAGAGCCCACCACCACATGCCAGCATTTGCCTCTTCCGCTCAATCCATGTCCATTTTCATTCAAGTTTTGTCAAAATGAAGCGTACTGACGACCTAATGCTGCTCCTCAGTGCATGACAGAAAGCTGCTTTAATTCAGATCATTGAAGGACGGAGGCAAGCAGAGCCGCTTGCACCACGTCTTAACACTGACAGAGACAGCCGAGGAATAGAAGGCTCAGGAGAGGTGTGCATGAGGGTGAGGGACTTACGCCAGCCGGGTGCAGCAGGTCTCCCCCTCCACATCTCCCCCGGGGGCGTTATCTGTGTTGACGGACTCATTCTCACTGGCCGGCATGCTCACTGTGAAGCAGATGCAGAGAGAAAATGAAAAAGGAGATGAATTATGAAGAAAACAGCATCTGCATTCATATTCTGTAAGTTTAGCTACAAATAATGTAAGAAAGTGCTTTCAGTCTGAGGATTAAAAAAAAAAAAATCTGGCGTTGAACTCAGTCTTTAAAAAAAAAAAAAAAAAAAAAAAAAGGGAGTACCACAGGTAAACTAAAACGCTGCCGATGTATAGTCAGTTTTCATCCAACTTTAATGAAAAATAAATACTTTTACAAGCATACCTTTAGTAAAATTTTCTTGTTCCCAAAATATGCAACAAAATCCTGAAGTTTTGTCAAATAAATATGTCAGAATTATGTATTTAATGGCTACATTACTTGCAAGATTTTTAGGAATTTCTTAACTCATTTGTATGGTAATTAAAAAAAATAGAGTTAAAGCAAAATATATTTGACTATTTTGTTATTAAATACTGTATATGTATAGCTGTAAGTGTTGGGGCATCACATTTAAATGTAAAAAATAAAAATAAAATAATAATAACTCCTGTTCTGAATCATTTTGCAGACGTGGCTGAAAGTTGTTCAAGTTTCTGTTTTTCTTCCCTCCATTTATAAACCTACATTACAGTGCCAATGTGTCGACTAAACACGTGTGAACGATGACATACAGCGATAGAGATGGATAGAAGAGATTAATGTGGCTACTGCAATATGAAACGGTGGGTAAGAATGGAAAAGTTTTTAAAAAAAGGAAAAAAATGGATGGGAGATTGGAAAATGGTGGAGTTGGGGAGAAAATGTAAGTTGTAGATGGTAGGAGATAAAGTGAAAGAAGGGGAGAACATGGGGATGATATGATTCATTGATGGCATTGCTGCGCTAAAATAAGAAATGGGATGTTCTAAAAAAAAAAATCAGATTAGAAACAGGGAGTTGGTCCAGTGCTCTTGTAAACCAAACGATGCTGGAATGCAAATTGCAGGCCGGGGGTCGGGGGTGATGGTGGGGGGGGGTGTCCCCGGAAAATTTTAAACAAAGTACATACCATTTCCTGCATTCTGGTGTATTTTAACAAGTTGTTAAACATCTACGTTTATCTACATTTGTAAACAATTCAGTAACTATTTTAGAGAGCAACAAGTAGTAGCCTGACCAACAGCTCCCCTTGTGTGAATAGAGCATGCGTCACTGCTCTCAAGCATCCTCGCACATGCTCCAGTATCTCCATTGCCACTGCCTTCATGCGCTTCAGTTCTTGGCTGTTCAGTTGTACAAGACTTTATTTTAAATGAAAGTAAATTGGCCTGACTTTTTGACATTTTTATCTCAGTTATTTTTACAAATTGTTACAGCTGTTTTGCTACGTGACGTATATAACGTGATTACCCATCAAACAGTTCTCTTGTTGTCTTTTTAATAAATAATCTAAATTTTTATTAATGATTCACTTAAACTGTAAAACTGATTTGCAATTTAGTAGTGCTGTTTAATTATATTTTGTGTTTTTAATTAAATTGTCCATGACTGAACTGTTTGGGGTGGAGATTTTTTTAAGGGTAGAAGCAGAAATGCTTACTTGAAGGTGCAGGTTTTACATGATATTAGGAAGCTTGTAAGTAGCTGTTATGTTTAAAATTAATGTTTATGTAATTATTTTCAGATTACAGATCTGATATAGGTCTTATTCTTTCAAGGCAGTCATATTTATTCATAACTTTACTATGAATAAGCCTGAGAGTTATCATATTCAAACAAACAGTTACTGCAACGTACCCTGTCAAAACAAGAGAGTTCCCGGATTCTGCCCTGAGTTGGTCATAGAGTTGCACTTTACTTTATCAGAAATCAATGCTTTTGATTGAGATTTTTTTTTAACCAATATTCTCTCGCTCCCAAACATTTTAGTGGTTTATTATATGGCTTGATTAATGGAAATTTCTAAAAATGTGTTTTCTATTACTGGTATTTGATAGCCTGAACACAGCGGCTTCATATCTCAGACTAAGCTGCAGTAGGCTGCTGTGCTTTGGCAGATGGTCCTAAATGAGTTCAGAGTTGTAAAGATCAAGGTAGTAATCCTGAAAATTGAAGCCTCAGCTGTGAACACGCTGTATGTTACCTCAACACGTGTCACCTGCTGCTGTGCTGCTTGGTTAAATGGACCCGAGGCCCCTCCGGTTCCTCCGGAGGCCGAGGCCTTTTCAAATACTGTACTGCACAAAAGCAGCTCGATGCCTCCCCCTCAACGGAGCTATGAACTAGTTTAATATCTATTATTAGAGGAAACCCCAAAGACCTGAGAAGGAAGGAGGAAAAGGGACATGGGAGGGAAGGAGAAATGACTGAAAGGAAAGAAAATCACACGATGGAAACAGCGGTCGTGCATTTTCAGTGGAAAGGGAAATTCAGAGTTGAACGCTCAAGGATTTGTGGTCTTTAAAAATATACAACCCTAAATACTACGGACAGTTCTTGGCAAACTATTAACCGCTTTTGGAAAATCATTCAACAAATAAATATTTATTTCCCCCAAATAGCTAAAGTTTGTCAAGCAAAAAAAAGATTTATTGTTGAAATCAAAATCTCATATTTAGTTGCAGACTATGTGTTACGCCCACTAATTTCTAGGGGTTCTCTTACTAGAGGGCAATCTTTCTCCTCCTTTGCTTGTTAACAGACCTGCTGTCTCACCATGCTGCACACCTGGAATCACTTCCTCCTCATCAGTGCATAAAAGCTCCAGTGATCCAGCACCACACCCGTATGTCCTTGGGCATTTCCACTTGGCCCTGAGCATTGTTGTCATAAGGTTGACTTGGAGTTTAACTCTGTGTACAACGTGTTTTAGCAACTCTGAGAACTTCTTTCTGATCTTCTGTGAACTTTACTTTCACTGCCATTTAATTTTAATTAATTTTTCTCATGTTTTGTGGCCAGGGAGCTCAAGAACTGGAGTTTTTGTTTTGGTAGGACATGATTTTATTTTCTAGCCAGAAGGGGCTCTCTTTGTTTGTTTTGACCTTGGACACCCTGAAGTTCATCGCTTCCCTTCTGTCTGTAATGCCTGAAACAATCGGAAGAATATCGGTAAATCATTGTAATGCCAAATTAGGTTGTTTTTGAGCCATTAGCTTTTAGTTAGACTCGGTCCAAGGGTTGTAGCATATGCAAAGAAAGGGGCTATAATATCTGCATGCATTTGAACTTTTTTGCATTTTCAGACACTTGTTCATTGCTGTAACAAAAGGATTTATTCCTTAACGGTTTAAAATGTTATGTCTTTTTTTTTTTTTTTTTTTAAATCATACCTTTGTGCAGCTGAGTGTCAGCTGAGGATCCTTCTCTTGGTGGAAAAACCCACAACTTTAACTTTAACCTTCTTGCAGACACTTGGGGACAAAATTTCCATTTTAAAAACACTTTTTTTTTTTTTTGGCTTTCCTTTTGTCCATAAAACGTTACTATAAAAGGCTGTTTTGATGATCCAGTCTGAACCCTTTTGCATACATTGTTTTTCAAGATGTTCCTTAAGTTCTGGGGTTTTTCCAGGGACTTTACCAGTAGGAATCTTAGTTCAGCTGGTAGTGTGTGATAAGCTGCTGAAATCACCTCTTGTTAGCTTGAAGCTCATCAGAGGGTCCCCCGCAACAGTTTGCATAGATCACATATGTCAAACTCGAGACCCGGGGGCCAAATGTGGCCCTCGTTCACATCTTATCTAGCCCCCGAGATGATGTTAAACGTAAAATACTTTTTTTCACTTTATTCTTTTTCGGTAATCTTTGATTGTGATGTCAAAAGTGCAACAGTACGGTGGCCCTAAGGCGTAAATGAACAACAGAGAATGTCAAATGAGACCAATTACACTTTTTTTTAGGACCCTGCATAGATACCCATGCTATGTATCTTGAGTTAATGTAGATTCTGAAACTGACCTTTAGTTTGAAAAACATTTTTTTTTAAATTTTGGCCCCCTTTTGTGAGTTTGACACCCCTAGCCTAGATTAAAAAATTCTTAGACAAATTTAATGCAATATACTCTTAAATTAAAGGAATGGTCATAACAGTGTTTCACTATAAAACATATTAATCTTTCCTTTGAAACAGTGCAAACAATTTAATAAAACCATCATTTACAGCCTAATTTATGTCGTGAGCAATGACAGTGGGGAAAAAAATGACTAATAACCATTATTATTTATTCTAAGGCCATATTTTAGATTCAGTCCTCAGAAGTCTGAGATATGAACAACTTGAATTGCACTGTGATGAAAAAGACGTTTTTTGAATGTATTTGCTAAGAGAGACTTGAACCGACGAATTAATCGTAATTTTTAAGGTACATTTATAATTCAGACCTCTCAATCAATTTAAGTGCAAGAAAAATTATTTTAACTTATCAAACTATCAGATTTTTGTAGCTGCTTCTTATTAGAAATGTGAATTAAAATGTCACATGCACTACATAATCCCCATACAGAAAATGTAGCTTTTCACTTTCCAGAGCTGAGCGCTTGAGAAAAGGTGCATAAAGACTAAAATTTCCACTTTAGTCGTATTTTTCTCCAACATAATTTCCTACTAGATCTCATAGTAATGCAGGATGGGTTGTAGGGAAAGGAATCTGAAACAACAAGAAGAGGATTGTGTTCTAAGTATTAAAGTTGTATGTTAAATTCCAGTTTGCAACATGTAATTAGTCGATGACACTGTCCTCTTGTTGTTTTTTCAGACGAGTCAGGCAAGTCGTTTCCTTTCAAAGTTGTTTCATCTCAAAGCTGCATATTAGTTTCTTCTCATCGTCTCCTTTTCTCCACCTTGTTCTGAACTTCTCACGTTAGCGTAGCAAAAGGCAAATAATTTTCCCTGCAGCAGGTGCAGTGATTGAGGTCAAATCTTCTGGCTTTCAGTGTGAAAGCACAATGATATGCATGGCTTTAAAAATGATCATTTAATGGCTCGTTATTAAACGGTAGGTTTACAAAGGACCTCAGGAAGACAATGAGAATAAACGGTTTACAGAGCTGAGAGGTCATTGCTACCCACTAAGGGTTTGAAGCTCTAGAGTGCAGATAAAAAATGCTTCAGTGTAGGGGGTGAATAAAGAAGAAAATAAAGGAGAAAAAGAAAAAAAGGTTGCAGTCCGCTTGCAAAAGGAGAATCCATTAAATCTTTAACTAATGCTGGTCCATGCAGACGAACGCACACGCCTTACGAAGAAAAGCCGCATTTTTCTTCACGGCTCCACGGAGACACAGAAAACGACGAGCTTTACCTGGAGGACAGAGAGCACGACTCAGCAAGACAAACAGCAGCAATGACACGCACTGGATGTGGCGTCGGTTCTGACCACAGCGACACACAAGCATCAAAACGTGAACAATTACATGAACTTCTGCAAAAACAATGGCTTCTTTTAGAAATGTTACATTTTGCTTGTTTCGTGACGTTAAAAACGACCGTACAGGAAGTTCTGATTGTTCTGTCCTTGTTGCATCATTTGATTTCTTGCACGCACAGAAATCTAAACTTTGAAATCAGATCTTGTAAGTTCTCCAGCTCAGAGAAATTATACAACAAGAAGAAAAATGATTACTGCAGGAAGTTTCTTTTGACTTTGAAATAAATTTTGTGTGTGTTTACTGGAAGTCACACAATATTTCAGTTTGGCTCGTTCACCTTCCTTCGTGCAGTTGTTTTTCTTCCTGTCTGCTTAACCACATTTTCTTAAACTGTTTGTGTTGCATGCCACCCCATTACTGAGGTAATTGGTTTATTTTACAGCTTTTCCAGTGCTTCAAATCACGAGATAATGCTGAAAATTAGAAATAAAACTCTTCGGTATGAATCACCGTCCTGAAACAGAAATAAATGATCAACAGTGAAACCAGACATGAAACAGGAAGTCAAGTAAAAGTTTAAACATGCACTTAAAATAATCGTACAAGTATTGATGTCGCCAGATCACATTAAGATTGTCAACACTGAAACTAAATTGCAGCAAAGACTAAATGAAGCACACAAACTTTCAATATGCAGCCTTAAACATATTTGGTGAAGAACACAAAGCAGAAGAAATAAAACGTGTAATTTGAGTGGAGATTACAAACATAGAGTAATGAGTTGATGAAGGTGTTCTAGTACTTTTTGTTGTTGCAATGGATCATCTGCACAAAAAGCAGCCTCCATCACAAGGCTGGTCCAAACCAATTTATGTAACAATATTTAAAAAGATGTTCATAGCATTGCTTAATAAGTTATTTTCTAAATCTTACTTCTAACCATCAAAGCCCTCAACAACCTAGCTCCATCTTATATTTGAGATCTTCTTGTTCCATATTTTCCTAACAGAGCACTTTGCTTAAAGACTGCAGGTTTACTTGTGGTTCCTATAGTTTCCAAAAGCAGAATGGGAGGAAGATCTTTCAGTTATCAGGCTCCTTTCTTATGAAACAAACTTCTAATTTATGTCCATGAGGCTGACACATTGTTCAGTTTTAAGACTGGGATTAACACTTTCCTTTTTGATAAATCCTATAGTTAGGGTTGGCTTGTAATGCTGCTAAGCATAGACTTCTGGACGACATATTGACCTCATTTCCTTAAGTGAATTGTTAAAATATAATATTTTTCATTTGATACTATTTCTATCTTAACGTGATTATTGACCTGCCATTGTGTATCTGTTCCTTCTTCCTGTTCCTCTCAAACCCTCTCAAAACTGAAGCAGATGGCCACATGTTCTGAGCCTGGTTCTGCTAAAAGTTTTTCCTTTTCACTGTCACCTTCATGCTTGCTCAAAATGAGAGTTAAACTCAAAGCAGTCTGCTCCTCAGATAATAAATTTTTTATACTCTATATATGAATGTTTCTGTTCAGCGCCCTGAGATGACTTCTGTTGTGACTTGGTTCTACATAAACAAACTGCATTGAAAATCAATGAAAATTGGAACTGCCATTAGTAAAATTAGAATAATTAGTAATAAAATAAGTTAGTAACATCCAAATACAAACTACCAGTAATAATTTATCTTCTTGGTTGTCACAAGGGTAAGCCAAAGAGCAATTAAAATATCTCAGGTAGCATCTTAGCATGTCCTAAAGTTCTCTAAAGATGGATAAAAGATCTCAGTTAGTAAGAGATTGATCTCTTCTTTCCTGTCCTAACAAATCTGATTGCATGACTTATTTCACAACTACACAGATGCAAACATGCACCATCTTGGGAGTCAGCAGAGTGACTGAACCAAGCAATGGGCTGGAGAAATCCCTGCCACAGCAACACTGGCAGGAGATGACAGTGTGCAACAGGATGGCGCAGGCAAAATGCACAATAACACAGATTATACTCTATGCTGCTAGGATGACAGAGGACATGTGAGAATGATCATATGAAACATGAACATATTGCACAGAATGCAGTAAATCTGCTGTTCCTAAGCTGAAATATATATTATCTCCTAATTATATAAAAAAGTACATTCATTATAACTTTTATCAGTAAGAACACACTAATTTAAAGGACAAAACCATCTTCTTGTGAAGGTACAACACATGTTTTGCTCTTTTGTTTTAGGATGGGGTGACATCTATAAGATTACTGTCTTAGACACACACATATACACACACACACCAATCTCAAAGACACTATATTTTATCCCTTTGTCTTTGCTTTGTTCTTCTATATCTTGCCATCTACTCCTGTATTCCCTGAGTCTCCTATCGCCTCTTAGGGCAGGTGTACTGGGCATAAACAGGTCTATGCAAAATGTCCCGGGCAGCGGGGACAAACTGCTCTCATTCATCTTCCACTGTGGGGGTGGTCTATCCATCCTGGAGAAGAAGGCAGAGCAATTCAATGCGTAAGTGACTTGATTTTTCACGACTGCAAACAGAGGATTGATGGATCTTTGTCAAGCAGAACTTTGGATCCTGAGCATCCGTCATTTTGTCAGATCGTCAACAATTGCTGGCCTAAGTGATGCTGTTTATTAAACCCAATCGTTCAAATGACAAGCAATTTGATTTCTTAAATATAACTGTACTGAATATATGACAACCTATTGGGCTGTTTTTACTAAAAACATTTAGTCTCGCTTCCATTTCGGCGTTAGCATGGGTTGTCTGGACACTGAAAATAATGTCACTGCTGCTGAATATGTAAAACTAAAAGGAGTCTAACTATTGTAATGTGACATTTGCTAAATTTGCCTCATGCTGTATTTGTTTGTCTGCTCGTTGGTGTGAAAATGTCTCAGCCTCGGCAATTTGCAGTGTTTTCTGCCAGCCTTAATGGCACAGAGGAACACAATGCTAACAGGTGTGCACAAGCAAATCAGTCGCAGATTAAGCACAATTCAGTGTTTTATTTTTGTGCAAACTGGTTATTCCTTATTAGACCATTGTTATTTCTTGAGATAACCACTGGAGCAGTTTCCTTTTTCACCTCGTGTCTCAGAGAGAGCGACCATCTTTATAGACGACGAGCAGACTCTATGCAGACTGTGTGCACAATCCATGCTGTCTCTGTACGCTTATTCTTCGTTGTTCACTCGTTCATTTCAATTGTGAGCAAGCTGTTTCCCTTACAAAACAACTCTCAGTGCACACAGGACATCACTGTCTCACCCTTTCTCAAGTTGAATTCAGCTACTTTTTTTAAAAAATATTTTTATTTAAGGCCTACACTTCCTTAAGAAAACCTCCTTTCATGCCAGACATTTTAACTAAAATCGTCTTATGCTGAAAATAGATGATGTCATGTGTGAGCTAATGTAATATATTGTGAGGTCTCAGTGAAGAGAATGTGTCGAAGATGACTCTCAGCACCTAACCCAACAATTTAACTCAATATTTGTAAAATCAGCCAAGTTGTGGCCATTTTTTATGTTAGCAAAGGCTGATTGTCTGAGGCCTGTGTGGCTGTTTTTCTCAAAAAGTGTCATAGAGAAGGACAGGGTGCTAATTTGTTGTGTACATTTCTGTCAAAATGCAAGTACACATATTCCTTTGGGGTGCATACCTACAGAAAGTGTGTATTTGTATATTTGACAGTGTTTGCAGTAGCTGTTGTCTGACACATTCCACTAATACCCAAACAGGTTTGAAATCACATGAGGATTCTCTACGAACCAGATAGTAATGTCTTATCAATGTGACTGTCACAAGTTGCTCATGTCCTGACTGTGCCTCTACCTCTTTAAGAAAACTGCAGTGAGAACCAGTATACAGTAGTTGCAAAACACCACCTTCATCTTCATGCTGCACATCGGTGCATCCTCAGATGCATCGTTTCCAAACAGCCTTGCTCAAATCCTTTAGAGTTCAGAACTTTTTTTTTTAACCAATGCAAGTATTGCAAATTAATAAGTCAACAAGTCCAACATTACAAATAGCAATTCCTTTGATGCTGCAGTGTATTACTCACGGTTTCTGGGTTTGTCATCGTCTAATCCCTCCTCTTCATTCTCTGGGTCAATGTCTTCTGCCTGAGTGATCCAGTCTAAATAGCCCTACGTTGGCAAACACAGCAAAGGGCAATATTGATTAGCCAATAATACAGATAAGAGCTTTTAGACTCTTTATTAGGTGTGGAAAGTCATTCTACAACTGTGTGGAACTTTATGAATTAAATATCATGGCAATGTAAATTTTTTTTTTTTTTTTCTTTTTTACTGCGGTTTAGTTTTGTTTTGCACAAATACAGATATTAACAGTAATTACTACTCTATTTAAAATGTTATCACATTTTTAAACAAAGTCTTAATTTTTTGGTTAGTTTTTTTTTTTTTTTAAAACACTAACACATTAAGAACAAAAGAACACAGCACAAAATCCCTTCCCACACCAGATCAGCCAAACATACATAAATAGTCTGTACAGGCATTGACATGTTTTCAGCAAATGACAGGAAAGGCTGCCAGGTGTCCCAGAATCATCCTGCAGAATGCTTTAGGGTGTATCTGACTTTTGTCATGCATCACTTCTCTTATCCAATGTACATATGCTGGGAGTGTGAGTCCTTCAATTTGCACAAAATTAGCCTCCTAGCCATAAGAGAGCCAAAGGCAACCACATCCTTCTCACGTTTGCTGAAGGACGTGTCCACTGGGACCACTCCGAACAATAAGATGAGTGGTGATGGGTGTACAGTCCTGCCATACACTCCAGAGAAGGTGTCAAATATAAATTGCCAGAAGGTCTGCAGTTTGAGACAGGTCCAGTACATATGCAAGAGTGTAGTTGGAGTTAGTGTGCAATGATTGCATGTGAGGTCCAGATTGGCCTTGATCTTGGACAACTTGTCTTTGGACCAGTACAGCCTGTGCACTACCTTGAATTGAATTACAGCATGTCTCAGACAGATTGAAGATGAATACATATTCTTAATGATCCTTTTCCACATTGAGTCTGATATGGGTTCCTCCAAGTCCGATTCCCATTTCAGTTTAAGAGAGTCCGAAATGGACTTGTGATATGAAGTGAACAGTGTATAAATTTTGCTGAGGGTCCAATTAGTATCAGACCTGCACTCATAAGATCTTAACCACAAAATTCTTAGAGGGGTACAAAGGAAAAGAGTCAACATTTCTCAGTTGCATACATTTAAAAAATTAGTTGTCACATTTTAATTAGAATCTGAATTCCGAATTCACATGATTATTACTTCTAGGTCCCTGCTAGACAAACACACGCAGAGGCACAAACCTTGAGGTCCTCCTCCAGTTGCTGTTTTTCTCTAAGTTTCTGGAAGTCACCACGAGCCTTGGCCTTCTCTCTTTCCTTGGAAAACTCTCTGGAAAGGATGAGGGGGGAGCAAAGTAGAAGGAGCAAAAGAGAGGAAGACAGGAAACAAGACAAAGAATCTGAAAATCCAGACTGTAGGTTTTGCCAAATGTGACAATGTGATATTAAAAAGTATTACACTTTTTTTTTTAGCATGGAGGAAAAGCTGCAAAAGGAAAAGTAGACAGGATAGCTCTGCTTAAGAGAAGAGATGTTAGTTTGCAGATGCAGATGAACAACTGGAGCTTTTAGTTTCCCTGAAGTGTCAGCCTTAAAGCAAAACCTTAAAGAAAGATCATCACTTTAAGAAAACAGATAGTGTAATTTGCAGGTGCCTCTCTCTTGGCTGAGCATCTGAAGCACCTCCCGGCCGAGGCAGCCGTCACGTTAACACAAGCAATAAACCACAGGAACAAAATGAAAGAGTATTTGTAGTGGTTGGAGTCTCCTGCTCTGATTGGTGGTTATATTGTAATGGTTTGGAGTTATGTAGAGGTGGATTGGGTTTAGCGTCTCTTTGACGATCGTTCTTCCCCATAATGCTTGTTTTTTGAGTGCAAATCATTTAAAATAAAGTCAAACATAAATTTATACCACAATAATATTGTCAGCAAGATTTTCTTTGGCTCATCTAGTAAAGTAAATTTGAAAATGCGCAAGTCTTTGTACAAGTCCATTTCCATTTATCCATGATTTGTATCCAATTACTGAACAGCACGGGCAGTTTGAATTGATGCATGTAGCAGGAGCCGAATCAATGAGCCTGCTGTACTGGTGAGGGTGGAAACTGTGGCTGATCAACAGTGGAAAGGATGGAACAAAGTAAAATAATCTGTTAGTCTGATTTTTTAGGTAATAACAGAATAAAATGTTAAAATACGTTAATATTTAATGGGGTTTATTTTGTCACAAGTGCCTTTCAAATCAGATCAAGGTGTGTTTTGAGTCAAAGTAAACCTTGATTGGTCACTTTATAGTTTTACTTTGAGTTTAGCATTTTCTTTTTCTGAACTTTGAAGATATCAAAGGTGATGTAGGCAATTAAAAAAAGCTATGATAATTTCATACATTTAGTGCTACTATTAGATAATGTGATATTTCATAAACCTATTTCCAAGTGTCAGTATGTAGAATTAATTATTAAATAATTAATTAGATCCTACATTTGAGGAAGCTGGAAACAACGACACAGCTTGAATAAAATAGATTCACGTGGATGATAGTTGAGCAGGGAGTCTTGGGGCCTTTTTTTAATAAAAAAAGTCTCATTTCACTATTTATTGAAATGCACTGTAGTCATAGCAGATGCCTGTTGTGCATATTTTTAATGAAATCATCAGTAAATGTACTTCAGGACAAACCCTTTTATTGCACTTTGTCATTTAGGTTTGGACTACCAGAGTGGAACTGTCTGAAGATGCGTTTTAGGGTCAATTTAGTTATTCGTAATCATGAATAAAAACTGCGTTATGGCTAGAAAATGAAACTGACGTATGTTCATGTGAAAGATTTGTGTGTAGGTTGACATGGACTCAGATGTGTCTCTTGATGAAATTTAGAGGGACGACAGAAGCACAAACAGGCCGAAAGAGTGCAACCTCAACCACACCGACACAGATCAATGAGTTTTTCTCTCGCTTGCCAGAACATTATCAGGAGACAAAGTCTTATTGATTTGTCTTTTGTATACTCCATTCTGTCTTTAAACTGCATTTGTGCACGAGGTCCACATTCTGAGGCTTCATGCTCGTTTTTTTTTATTTATTTTATTCTCACCGCCTCACCTTTTTTGTCTCAATTCATCTGCCGGCTGCTGTTAACTCGATTCTTTCTGTTCGCACATTACATCACATTCTGACAGTCTTACATTCTATGTTTATGTTCCCAAATTGTACCGTGGCTCTTCTTATTCATGTTTAGTCGTTAGTTACGATGCCAATCTGAGCGCCGCTCTCCTACCATGGAGAAAGCAGTTGGTAAAAGGTCAGGCTGTGTAGTGTGCTGACAGCATCATTAGTCAGAACTCAACGAGTCAAACAGCCAAACTCCTCCAAGGTGTTTGGACCACATACACCTCTGTTCTTTTCTTTACAGTGATTCTGTCACATTACCTGGAGAATCGAGTCAGGATGTGTCTTTTCACTGCTCTAAAGCACATCATTAAGGAATTAACCCATGCGATCAAACACATTAGGTGCATTTCCTGCTTTACTGTACATCATTCTACAAACAGCATTTAGATGCACAATAATTCCTTTGTTTTCACTGAGGACGGCAGTGCTCTGTGCCACTACAGCAACAGGGAGAACAAAGCGTTTTATGATAGTAGTGCTATTCTAGAAACAGCCTTGTAGTTTAAAAAAAAAAAGACAATACCCAAAAGGTCTCAATGGTTTTGAAGCCAGATGCGCTCGTAATTCCACTACAGTCAGCTAAAATCTACGAGCGGTGCACACTGTTCACTTGGGCGAGGTCCAGAACCGAATGGTACCGTTCAGAAGCACATTCCAGTGCATGCATTAATTTATTCGTCATACACACCAGCAAGAGCAAGAAACAGCAGGAAAAAAGTCAGTGATGATTCTGGGCCAGGAACAAGTTATATTCAGACTTCTATATTGACCCTGCCCTTACCCGCTCAACACCCCCAGAACCAAGTTTAACACAAAGAAGGATCCGATGATGATCAGGGTGACAAAATAGACCCAGGGCCACCTGTAACCTACTGCATCATTCACCTGTGAGATGGAGGAGTGCAAGAAATGGACCAAAGAGAGGAGGAACAAAAGATTGAAGATAGAAAGTTGGAGGATTGGGAGATAAAGGTTGAACAGGGATGAATTGAGAGTAAATATATGGAAAAGAGGAATTGAAAAAGTGGGAGGGATGAGGGAAGGAAGGAAAGGAGTTAGATCCTGAGTAAAACTTGCCAACAGGTTCACTAGTTTTTGTTGAGTCTCTGCTGTTGGATTCAGAATGTTAGAAACAAATTCAACCTCGATGTGAAAAAACATGCACGTTAGGCTGCATTCAGGAGCAGGCCTACCACAAAAACAAGATCTGTGATCTTAATGAGATTTGCCTGTTTAAATAAAGGCTAATAATATAATAATAATAATGATAATAATAATAATGATAATGATAATAATTAGTGTGATGATAATGATAATAATGATAATAATAATGATTATAATGATAATAATAATGATTATAATGATAATAATGATGATGATAATGTTGTTAGTGATAATTATAATAATAATAATGATAATAATGATGATAATAATAATGATAATGATAATACTAGTAATGATAATGATAAAAATAATTATAAAAAATAAACATGATAATGATAATGGTTAAATGATGATAAAAATGCTGATAAAATGATAACAATGATATTGATAATAATCAAAGTTAAGACAGTATGAGCAAACATTTTTCTCTTTAAAAACAGATGTTAAAAACATGAAAAAACACTCAAATAACCATATTTTTGATGCAATCACTGTTGGGAAAAACAACCAAAAATAAAACTCTCCATTAGACACATGAACAGACTCTGCAGCAAGACTCCCAGGGACTAGTTATGATCACAGCCCTCATGTGTAATAATCTGTCTTTTTGACTGCATTTGTTGTTGTTGTTGTTGAGGTTTTTATTTATTGTGCTATTTTCTGCATTTTCTTAGTGATTGTTTCTTGTTCGTCCTGCCTCTGCTCCTCAGTTCTGCCTCTCCCACTCACACCTGCCCCCTGTTGTCATTTTGCGCTGGTGTCTTCACTCTACTCATCAGCCCCAGTCCATTTATTCTCTTTGTCTTCCTTCACTCGCAGGCAATCGTGTCTTGCAGCCACAACAGCTTTGTTCTTGATCAAAACCTTCTGTTTTATTTGGATTCTTTGCGTCAGTCTGCATTTTTCGTCCAACCCTTTCACCAAACCTGACATCATGCCTAAATATTATTCTTTCAAGTATTGAATTAATTTTATTTAATCAAATTAGTGTCTAATTAGATTTAAAACATTAATTCTTTATGCAATTCAATATTTTTTCATTGAAATTATTATCATACTAGTTTTAACTCTGAGATGTGTGGTAGATCAGAAAACTTGTTGAAGTCTTTACGCATACCGGTAATTTCTGTTCTCTGTTGAGTTTTTCTTTCCCATAATGTTCTTTAATGCCACATTTCCTCCAGACTCTGGCCTCGGAAGACTTTTTTTTGTGTGTGACTTTTTTTTGTTTTTACTTGTGTTTTCTCTATTGTGCAAGCATTTTTAACTTTCCACCTCAATGGCTGACCTGAGGGGTGAATTATTTATACCCATGTGTGTCCCTACAGACTGGGAGGTGCTTGTAAAAACACTATGACTTGGCAGAAGAACAGCAAAATAATAATAATAATCCCCCCTAAAAAACACAAAACTCCACTGACCTTGCATAAAAACACAAACTGCACACACCTTCTGTCAAATGCATGAACTTTAAGAGATTAAAATGTTAAATAAAACAAGCCTTGATGAGTTTTGTTTGTCCATCTGTCCATCACATACAAGCTGTGACAGGATGTGGCCCCATGTGACTTTCTGATGTGAACATAACAGATAAGACGTAGGGTGCAGCTTCGCTATTTCGGGGTGTATGTGCGAGCGCATGAGTGTGTTTCTCCCAGGCTTGTGACAAACGACTGATTGAGTGGAACAGAAAAGAGGGAGAGCGAAGGAGTTTGTTCAGTTCAGTGATAATCAGTTTGTCTTTCTGCAGCTGTAGTGCACTATATTCATCTACTTCTGTTTAACTCCTGTTGCATGGGTGAATCTGGATAGACTTTAATCGTAGTAATGCACATTTTACAATAATTTTGATAATTCTCACCCACCAATTAGTCTTCCTAAAGCACTTTGCAGAAATGTAAGGGAGTCTTGATACACAATCAGTTATAGCATCAAAAGTTGCAAGTAAATCCACAAACGAGAACACACATACACATGACAACAGCATAAGCTCTTACCCGCTCAAAACACCCAGAACAAGGTTGAGAACGAAAAAAGAGCCGAAGATGACAAGAGAGACAAAATAGACCCATGGCAGCTCATAGCCCATAGCATCCTGCATCTGAGGGGGAGAAAAGAGGGGATTGATGGAGAAAAAGAGATAGAAATAAAAGAAAGAAATAGACATGAGTGGAAAAGTTTGAAAAAGACTCAAAGAGGGAGGATGAAGAGTTGATTTGTGGAGGGCAGAAGAAGTCCAGCACAGAATGTGTTAAAGAGAGAAGAAAAAAGAAGGTGACAAGCGAAAACAACAACAAAAAAAAAAGAGGCATGCTGGTTAGAAAGACTTGCAGATAAACATGTGGTAGCCAGAACAGTAAAAATGTGGAACTGTCTGAACATTTGATTTTATTATATTTGGAGAGTGGTACATTTATCACCTACGATTAAAAACAAATGCATTTGCTGTTGGAGCTCCAACTTCAGCTTCTAAATAAAACTACGAGTCTAACCAGTTTCATATACTGTAGTCTAAACGAAAATAAAACTGTCATGGAAATGTGTCCATTAACTTTTGTAGGAAACCTTTTTGCCCAAATGATTTGTTTTGGGACACTATTTTGTGGTTAATTAGTTCAAATGCTTTCAAAAACGTCATTGATGCTTGAAATAATAAAGATTTTCAAAACAGCTGATGTGAACAAAATACAGTTTTTACAATCCAGGATAGTCAAATATATAAATTCTAAGGTTACCATATATTTCAGACTATAAGTCGCTCTTTTTTCATGGTTTGGCCAGTCCTGCGACGTATAGCCCAAAGCGACTCATATACATGTTTCCCCTATTCATAACTCAATTTTTGATTGATGCGTTAAATGTTCATTCATACAGACATGAACCAAAGAGTAAACATCACCATTTGCAGCTGCAAGAGGGCCCTCTAGGCTTTTGACAACTATATGTTGTTCCTCTTCTGCAACATCTATTTTCCTCCAGAGTTGGCGGAGTTGTTCAGAAGTAACAATGAGGATGGTAACTTGCTTGTCAGACTCATTGTCTTAAGTTAATTAAGCCTGTTCAGGATCCCAGGTATGGTATGGTATCCCAGGTGTGTGCTTGCCTCGTGCAAACATCTAAATGTCGAGAGCGTAAGGGGGCGATCGCGCAATCTTTGTCTCTGCTGTGACAAACTCAGACTCAGACAAGGCACGGAGGGGGGCGGGGGATATCTGACATTTCTCATATCTGCTGCAGCTTCAGTGAGACATTGAGAGAGACCA
>JARVLU010000646.1:10511059-10540344 GCA_031762415.1 Simpsonichthys santanae | reverse complement strand
GGTTGATCCACTATGAGAAGGTGCTATTTATAAGACTGAGCTGAATACAGCACCTCAGACTGAAGAAGTCTTTTGGATGAAAGACAAAACGTTTCTACTTTTTTGTTTTTGGAACGTCCAGAGGACCAGACTTAACTTTTTTAGATTTTTCTGCCTGGATTATTGAACATGCATCAGGATAAAGTACAGATACATGAAAAATGTACTTAAGTACAGTAATAAAGAACTTGTACTTAGTTACATCCCACCACTGTAAAAAAAACCCAAAGCTGTTCCTCAACGGTGTTTTAATTCACTTTTGTTAGGTTTTTATTCCTTCTGCCAATGAATGAAAAGCACTAACACAAAATATATCTTATCTACACAATAAGAAGGCATTAACAGAGGGGTTACGATACATGTGAGGCAGAAAGAAATGTAGATGAAGGAGAAAGGGAATATGGAAATAATCAGTTTCACATGTCCCCTCAGTCTCCTTGCTGTCATCTTGCCTTTGCTGTCACTGTCCCTGATGTATTTGTGTAATATATGTGTTATGTGTGTGAGTCAGAGGAAGTGTGTGATGAGTTATGAGTGATACTAACTCTTCAGCTCATACACACACTTCTACTACCCAACTTCAGGGCAGTATACCTCACATACACACCCTCAGCACAGTTGATGGTATATTTCTGTGTCAGTTCATGTTGTCGGTCTCGGGCCACAGAAACCCACAAGCTCTTCTCAAACCCACAAACACATTGTTGTTTGGTTCGGACGTCACCAGTAAAACTTTCTTTGCAAACTTTGTTATATGCCTTCAGGTTTGCACATTAGTTTGTGTGTCTACACAGCTTTGTTTGCGCCTTGACATTAGCTTTGATTGAACCATTTAGATATCCTCAGTTCTGGACCCCGTGTGTACCAGTGAATGTGCGAGAGTTGGATTCTCATTAACCATGCTCCCAGTGATGTGATCTAATCTCCCGCTGAGTCTGGCATGTTGACCAGCTCTCACATTCCATCCCTCCATCATTATCGGGCTTTGTTTCCTCTGCTTGACTTTTTATTATGCTGCTGCCTGTGAGAAATATGGTTCCCTTGCTCAAAACAGCAACGTTTCTCGTTCATGTCCATCATCATATGTCTTTTATATAAAATATAGCATCAGTATTTTCCATTTTGTACATTTCACTAGCAGTGATGTCAACAATAAATGGGTATTATGTGTATCATAAATTAACAGCACAACAATAAATAATACACATTAATAAGTTCTAATATTCTTGTATTGTTTTGTGGTGGTGAATCACCTGCATTAAAACAAGGTTAGAGAAGTTTCAGGAGATTGGTACTCAAGTATAACTGATCCTCAAATTGTCACACAGATGATGAGTTTCAGTTCTATGCAGACGGCACAAAATATTGCAAGAATATTCATTTATTCCATTGTTTCATTCTGAACAAAGTTAGCATTTTTTGACAAATATACTTAAACTACAATAATGAGCCAAGAAAAAAAAATAAATCAATAACTGTCAGGTTTGGTGGATGGCAGATCCACATGCAAGCCAGAAACAAGGCTGTTTTCAGGGGTTCAGCTCAACTTTCAATAACAAAACTATATGCAAAATGCATAAACATTAGCTGACCAGAACAAAAAAAAAAAAAAAAAACATCAAAAGGGGGAAAATCATTGAGAACATGCTCCAGAAAGAGGGATTACAGGTGGCAACAGGTGTGCTGATTACTAATGGGATACAAACAATCTGAGAGAAACTGGAAACAAGCTCTATAGAGAACTTAGCTAATGACCAAAGAACACAACAGATCTCAACTGATCATCCTCAACTGACCAAACACCAAAGAAAACACAAAACCCCAGGAAAACATCAATGCGAACCATTCTGCATGCAAACCTACCGCTGATTTGTAAGCTAATGTGTAACATTTCCCATAGTCTCCATAGCAACCTGAACTCCCTTTCTATATTGAAAGAACATCTGTAGGACAACATGTCCCAATGATTTGCTAGAGGGTGATGTCATGGGGTTGAACAGACACAGGGCCACGCCTCCCATGAGAGGATGAGGACACACTGCATCTGTCTGGACTCAATGACACGCAGGTATACAGCGGCTAGGTCAAGCAAGCACAATGCTGTGGACAAATATGGACATGCCGCAGCCTGGGTGGCTGTGGACGGGTTTTAAAGACAACATACATGCATGTCCTTCAGCCTGCTCTTTTACATTAGATTACTTCTGGTGGCATGACATTTGCAGAAGACACAAGACACATATTAACATCTATCAGGTTTTAGCATGAGCTTATCAGCAAACTCTCAATGGCATTCAAAATAGGATTTTTGTCTTTCACTTCCTCCTCAGTTGTCCTTTAATACAACCCTTCTTCCTCGTAAATCTTGATTTCATCCTGCATGTCTGTGCACCATATTACAGATGGACAGCTTTCATTTTCCATTCAATCTATTTACAAACAAGCAGCCCTTTTAAAACGTCTCTTCCTATCAAAACCACATTTTCCTCGTGTCCATGCGTCTTTCAGCTCATCTGCAGAACATATTCACCTGTCTAAAAGCACACCTCGTTCTCTTCCTTTCCCTCTTTTTCTCCAGAGCGTACCCATTAGTTCTGCTTGCTTGGTGTTCGATGGAGCCTGTCCGCCACGTCCGCTCTCTCTGAGACCTCGCTTGAGCCGCAAAAGAACCTCTAATTCATCAATCCTTGCAGCTGGCAGGAATAACCGGCCCGGGGGGGCAAGGTCCCTGCTGGCCACCTGGAGCCAAGACAACTGTCAGGACAGGAGAGACAGGTAGCATAGGTAGGTGGCAGATAGATGTGTTTACAGTTAAAAATAAAGGGAAAATGTCATGCAAATAACTGCAGGATGGAAGAGCAGGTGCTAAGAAAACAGAACGAGAAGGAATGTTTGCCTTGTGCAACAGAGAGCACCTGTTTTATCCTTTTCCTGGATTTCTACGGTAATATGAACACTTCAGCAGCGCTCCTTTATCATGGAGCCATCGCTCCCCATGTGTGTATGTATGTGTCAGGAAGAGCTGGAAGCAAGCGTGGAGCTAGAAACCAGATTTCACGGTTCTGCTGATACACTAAAAGCACAACAAAGAGCACCGAGGTTAATAAGCGTTCAACCAATTGATTTATAGTGCTTCGTGTAATCTTTCAACGGACCTAAAAGCACACGCAAAACCTTCCAGGAGCTAGGTGAACACAAACATAATGAGATTCCACAGTTTAAACCCCATTGAAGTGAAACAGCTCAATGGAAAGTATAAGGAAGATAGAACAAGCAGAGGAAATGAAATGTGTGAGCCAGTTTGTTGATTATCGAAGCCTGTCTTTGAATGCAGAGTACTTGAAACTGTCATCAACAAAGATTTTTAGAGTTTAGTGCGACAGTTATCACAGCAAACAGTACCACTGACAACAGTCTTTATTGCGTTACCATCATGGTTATCCACATGAACTGATTTGCCGCACGCCGTCCTCTGTCTAGACTCTAAGCAGCTAGACTGAAATGACAGACGGGGTTAAGTGCCTTGTACAAGGGGCAACCAGCCACATTTAACGATCCAGCGTGCAGTGTGGTGCAACTTGGGGTTTCCAAGAAATGTCTTCTTCTAAAAACACACCACCAGAAACCATCATCAGTAAACTTCCATAAAAACTCATTTAGTTTGTGGCCTGTCATTATTTAGTGAGATTTTTTTTTTTTTTTTACAAAACTTGTGTCTTTAAGAAACACTTCTTTGTGTAATTGCTGAAATGCATGCGCACAGCATCCCATTCTATGTTTTACAGATCTGTTGTACTGCATCGATGAGTCACTGATGACATAAGCACATAAACACCAAAGATTGGTAAATCTTCTGTGTCACAGCCGTAGCTGTAAACATGTAAGGCCTCACTCAGTGTCACGTGCCAAAAAATAAACAAAAGTAAAAAAGGACACAAAGAAACACTAAGCTACTCCATAAAAACACATGCATGTCTGCCCGCTACTATTCTACAATAAATGAATTCCAGTTACAACAATTCACACACATAAGTGAGCAACGGAAATGGGGTTTGTTTCAGACTAGTGAACTGAGTGAACAATAAGCACCGAGACCTGCGGGACACAGTCACACACACAAATTGACTTCCTTTCTAAAAGTCTCTTCGCCATCCTTTGGGTATAGACGCAGTACATTCTGGGCAGTTGTTCAAAGCTTAGCTGGATTAGCAACACGATTTCCCCACTTTCTAAAATATACATTTTCCATTTTTTTCTAGCTGCTTTTGGCTTGCATTATAAAATATTTGTTGTAGAAAAAGATTTAATCTGTGTTTTGGCTAAATCTAGGGAAACTTGGAAGGTCCAACCGTAGTTTACAGCACTCTGCAAAGCATTTGTGAATGTGCTTTTATGTCCTTCAGCATGCTTCTGATCCAGGCTGTAATTGCAGATTTAAGGTAAAGTTTTGAATAAACTTGGGTTTATTGCAACTATCTATGGAAAGTTTAACAAAACACTAACTGAGAGAAAAGAAAATAAGTTTTTGATTGGTGTGCAAACACTAATCAAACGTTTTTGTCTTAAACTTAATAATACGGTGGCCCTAAGGTACAGTGTAAATGAACAACATTTGAAAAAACAGAATTACATTTGAAAAAATGGAATTACATTTGAAAAAATGGAATTACATTAAGCCAAACAGGAAGTTTTTGTAGTTTAATAGTTAATAGTTCAGTATACTGATTACTAATTCAGTATTCAAATGTGATTCTGTTTTTTCAAATATGATTCTGGCCACTTTCGCTTTGGCCACTTCCGCTTCGGCCACTTCCGCTTTGGCTTAATGTAATTCTGTTTTTTCAAATGTTGTGATATTATTGCTTTTATTGAGTTTTTTCAAATGTACAGTATTCATATGTTGTTCATTTACACAGTAGAATAACAAACAAATTTATTTTTAAAAACCGAAATCATGGATTTGTGTTTTGTGTTCCTTCTGCCAGGGATATAATACAGTACTGTAATGTTACAGTAATATCATTTTAAAATCTGTTCTAAGATTCTAATCTACAAATCATATTTCCAGAAAAAAAAAGTTTTCTACAAGACACAACCTTACATTTATTTCTCACATAAATTTTTCCTATTGAATGTTCTATAAAACACATTATGTGTTTTGGATTCGCCCAACACTTCAAAATGACCCACAAGACCTCTGTTTTAATACTGAGGCATTGTGGGTCATTTTGACCCAAGGGCAGCTGGAGGTTTAAACAGCTTTGTGCAATCAAACTGCATTACCTGGGAAGGTAGTCAATCATATAAAAAATAAATCTGTCAAAACTGTGTAAGTTTTTAGGCAGCATGTCAGATAAACATATACTAGATGGTGCATTTGTGATGGCGTTAGTTAAGCTTTTGTATAATACTGGGTTGTATAAACCAAAGACAGGAAAAAACACCATGTTACCAACATCTGACAATGTTCATAAGGGACCAGTTTCAGTGCCTTGTAGCATGGCTGACTGGACCATGTGTGAAGGTTCCCTCGTTTATGCTTATTTGCCAGAAAATGCCATGATTGACCGACTTCTGGATTTGTTTATATCCTCTTCATAGCATATCTGTCAGTGAAGGGAACTTGGATTTCATTTGTTTCTACTATCTATTGCTCAAAAACATTAACATAGATTCTATTGCATTTTAATTTTTTCCAGTAGATTTGTATTCTAATATAAAAACAAAAAAATTCCACAGCCCTCTGTTAACTTGTGTAGTTCCGAACCCATCTGCTTTGTTTCAGATGAAAGGTCTTACACACAAACACACCGCAGGAACAGCTTGCTTGTGTAATAAAACTATGCAACAGCACTGAGCTCACTGTAGCTCATTATAAATGGTCTCCTTGGAGAAGAGTAACTTTGTCTTTTCAAACCAGAGCTGGTGATTTGCGAGTCTCCTGTGAATTCTAAGGGTTTGGTTTCAGTCAAGTAAGCAGTAGCAAAACGTCTCGGTCTTGTTTTACTTCACATTTTGTACAATTTGTGCCATTTTTTTCCTTCCTCCTGGCTACGTTCTCCTTTAGGGCTCACTCTCTTGTACATCTTGAAGCTATCAGTATCTTGGCAGAAAGGCAACAAAGAGGCAATGCAGCGCATGGAGAGAGCATACCCGCAATTCCATTGCCGTTTCCAACACACGCATACACAGACGTGCACACACGTGTCTGTAACTCCATTGTGTTAACTAGTTGGCAGAAAGCCCATCTCAGTGTTTCCAAGGCAACAAGTTTATACATTTAGGAGGTTGTGCAGTGTGCGTGAGCTTGTTTAATCTAAATCGATGCTGAAAATGTGTTCAAATGGAACAAAATGAAACACATGTGCATCAATTTTTCTTTCCTGACATTTGACAGTTGTAGCTTATCACCAACTATTGTTCATGTCAGTGTAAATTACAGTTTAAACCCAAATAGCATATTGTGTGGTTGAGTTTGTAATATAGAGTGATATGTTTGAAACTTGCAATGACAATGTGCAAAAACACACAAAAAATGTATGAATATCAGTGGAAGGAAAAAAAAGTAAAATTAGAGATGGAAATAGGACTTTTTTTGTTTCAGTGATTCAAGAATCAGGTCAAACTTCTACAACCAGGGATTAATCTATTAATGGTAAAAACGTCACTTTGAACATACCTCTAAAATCATGTCAGCTTTAGTGCTACTTTTGTTTTACGTAGAATAAACATGGCTATTTGTGCTACACAGCACAATTTTATATTAGCTTCAGTCCATTGCAATTGCATCCCTATTAGAGATGCACAGTATTCTCGGCATGGTATCGGTCGATATTAGCGTTAAAGTTCAATATTGGACATCGGCCATTCCATTAAAATAAATCGCCGATATAAAAGGCGCTGTTTTCGCCTGCAGCGGCAGCACAACGTGACAACGTCCTGTGCGCCTACCCAATCTCACGGCGGAGAGGAAAATTCAAAATGTCAGTGGTGTGGAAGTTTTATTTTTCGTTGGTGAGGATGTTGGATTCTGAAGATTTATAGACTACATTGAGCCTCGCTACGTCATCCCCAGTCGGAGATATTTTTCCGATGTAACGTTACCCGATGTCCTTGAGAAGCTAATAGCTGATAGCACGACTTGTTTGGTGAGTTTTACCACAGACATTTGAACCTTGTGTTAGCTCTGTTAGCATGATTAACCTTCAGGCACAATGGATAGACAAAAACATTGAACTTAAAAAGTCTGTCCTTCATGCATAGGAGTGCAGAGGATCCCACACTGCAGCTATAGGAACCTGGAACAAGCCTCCACAAGTGAGACAACATCGCAGGTGACTAATGCTAATAACTAACATTCAACACTTTTCATTTAATATAAGTTAAAGTGTTATGCGTTACTGAATATGTCACCAGCTCTTACAGCTGTTGCACAATTTTTGTAGCAAACAAGCCTAAATAAGAGGGCTATGTTCTGACAAAGGAACATATATAAAATACTGTATTGGTAACAGCATCGGTTATTGGCCAAATAAGTTTTAACATATTGGATATCAGCCAAAAATTCAATATTGTGCATCCCTATAATGCTCCACAATGGATCTGAAAGATTAGCAATTCCAGGTAATGTTATTCATAATACATAAAAATACATCCTATACGTATACAGTAGTTATAAATGCATGCCTTTTTGTAAAGTATAGTAATTAATAAGGAAGAAGCAAACTGTTATTCTCACACACATACACAAAATCAAACACGCTGAGTAAAATATCAGTGTAAAAATAAAATTTATATAAAAATACAAACATTAGCTGTTCTTTTAAGGGATTATCAATTGAAAGTTCAGTAATAGGTCATCCAAGAGAGTTCAAGCAGACTTTTGTTCAGGTGTGTTTGTTAATAGTGTGTGAGCTAACAGAATGAAAGTGTCTCTATTGGCAGGTTTTACAAACATCCACTAATATAGAGCTAAAGAAAACAATTTATTGTTTAATGACGCAGCAGTTTGTCACGCTGAACAAGTAAATACTGATAATTTCTCAATTTATACAGTGTCATCAAGATCATAGTATTTGAATGCATGTACAAATAATACAAAATACACCTGTAGAACATCTCCTGTGTGGAACTAGAGTTGGATGTGCCATCTAAAGAAACTGGCCTTTTCCTTTGAGCGTCTGTAAGTGTGTGTGCGTGAGTTTTCAGGATGACCCAGCTGATTTAGGCTACCGGTACTTGAAAACCTTATGTTTGTGCTCAAAGTACAGTCTGCCACCATGACTCCAGTTACGAGTGTAAAACGGAGGGAACAAAAATTAAGTAAATGCTGAAGGAGGAAAACAGAGAACGATGAAAGAAAAAGACAAAAGTGTAGTGTTTTCTGCTAAATTATTCATATTACAGCACAATATGCATAATATCCCGTCACACACACATTCTCATATGAACACATACAACTGTTCGTAGCCCCTTCGCTCAGAGTCCCCAACAGAGGAACATACAGGCCGTGGCCATGTTTGACCATACTGAACTTCCTGTTCACTCCGTATTCTAACTTATGATTGGTTAATAATTTATAGTTGGGGATAAGAAGATAAATTCAATGAATTCAGGAAGGGAACCACAGTTGAACAAGTACCGGTATAGATTACATAAAGAGAGGGAAAGATAAAAACTTCAGATGACCACATACCAACCAAGGCATCTAGAGGAAAATATGTAGCTCTTGTAATGACACATAGATGTATCTTTTCTTCCTTACTTCCATCTTTGGGCTCAATCTACAAACCAATCAAAGCCTCGATCTTCTCAAGAATACAGGTCAGACAGAGAGGAGTTCAGTGGAAAACAGACGAGGTTATATCATAACTCATTCAGCATTAAACAGATTAAGGCTCAACATTAATGAGTTGAGATGAGTACAGTCCGAGCAGCAACCCATAGCCAAATATGCTAAGTGTCTGCATGAGAAGCTCTGCCAACAGGGAGGCAGTGACTTGGAAAACTTTTAATTTCAATAGAAATGGTCTAATTTGTCTCTCTGATTGTGGTCAGAAAAAAAAATACCTATAAGTTTTAGAATATCTTAATTATTTTCATCCATATTCTTCAATCTAATAAACATGTGCATTTTTAACCATGAGTGCACACCCTTGAAGAGTTTTAGGCCTAAACCCAAGCATCAATGTCTAAAATTTAGATCTGCTGCTTTATTCCAGTTTAAGGTCACTATTTATGATTTAGTTGTCCCATTAACTTTTTATATCTCTTTATGAAACAGCTGACTTCACTCTTCTTTTAGTACCAGGTATTGTAATTCTCTTTTCCTCCATTGCTGCCGATGATACTTCTTCAATGTGATATAAGATCTGTGGACAATAAAGTTCAAGATGTACGAGGATAGACTTTTGCACCGTTTGCAGCCGGCTCAAGTTTTGAACATCTTTTTTGTAGTAAACAAAACGACTTCAGAGCTTTTGTCGTGCTCATTAGTCCTCGATGACACATGCGCAGATATGCCATCTGTGGAATGTCTGCGCCTGCAGATTTGTAAACTGTGTGCCTGATTGGTAAATAACCTCATTGCTTTAGGGGGGGGAAAGGAAGGATTGTATCCAGAAGTTCAGAGCTGCTGCTGAGATGGTGTCTGACTGCCAAGAGATGGCAGCTTTTCTCTGTTCAATCAAATAAATAAATAAAAATCTTAACAGATTTACACATTTTTGTAGGAGACCAGCTCATTTTAAACTTCAACCGTAGTTTTACAAAAAGACATTACAAGTAGATGCAGACATGATACTGGTTTATTCTGTCATGATAAAATAAAAGTAAAACCAAGCAAGCAGAGAGAACTTGAGGTGATGAAGTGTCACATAAATCATTCATTTCAAATTTGACTGTTCTGATTATTTTTCTGACAGAAAACACTTGATTCTTGGTCTCTACTTTGTTTCCAGAAATTATGATTTCTTGTTCTTCATATCTTTTTCTTGTTCTTCTTGTTTTTTTTTTTATCATTGTTTTTCTCAATCTTATTGCTTTTGTTCTTGTTCTGTTTGTTTTTGTTCTTGTTCTTTTTATTCTTGCTGTTTTTCTTATTCTTGTTCTTATTCTTATTATTTTGTTCTTATTTTCTTTTTTGTGTTCTTGTTCTTTTTGTTCTTGTTCTTCTTGTTTGTGTTCTTGTTATTTTTATTATTGTTCTTGTTCTTATTATTCTTGTTCTTATTGTGTTAACTTATTGCGTAATTAGAGTTTTGTTAAAAATCTTCTTGTTCTTGTGTTCTTGTTCTTTTTGTTCTTGTTCTTCTTCATCTTCTTCTTTTGCTTCCTCTTCTTCATCATCATTTTTTTTAACTTCTGAGTTGTTTTTGTGTGTTTTATGATGTTAGTGTTCCTAACTGACACCTTAATCCACAAATCTTGTGATGACAGTAAATTGCTGTGCTGTAGCATTGATTTTTCAGTAGAAAGACATGAAATACACACAGCTGCTCAGACTCATATAAACCAGATTGATGGAAGGACAGTGTTGTATATATCACAAACACACAAATAGGCACATAAAAGGGTAAAAAAAAAAAAAAAAGTACACATGGTCACAGTAAAATTATGTAAAATGGTGCCGGCTATACTTTGAGTTAAAGACTAAATCACAGACTCTGTAAACATACAGTACATAAACTTGCATATATTCCTTACAAACACACACAGCAGCTGTGACAGTGTCCCTCTGGAGACAAAGTGTGTCCAATCCTCTCTGTCTATCTAGGTCAGCCTCATATAAAAACCTGTACACTTCCCTCTCCATCTCTTTTTCTTTTCTTCTCCCGCTCCTGTTTCAACTTCTGGCTTCAGTCTTTTCTATTATATGGCTTCCAGTTCCTTTTTTCCCACCATTTGTATTTTTTTTAATGTTTTTGTGAGAGAGCTCCAAGAGAAACAGCCAACAGTTTGAACACAAATCCATGAAATCTCTTGCCAGATGACAAATAACTTGAAAACGTCATTTCAGGTAACAATCTGGCACTTCAATTTCCTGAATATTCTTGTGTCTGTAAATTGCATCACAAGGTTTGAAAGTGCTTCTATTTAAATACATTTTTATAAACTTATTTTATAGGTGAAATAAATGACTTTGTCATAAAAACCAAATGAAGATACAGCACAAAACAGTTCTTAAGGTCCTTTAAACATCTAATCAGTAATTTATGACTAAATTCTTTCCTTATGAAGGAATGTGCATCACCCAGCACCTTTCACGCCAGTTTTCTTGATTATCATCTTATGTGGACAAGGGACAGAGATGTAGCTGTTTTGGTCAAATCTTGAAAATGACATTATGCACAATCTCATGCAATATTTTAGTCTCGCGCGTAATCTTCCCTGATCACTTAGCACTTGGATTACGTGCTACCTGAACAAAATTTTGGCTCAGTCTCTATAAAATTCACTAAGGTATGGTTATTTTTTGTATTGACCATGACTGATTTCCAGTGATTTATGAGATATTTTGCCAACAGACAATCAGGATTAACACCTGCAGTTTATGGCAACTTTTTAAGCAAAGATGCTGTGCTCAAAACACACGTTGCTGATCATGCTAAGCTACTACCACACCATATTGTAGTGCAATATCTTCACTGCAGTAAAGCCATTTTTGTGTGCTAAGATCAGCTGTGGGCGCCATTTTGAATTGGGTTAAAGTTAATCAGAGGTAGATGGCATTCTCATGATTACTTTCTGAAAGTTTCATTAATATCTGTAAAACTAAACTGATATTTCTTATTCTGGTGCAAGCAGTGGTGTAGTATATGTGATACGCAGGTATAGCCACTAGAAAAGCTTGGGAATTTCAGTATACCCACCTAAAAGTACCCAATAATATGGGACATATTATGTGTCTTGAGTTGGTTCAACCTGTTTTTTGTACAGTTAACACTTCAGTATGTACTAGTTACCGTTAATACTTGAACATGTTTTGCTTTGATTATGTTTTATAAAATCTATAACATGTTTTTTTAAAACAAAGCCAACTGTTTTACAAAGTTTGTTGTACATTTATTCAAATGTAAGCATCAGAGAAATTTTGAAATGTTCAATATGCTTAAAAATCAAAATAAATAGGTGATTACATTGTACTAACCGGTGTACTTTGGTTTCTAAGCACAGTGTGCCCAGTACAAAAATGTAGCCTGCACCATATTGGGTGCAACAAAAATAATAAAATTTCTAAATGATAAAACGGCTGCTGTAAAGCAAGATACAGAACCAACTAGCTGTCACTGTTGGCAATGTAGTGAGCAAAAAAACAACATTATTTTACATAAAAAAACAAAAAAACAAAAAAACACATTTACAACTTGAAAACATCCCTGCGTAGCTGAATGGTTACGTTTCAGCTCAGGAATGGATTTGCAGCAGAAGGCCGTATCATTTCCATCACACACACACACTCAACAACCATCACAGTGAAATCACCAGAGAGCAAGCAGAGAGGTCTAGTTGGCTCGCAGCCTAAACAGATGGACTACAACACCAGGCTCGGACACCAACGGGCCACCAGGACCGTATGAGCGAAGCACAGACATATACCACATGCACAACGCTCAAACTGCAGAGAGAGGGCCAATCATAGCAGCTTCTCTGCCAAGGTCAGTGACCAAGTGAGAAATATAGACTCTGTGTGTGTGTGTGTGTGTGCTACGTTTCTTTGATGTGACTGTAATTCTCTCTACTCTGCTGTAAGGTCAAAAAGAAACGAGAAGATGCAGCCGTAATGATATCATCTACTGCATAAATGGTTATTTTTAGAGAATTTGATGGGAAAAATTGATTTCTGCTGATTTAAAGAAAAAATGTGTCATTTTCTCTTGAGCTCTTACCTCATTTGAATAAATCAGGTAAGCTTTGAGAGTTTGACTCATTACGGATTTGGGAGAACCCTCTGTTTCTGCTGCTAGCGCATCATTAAGACTTGTTGAGGTAATTCTTCTGCAATTAGCCTCTTTGTGACAAGTGTAGCAGTTAAAAGAGACGGCAGGGCTCTGAGAGCTGCAGCCATGTTGCACTCAACTCTCAACTGAGTCTTCCTAAGCAGTTTAACCCTTTGCTCGTTTTAATGCTACAACAGAAATGAAGCAACGCTTCACAAAAAAGGAATCTCCAATTCCCTTATGCCAAGTTAACGATGCTTAACTGTCTATTGTCTTTTTTTTGTGATATGTTTTAAAGAAAAAAAGTGACAACCGTTTTAATATTTGCTCATTTGATTTGAATTGATTTCTAAATGCACTCCGATTCTGAAAAAGTTGGGGCGGTGAAGGTAAATAGAAAAAGAATGTAACGATTTGTAAATTTCATACATCCATATTTTACTCATAATAAGAACAAGGAAGACATATCAGAAGTTTAAACAAACAAATTGTAACTTTTTAAGAGAAAAAAAAACTGTTTTTTTGAATGATATCAATACAACTCTAAAATGCTGGGACAGGGCAACAAAGAGCTCAAAGTGCATGGGATATTTTTTCAAAACCAATAATTCCACTTCCTTTACACTAAAGTGGAGAGAAACCTTATGTTATCAGCCTTCAGTGCAAATGCTTGTCTCGCTGATGGTATGGGGGTGCATTAATGCCTCAGGTATGGTCAGTGTACACATCTGGAAAAGCACCATCAATGCAGAAATCATGAGTTTTAGAACAACATATGCTCCTCAGTATTGAAATGCATCATGATAACAGAATGGCTTCATAGTTGAAGACACCTGGTGGTGAACTTCTCCTCCTATATCCAAACCTCTGGCGTATCATGAAATGAAAAATTTGGCAACAAAGACCCAGAACAGTTGATCAACTAGAATCCGACATCAGACAAGAACATTCCCCAAAAACTCCAGCAACTGTTACAATTGATGATTTGTTAACGGAGTTATAAAATAGAGCCATCTTGTAGAATATAAGGCCATAAAACATTGAACAAAATACAGGAACACCCAAAAGCAACCCTTTATAAATGTACAAAGGAAAGGCTTTGCCTGTCTGACTCATTAAAATGTCCTCCGAGGAGACTCTCCCTCTCTTTCTGTCCTGCTGCTTCAGGTCACTTGTCCACCTTTTTTCTCCTAACATGGTAAACAAACCAGAGCTGCACCGGCACAGTTTGACAATCAGTAAATGTGTGCGAGTGTGTGTATGCGTGTGTGTTGGGAGGAGGAGAGGCTGCAGAGAGGTAAACATATCTGTCTCCCTCAGACACACTCCAACTAAACCTTTCTCCTGAGTGACTAAAACATCAGGGGTGATTTTTTTTTAACTTTTATACACAAATCAATTTCAAAATGAAACGGCTAACATACCGCTAAGCTAACAAGTTCAACAGAAAGATAAACCATTGCCTAATACAGCCATCTTGTCATGTTTGACCTCATTACATGTTATGATACCAACAAATACCATACAAACCTCTTATCTTAAAAACCATAACAATGTAATTGTTACCAGATGAACATTTTCACTAAAACAGTACATTTTATAACTAAAAACCAACATTCATGATCAAATGCTGTGTTTAATGCCATAATTTTCAGCAAAATAACTTGACAATGTTTAGCTTGGTCAGATTTACTCAGAGCAATTTTTGTGTTTGCTACAGTAGATTAGTTGTGACAACTTTCAAGAAATGGGTTGACTTAAAAAAAAAAAAATCAGCTGTAGGTGTGAATCCAGTGCCTAGCTTTAGAGTTCCTGTAAAATTTGTCCTGTGATTTTTTAGATATTTTGCTGAAAGGCAACCTATCAAATGCACCCATAGAGAAATTGCATTTCCTGCAAAAATGCAGTGTGAATGCTTATTGCTGAAAAACAGCTGAAATTAGCTTAAATATGCTGAAATGTAGCTGAAATTGAAGAACAAGCCTAAATTAGCAGAAGAAAGCAGAAAGAACACATATTTGCTGAAATAGGTTTAAATAAGCAGAAATGAGCACAAAAATTAGAAAATTAGCAAGAAGCTGAAATTAGCAAAAGGATAGCTGAAAATTAACTTGAAATGCAGAAAGAAGCTTAAACTATCAGAAGAAAGTGGAAGAAGCTTACATGGACTAAATAAAGGTGGAATTGGCTGAAGAAGCTAAAATTTGCATCAAAAGAGCTAAATAGTAGCTGAAAGAGCAGAAATAAGCTGAAATGAGCACAAGCTGAAATTAGCTTAAAGAAGTTAATTAGGCTAAAAGTAGCAGAAATTACCACAAAAAACTTGAATGTATCTGAAAATAGCTGAAATGAGCTATGATGCTAAAAAAGCTACCTGAAAAGGTAGAACAAGTTTAAATTAGCAGAAGAAAGCAGAAAGAACACATTTTGCCCAGTTAGGGTGAAAGAAGAAGGAATGAGCACAAAGAAGTGGAAATTATCTGAAAAAAGCTGAAATGAGCAAACAAACAGCTGAAATTTAGCTAAAAGGGAGAAACATGCTTGAAGTAAGTAGAAGACAGAACATTTTTGCTGAATTAGGCTGGAAAAAAGTTGAAATCAGTGCAACAAATGTGGAATTAGCCGAAAAGATAAAATTAGCATAAAAACAGCTAAATTGTAGCTGAAGTAGCAGAAAAAATTAAACTTGCATAAATAAGCTGACATTAGCAGAAATAAGTTAGAAGAAGCACAAATATGTTGTAGTTAGCAGGAAGAATCTGAAAGGAGCATTAAAATACTGTAGTTGAAAGTAGCTGAAACATGTTTAAATGTGCACAAGGAAGCTAAAAAAAGCTGAACCAGAAAAAAAAAAAAAAGTGAAAGAAGCGGTAAAAGGTTGTAAACACATCTAAAGACTTGAAGGATGTAAAATGAGCTCAATTCATTTTCTATGAGAAAAAAAATGAAAGAAAAGGCTAAATATTTCAAAAAGCTAAAGTTGCACCAATAACAAAAGTCATAGCAGGATTCTCCTGAACGAGCTGAACGTTTTGATACAGTTTGTTGAAACAGCACAAAAATTGTGGAACAAGAAAGATGCCAAAAAATATGGATCACAATAGTGAATGCTTCATAAACGTCTCTTACATAATCGCCCGCCCTTCTCGACTGCGAGCAGCAATGTTTATCTCCATTCACATGCGCGTGCAAGTGTCGAATGCGTGGCTTCTGCGTGCACCGCTTGTTGCACACACATTCTCATCCCTGCAAATATGAGGCTGCTAAGCTTCATCACCAAGGAAACCAGCCTGTTGCCAGGTAGCGATGCAGAGACAGCGAGAGGAAGAGGGAGGGAGAGGGAAGAAGGAAAATTAGTGAGACAGAAAAGGCTAAATTAGACAGAAGTGAACGACAATGTGCAAAAGCATCATATCTATCACTACTAAGAGTCATTTGTTCCAGTAGTCAGTATGTTTTTGTTGTTGTTTTTGTTGGAACATCTGCTGAAGTAAACTGAAGCCTCATCCTCCCCTGCTGCGCCGCTTTCTGATCACAGATTAAAAGGTCTCATCCTTTGTGTTCCTCCGCCCTGATGTGGGCAGTTCGACGTGCGCTTCAATCTGCCGACGTGTCAGCATTTGAGCCCATAATTAAATCCGACTCCAAGGTCGCTGAAGTATTAGAATTAAATTAGAGCTCAACACTCGTTAAACAGTGTGCTCGACGCACAAACAAGGTTGCATCACGGGCCTGGGCCAATCGGAATGCAGCTTCGCAGCATCTCAGTCTGTCAGCTCTCATCAGGACCGACGGACTGACGGTGTCGAGAAGAAGCTGCATTTCAACACCTCCACAGACACCTTTACAACAATAACCAAAATACAATTTACTGTCTTAAGAATTATGATCAAATAAGCAATTGAGCTTCCAAACCATGACACAGCGGGTTCAGAACTTTAATATGACACAGCATGTTTGCACTGCAACCGAGCACGGAGAGGAGGAGGAGGAGGGAGGGGGCTCACCAGTGAATTGAAGGTGGCATTTTAATTAGATTGGGGAGCAGACGGGGAGAGAAGGAAGGAGATAAGAAGCGAAGAGAAGAAAAGAGAAAAGAGAACGAGCGTGCTTTCAAGTTCATCTCACCCTGTTACCCTTTAGCTGTGTAATTAGTGGGAAAAGCATCCCCCCTTTCAGAGCTGTGCAATTATCACTTGGAATACTGTACCAGGTCTGAAGCACTGCTGAACTCCTGCCAAAGATGCTGAAAACAGCCAAATATTCAGCTTACATGGACCGAGACGGAAATTCTGCACGAAAGATACTTTTCAATCCACCAGTGAAATGCTGTCAGTACCTCTGAGAAACTGCAGGAGAGTTTTCAGGAACATGAGCGAAAACCACAATTTTCAGAAAGCAAATGCTGGAAAATCACCGCCCTACGTCACAACACAGTTCAACGTATCAGTTCGAAACAGATTATTCAAAAAGACAAAGGAACGAGCTAAAAACAACAAAAATACATGCATTAGAAAAAGAGAACGTGGAATAACCAAGCAAATAAACTAACTTTGGCTGAAGTTGCCTGGCAACCAAAAAGTTTGGCTCATTTCTACTTGTCTGTTTTTTTTTTTTTTAACGCTGTGAAACAAATCGTGTTCCTTCATCACAATGCTGGAGTCTGAGGGAAGATCAAGATTTACAGCGATGTAACTTCACAGAAACATGTAACCCGCTTCAAGGACTGATGTTTGGACTTTTCCACAGCCAGATGGTGTTCGCTCTGACAGAACAGCAGCAAGCACCGAAGATCATCCTGAATGCGACTTAAAACTTAACGCTGCGTCTTTATGAAGGATTAAACAGAATAGCACCAATTAGGCAGAAATCAGAATCAGCCAAATGTTAGTTAATCTGTTCAATTTTTATTCCAACAGGTTACTGATTGTTTTTTGTCATAGGCACAGTGAGGTTGTGACATAACTACAGAGACATCTTGTTAGCTTGGATTCTAGTGAAAAATCTGACTTTTGCTCGTGCATTAAAAAAAAGTGAATTATTGTGCACATATGCACATACAAAGAATCAGAATAGGGTAGCAGAATCAAAATTAGCAGGTCAGATTAAAGAATTCAAATCTGCTTTTTTCTAATTACAGTGCATAATAAATGACAATCCAGCACAGTGGCGCAGTTGGTAGAGCTGTTGCCTCTCAGCAGTGACCCCCGTGACCCGAAAAGGAAGAAGTGAGTAAATATAATGGATGATGGGACTGCCATGCAAAAATTGGCTTATTTTTGCAAACGTAGCAACATTTAATCACTTTTATCTCAGCCCTAAATACTCCAGCAAACTATTCACCTGTAGTTTTTTTTTAAACTTTTCTCATGCACGTCAACGTCCAGAAGCCGAATAAAACTTTAGAAGCTAAACATGAACACTTGAAGCCTTACTGTTTAACCTTAACATCAAGGAGGTTAATAAAAATAACTGTGTTGCCTTTTGTTTTAAACAATGTAAACCATTTCAAGGACCCCCGCCCACACACACACACTTTTTAGTTCTTAAAAATGACAACTGGAAATACATTTATACTTGAAGTGCAACGTGAAAACATAAATAATGGGCAACGACACTGCAGCTGTTCAGTCAAGAAAGAAGAACGCTGAAAAGCACGGGGTAAACATTAAATTCACCTCATTGCTTTTAACTTTTGCATAAACTCCCAGTATTTCTATGTGATTTTGAGTTTAAAAAGACCAAAAAAAATAAAAAAATAAAAAAAAATAAAAGCATTTCCTTAAAAAGGATATCACACACTAAAAGTCTATTCCCTCATCCAGCTAACTTCATAAAACATTTACTGTCAGAAGACTGGAAGACTAAGCACTTTTCCAGCTCCCAACATCTGCTCAGCACAGATCGTTGTTTGCAAAAGATAGATTTAATTATTTTATTTTTATTAAGCAGATATGTGTGCATTTGAATGCCTTGTTCAGTGTTGGAGTAAAACTGCACAAAAAAATTGATTGTTTTAGATAAAACAAATCAATTTAAATCAGATGCTTAAATGAAAAATGCCATTGTGAGTGTTTGTGTGTGTGTGAGTGTGTGTGAACGGAGTGAGCACTAAAAGACTGACAGCCCTGGCAGAAAGGCAGCAGGTAGCCACATCTGCATGCTCCTGTTTGTTTTGCGTCTACTCAAAGAAAAGTGTGTGTTTGTGCTGAAAAGGCTGTTCCACAGGTGTGCACTCAGCACAACCCAAATGCTCACTAAAGAAAATGCACACACATTTAACTCCCTTCTTGATGTTTTTTTTTATTTCATTTTTTTTTTTTTTTTAGCTTGCATCAACATTTTGCTAAGCAAATGCATCTGCCTGAACCTTGCATGCAAAACAGACTGTGCAAAATAGATATTTATATTCCAGAGGGCACAACTCTGATCAGGTCAAAACTCTGAAGCACAAGTCTCAACATCAACAAAGAGGTTTTACCTGATAATAAAATGAAATGTCTGGTTTTAGTCTGTTTTGATGTGAGTAAATTTCATGTAAAAGTCATAATAGTATTTATTTTTCAATGAGGGTAACTTATTACAGAAGCAAAGTGTTAACCTATATGTTAGTTAGCAGAGCGGTAAAACGTACATTATGATTGACGTAACAGTTTGAGTTTCTTTTCCTGTAAAATTTACCCTCAGTCTTGTAGAAATTAATATTTATTGAGCTGAAACAGCATCTTTGAAAAATTTTCTATTATCTAAAAAAAACAAAAAAAAACAAAACAATGATGTAGTGCTTAATAAAAAAACTTTACACCGTTTTTAACTTTGAGCAAGTTTGCAAAAATGTTGCACACTGTCTTGTTTTTTTGTTGTTGTGCTGAGATGTTTCGTCCTTCATCCAAAGGACTTCCTCAAACAAAACTGATTCCCACAAACGGCATGCTCCACAATGGGAAAAAAATAAACAGTTTGCTGGTGCTAAGATGGCCTCCGGGGCCCACCCTCTCCCCTGTCAACTCCTCTGAGACAGTCATGCCCAAGTGATTCAAAACAACAAAGTTCATGCTCAATAATCCAGGTATAAAATCCAACAATATTCAGTCAGGTCATCTGGACTGTTTTGTTTTTTTGCTGAGACGTTTCGTCCTTCATCCAAAGGACTTCCTCAATCAGAAAAGTGCTGACTGAACCTTTTTAGATTTTAGACCCAGATTATTGAGCATGAACTTTGGTGTTGCACATGATCTTTTACTAAACTAGCTCATTTCGGTGCCTACAATTGAATTAAAAAGGTGCAAAAAAAGTGACCAATGAGAGAATCAGAAGCCCCAAACGGTCAGTCCAGACTTGAAACCTGCTCTCCAGAATAACGTTATCTAAGGCTCAAATTTATGGTTGTTGCTGGAACGTTTTCTCTGTCAACTATCAGCAGGGCTGAGTCTTTACAGCAACACCTTTTATTCTCAAACAGAAGACCTGTTGGTTGATGCTAAACCCTTTGCCGTCCTCTTAAAACGTCTCCAAACTGATATTTTTTTAATTAATCATGAACGCCACAGCGGTGCAGAACTTATTGTTTGTCTCAGTTCTAACTGTCCCTGACATTTATTTTTATTTTCATCCCTCACGCGACCCCCTACCTTCCTCTCCAGTCTCTTCTTTACTTTTCCCATTTTTCCTCTCCTTTGCTTCTCGTTTTGACTTTTAAACAATCTCTCCGTACTCTAATATCATCTTCAACTTTCCTTATTATCACGTCTCGCTCTCTCCACACCCAAATACTCTGTCACTCTCTCGATCCATTATTCATGGCACACACGCTCGCAGTCGGCATTAAAGGACCTTGCAATATTGCTACGGCAACAACGCAGCAGAAGCGGTCGCAGTGGATCATGGGAAACTGGGTCACCTCCCAGGAGCAGGAGGGTGCAGGAGGTGCAGCGCAGGGAGGTCGTTGCAGCACACACACGTATCCACACACACACACACAGACACCTGACAGGTGTCCTACAAAGTGTTACTCTTAGAAGGAAGAAAGTGATAAAGGAGAGAGAAATGATGGAGAGGTCCGATCGATGATGCAAACAAACAAGTGCGTGAGCTTCATGGTTTGATGGAGTAAACACACACACACACACACACTAATCCTCTTGAATTTATTCTCTCACTCTGACAGCTTTGTTACTCACACAAAGTTAACTTAACACTAAACTTGACTGAACAAAACAGAGACCACATTTCTGAGTGTTAGCACCTACAAATGAATTTTACTCAAAGTTTAAAGCTCTTTAAACTCTCAAAACCGCGGTAATAGTGTGAATGTTTATGACGCATTCACACTACGTATTGTGATCCATTTCTCTTCCGTGCATATTTCGGCATCTTTCTTGTTCCACAGGGTTTGTGCTATTTCTACAAATCTTATCAAAACATTCAGCTCGTTCTCGTTCACTGACTTTTGGTGTTGATGCAATTTTAGCTTTTTGAAAATGTTAACCTTTTCTGCCTCTTTTTTTTCCCTCATAGAAAATGAATTGAGCTCATTTTACATCCTTCATATCTTTAGATGTGTTCACAAACTTTTACTGCTCATTTCACATTTTGTTCTAGTTCAGCTTCTTCCAGCTTCCTTGTGCAAATTTAAACTTTTTTTGGCTACTTTCAGCTGTGTTTTCAGATGTTTTCTGCTCCTTTCACATTCTTTCTGCCAACTACATTTTTGTGCTCTTTCTAACTTCTTTCTGCTAATATCAACTCGTTATGCTCCTTTCAGCTAATTTCTGCTAGTTTCAGTTATTTCAGCTACCATTTAGCTGTTTTTATGCTAATATGAGCTTTTTCAGTTAATTCCACATTTTTTGCACCCATTTCAACTTTTGTGGTCTTTCTGCCTTCTGTTGATTTATACTAGTTCTACATTTCAGCATTTCTTTGGCTGTTGTTGCTAATTTGAGCTATTTTTCAGCACTAATTTCAGCAGCTGTTTTTCAGCAAGTTTTTCGGCAACAAATTGAATGCAGTTTATCTAGTTAGATTTTGCCTGTTGCCAGATTTGTTTAAAGTTTCACCCAAACTGTTCATTTGGACGTTTCCATTGCAGGAACTAGTATGATGCTAGATAAATGCAAGAACAAAACAACACAGCTGCTCGTGTTGTGCAGCATTTTTTCTGGGATGTTTGGAAAAAAGAAAAAAATGGGAACTTTTTTCGGTTGTTGCTTTGAGCCACCCTCAAAAATGCCTAAAAATACAAAAAAACTAAAACAAAAATAAATTTAGTCATAATCAACATAAAAAAGAGGGAATGATGAATAATTGATCAATTATGAAGTTAAACACAACCACTTTAATTTTGTAAATCATCTAGATTCTTCTATTTTGATCTGAAATCAAATTGTTTAAAGTGTACTTAAAAGATACTTTCATGTACTTAGATTCAAATTTTGTTACAAGATGCTATGCTTTGAAGCGTAGTATACATTTAACCAACATATCAATCATGACCATTCTGTTTCTTATTAGCTTTTATATCACTTTATTTCTACAGCTCTTACAGTAAAACACAACAAAGCAGCTGACCCAAGTGCTGTACAAAAATAACAAAGAACAATAAAACAACAAGACAACTAAAGAAATTAGAAATTAAATGATATGATGATTTAAATGATAAAGACCCAATTGCAAAACCTAAACTCCTTTGATTTCATTGCACTATTAAATTAAATATAGACAAATTTCAGACAAAAACACGAAAAGTTTTGAATGCAACCTGAAGCAAAAATCAGATAAAAAAATAAAAAAAAAATCCTTCCGACTGAGTTTCTGTTTCTCAGTCATCATCTAATCTTAAAACATTACAGCCTTTGATGCATTTGCTGTAATGTCCATCTGTTTGCAGTTGCTGTCAATTGAAAACAGGTGATCGGCGGTGATCTGCATAGACTCCCTTCAGTACTGTCGCTCTGCTCTGAAACATCCTGTGCACATCACATGTACGCAAAAACAGCTCCTGAAAAAGTCACGTGTTGCCACCGAGGAGTAAAAAGGAAACAGCTGTTTCTATGGGAACGCCGCTCTTTAATCACGCAGGCAAACACGCTAATCAAACTGCTACACCTTGGACAGCTTCAGCCCGGGTGTGAAACTGTAAAGCATCGCCGCTTGGGTCAGTGTGTCTATAAGAGGAAAGAGAAACCAGGAAAAGGAGCGTACGCTGGCAAATCCCAGACCAGATGGCTAAATGTCAGTGAATGCAACACCGACGTGACTGCAAGTTCATCTACAGGAAGCTGCAACGCCACATCACCAAATAATTCAGTGAGCAAGTGAGCGGAGACATCTGCACCAAACTGTTGCAGACATCAAGCTTGCTGTGTTTGAACTCAGGGCTAATATTCAAGAATCTGATTCACGTGCATCAGTGAAGCTGGTAAATATGGCGACTTTGACACCAACAAGCGTTGATGTTTGAGACGTTTCTTTAGCCGAACATGGATCTGGCGTGAAAACCACACATCTACACATTACACCTGCTTGCTAAACTAAACATCTCAGATATTTGCTCAGCACAGCCATTATGCTTGTTTCCATGGCTCAGATGTTTGCTTTACCTTTAATGTGTGCGAGAGGAATCACGTGATCCGACAAATGAAGCTCTGATTTTTCGGAATAACGGTATTAGGCAAAGCACTAACCACACTGTGACCAAGGGAACATGAAAGGAAGGTAATAATCATATCATGCTGAAATTGCAGTCAGCATTGGTTATGGAGAGGTGGGCGATTTAGGGCTGGAGCTGTGCATTTAAAACTCCTGAGGATGAGCAATGCTGAATGGAGTGCAGTCTACATGATGGTGTTACATGGCAGATAATAGACTTGTAATGACTGACTGGAGAGCTAACAAAAAAACGGAGCAGATGTGACTACAATAGGAAACAAGAAGGGTGCCATAAACAGGATTGTTTTTCTGATTTTTAGTTTTTTAGACTGAAAGTATGCGGGAAATTCAATGTTGAAGTGTGATTAAACAACAAAAAACATACTTACGAGGCTTATTTAAAACAAATCCATGTTTTTCATACCCTGCATCACTTGTTGATTGTCATACCATTGCATAAATGTCTTGCCACTGCAACATATTATTGAAATTTGATTAAAAAAACTAAAGCTAATCCAAAGGCCGGTTCAGTCTTAAGTCCACACTGTTACTCATGAGGTTGTCTTTCAAGCAACGTTTCCTTTGGAAGTTAATAAAATCGCTCAAAAATTGCTTACAAGTACTCGCATATTTTTGTTTTGTAATTAAATTAGGACGCCTTCTATGCCAAATATTACGCTGATGGACATTTTTAGCTTTATTTCTCCAATTGTGGGGCTTTGTTTAGTTTTTTCTTGCTACTTTTCCCAAATACAAACAATAGTTGTCTTGAAAAGGACACTAAGCTAAAGTCCAACTTGTTTATGATGAAAACAAGATGGTTCCCCTGAGAGAAACAAAGACAGTAAGAGTGCCTTAAAGAGTTAAGAGTGATGGGCAGAGACGTTTCATCTCCCCTTGCTGGGTGCTCTCTTTGAGTTGTAATGTGGGTCGATGTGAGGTAGAGGTGGACGATTTTAGCTCAGTAAAAATATCCTGCCTTTTCTCTTCCTCTTCTGTCTCCTTCTCACTGATTGAACATCTTTAAACACTTTACCTTGAGGACATCTGGAGCTTCACACAAACAATCAAAGAGGCACCTTCTCACTGTTCGCCTTAGGCAGACAGTTATGTAATAATAATAAACTGAGACGTTGCCCTCACAAAAACCCCAAACATATTGATACTGCTTGCATTTGGATTAGAAAACACACAAAGTTCTGCTCAGGATCATTTCCCCACTTTAAGCACAAACAATCTATCCAGGTTTTTAGCACAAAATTTTATTCTGCAAACTGGAAATACTGGAGTCCATAAAAGTTTATAGGCATAACTGTTCACTGCAATAGTTTTGGGACAGATGCCAACAAAGTACTAGAATACAATTCATAGAGTTTTTAAAGAGGTGAGAGAATAAGGCAGTCAGAAAATATCACCCAACAGAAAACGTGCAATGTTACTAATATAAGAAGAAGCTGTACAACTTTACAATAAGCTGTTGTAGAGTCTCAGTCATCCAGGACATGATAAAATCAACCAATTCAACCAACCAAAAATCAACCAACCAATTGAGAAAGCTCCTCGGATGAAGAGCGAAACGTCTTCTGTAACAAAGTCCAGTTGGTTCTGTATTGAACGTTTTTTGACTTTACAATAAGGTACACAAAATTTGATGAACTACAAGGAAACACCTCAGGAACAAACCAGGAACAAATCAGGAGCTAATGGGTAACCGGTACTTACTGGGGAACACACAGCCAAACCTTATTAGGCTTAGTTACCTTGTAAATCAAGAGGAACTAATCAAGAACTAATGGGTAGTTATTAAGGAACCCAAAGAGGAATGAATCAATAGTTAACGGGTAGTTAACCAGTATTTACTGGGGAACACACAGCCAGACCTTATTAGGGGACTACTGGTTAGTTTCCTTGTAAATGAAGAGGAAAGAATCAAGAACTAATGGGTAGTTACCTAGGTAAATAATGAGGAATAAATCTGGAGCTAATGGGTAGTTAACCAGTACTTACGGGGGAATACACAGCCAGGCCTTATTAGAGGACTACTGGTTAGTTACCTTGTAAATGAAGAGGAACTAATCAAGAACTAATGAGTAGTTACCAAATAAACCAAAGAGGAACAAATCAGGAGCTAATGGGTAGTTAACCAGTACTTACTGGGGAATACACAGCCAAACCTTTATTAGCGGCCTGCTGGTTAGTTAAATACAACCAGTGGTATTTTCATTTGTTCCCACTTTTAGATAACAACAAAATCAATCAACTCTGCTGCTGTTACAGGAAATGTCGACGATCGCATCCAGACATGTCAAGTGTTTAAAACGCGTTGTTTGTATTGTTCTGTGTTAAAATCCTGCAACAGCATGAAATGAAATCGACAAAATGGCTCCAAAGTGCCGGAGTGACGTTGCAAACAGAAGCCTGATGCAGTCACTTTGGAATTGGACACCACTTAAGGCTATAACGCGAGTGGCAACCGGGATAAATCTTTCTCGTGGGAGGAAAATTACAGAGAAGCATTCATGATTTCCAGCTAATGTCTTCCCAGGCTGCAGCACCACTTCAACTGGTCACACATGCATAGCTGGACCTGCTGATTGATGCATGAAAGGCTCAAAAAGTGTCACGCTCACCCATCCTAGTGAGTAAAACACACTAATAAACAAAATCCATTTAATCAAAGCTGATCCGCACACACAAGCAGAAACATTACTATTCATATGCATATACGTTTCTTGGCAGATGAGTGATAAGAAGCTGCATTCCACTGAGATCATTTTAACGCCACCGCCAGCGCAAGAAACCACAGACCACTTTTGTTTAGATAAGCGACTGCGCACATCATACCTCTTCATCTATAAATAGATATTCCGAGCAAATAGAGGAGCACCCAAAGGAACAGCTTGTTAACTTGTTGCTTTATAGCAGAATATAAGGGAGGCGCATGAAGAATCCACCAGACAATGTTAAAATGGAACCAAGTCAAAAGCTCTGAGTTTGAGTACAACAGAACTCCAGAAATACAAATAAGCTGGCCTTGGAGGGACAGTTCATCTGGACTGTGCAAAAAGCACTTCAATTTTTTAAAAGGAACATCTCATTTAAAGTGACACCAAAACTCTACTCATTCTGAATCTATTTCAAATATGGAGAAATACAATGGCAGCTCAAGCTTTATCTCTGATTACACATAAAGCACTGTTACAAGCCAGTGAACATTAAAGTGACACACGACTGAGTAGCAGTAACTCAAAAACAAACCCGTCTGAAGCTAAGGAGGAGAAGATCATACCTCTCTGAGTCTTAGAGGGACCCGTTTGGATCCGACCATCTCTTTGTTGGAGATATTTTCAGTGAAGTAAAAGCAGGAACTCGTATATCACACACCACACACTTGTCCAAGGTTCCATATTATGAGATGGTAATACAACCTTCACAAAGAAAATCAAGTAGCATAGGACCAAAAAAAAAACAAAAAAACTATCATTTAAAGAAAAGGTAAGCAAATAGTGTAGAGATGCACAGTATTGGAGTTTTGGCCAATATCCAATATGTCAATATGTTAAAACTTATTTGACCGATAACCATTATCAATACCAATATTATTTTTCCTAGACCTATTTAAAGAGACTACATGGCTTTCTTTGCTGTGGGATTAAAATACTCTATTATTCTGCATGGTCTTTGTTGATTTGGCCTGCTACCAAATGCAGGTGCCAAAAAGGGTCTGAAAATGATGAAACACTTCAACTTGGATTATGTTTAATGTCAAATTTAAATCTTAAATCTTAATTTTTATGCCATATATATATATATATATATATATATATAATAACATCACCTATTATCTTGGTGAGTTATTTTGACTTAATAGCCGATTTTTAACTTTATCACTAATATTGGATGATACAGATATGCCGATAATATCGTACATTCCTAAAATATTTCTTAAAAATCAAATGATTGATACAAAAAGGGAAAGTGATTAAAAATAGCAACATAACTTTTTAAATGAAACAAAATGCTTAAAAAAGGCATGCAAACTTGGCTGTAAACAGTTAAGTTTACAAAAGGGCAGCTTTGACGAAAGGGTGGCTTGTAGCTGAGTACCGGTAGTTAGAGCAGTCGACCTACAATGCAAGAGTTAGGGGTTCGATTCCACCAGTAGTCACATGCCCAAGTATCCCTGGGCAAGACACTGAACCCCTCATTGCCTTTGATGTATGTCCCATCGTTGTATGAATGTAATAAAGCACTGATTATTCTTTGTATAGATCTATTAGCATGCTGTATGAATGGGTAAATGAGGGCACAGATTGTAATGCAAAGTGTTTTGAGTATACTGTACTGATAAGATAGAAAGGTGCTATACAAGTACAGTCCATTTAACATTTAAGTTGGATTGTCTCACAAAGTAAAATGCATCTTATTTCAATTTTAATTGGAGCTAAAGAGGATCAGCTAGAGAACTTTAAAACTGATATCAAATACAGACAATCAGAGTATTTGTCCTCCACTACTGATTTTTGCTCTTGGTAACAAATAAAATGTTTCATAAATGACAGATTCATAAAAACACATCATTTTGTGTTGTTTCATTGGGTTAATCTATAATAGCGCCCCCCACAGAGCTCCATTTACTTTTGCGCTCAACACATGAAAAATAACACCACACACAGATCATTTTAAGCCTCTGAACTAATGACCAACCCTGTTGTATCTAAACGAAGAGAACCTGAAAATACGACACACCGTGAGTGGGTAGGTGAGCGTGTCTTTTGTGGTTGGGTTCAATTCACTCCAAAAGGTGAGTCATTTATATAGAGGCGCTTGTTTCACACACCTTCAGCAGCGCCAGCAGCTAATTCATCCATCACTGAACACTATCGCTTCCTCCTGTGCACACGCACTCACACATACATATGAAATATCTATAAATAACGTGCAAGCATAAAGTATAAAAATATGCACACACCAATCTTAATTTAGACTTCTAACTCTGAGGGGGAAAAAGTGTAACGGTTTGTAATTGTGTGCCCATGACTCACCCCTGCATCAGTCAATGTCTAATCAGGTTTATTGAATAAGTTATTACTCGCTCATGACATCATTGTTCTGTCGATTTGGACATACTCTGAATGATTTTATAAAGATGGAGTGATGACGAGAGAAAAAAAACATGAAAGAGTTGAAAAAAATTAGTCAAAGAAAACAAAAAAACTTCAAAACAAACCTGAGGTGCAGCTTGTTATATCTTCCTGAAAGAGGGGAAACTTCTCCCTCATGGTTCCTACCTGCTTCTCCCCTGTAACTAAGGACAGATGAGGAGCATCACTACGGTTACCATATCCATGACAACCTCCCCTGCTGCTATTATTGGGCCTGTCGTCAAGGAGACAAAGCAGCGCATTATGGGATGCAGACCGAAATAGAAATCTTGAACAGGAAGCAATTGAACACATCCCCGGTGTTACATAAGAGGGGCTTAAGTTAACGCTAACAAGGGCTGCCATATTTATTCACAAACTCAAGTACAAACCGGATTCCAAAAAAGTTGGGACACTAAACAAATTGTGATTAAAAACTGAATGCAATGATGTGGAGGTGCCAACATCTAATATTTTATTCAGAATAGAACAAATCACAGATCAAAAGTTTAAA
>JARVLU010000646.1:10468970-10486605 GCA_031762415.1 Simpsonichthys santanae | reverse complement strand
AATAATAATAATAATAATAATAATAATAATAATAATAATAATAATAATAATAAAAATAATAATAATAATAATAATAATAATAATCATTTTATTTAAAAGCGCCTTTCAGCACACCCAAGGACATTAATACAGATTATGAGGATAAATAAATGATTTCCAAAGAGGATATGTTTGGAGAGAAACTCTGGTTTTAGGTAACACACCAGGGAGCTGTCAAACAAAGAAAATGTAATAATGTAAAGTATGTGCATGATTTTGTCATCTTGCTCACAAACTAAAAAAAAAATGGAAAAGAAAACACGTGAGCATGTATCATTGCACGCCTGTGATTAACCGATGCGCCTGCAGAGCAATAAAACGCTAATGAATGTGCTCTTGTAGTTTAGCTTGGAGTGTTTGGCATCGGCGCAGTCTCAGAGGGAGTGTTAAGTTTATGACTCAGGCTCTACCCATCCTGAATGGGAGATGTGAAGCCATGGGAACAGATGTAGGAGCAGAACACCTTTCTAATTCAAGTCCTGCAACAACCGGATCTGTGTGTTAAACAAAGATGACGAGAAAACGCTGCTTCAACTTTGAGTTGCCAGTCGGAGGGTTCACCAGGACAGTGGACCTCATGTTCTGTCTTATGCTACCTCTAATATCAGGGCCTAATTACGTAAATTACTAGTGTAATTTAAATGAAAAATGAGCCTCCGTTTTCTGTCTTTTTGACTTTATTGGAAAGGTCAGAGTAAAAATGAACTGATAAAACATTAGTTAAAATGAACGCCACACAGTTTCCCATTCTACTAAATCAGGAGTATGAAAAAAAACAACATATTTACAGAATATAAAACTGACTGTTTAATGGAGTACCAAAAGCAAAAAAGGTGTTATTTGTTATTGTAATTAAAATCAGAATTAAAAACTGCTGGTTAACAGTGAATGAGTCCAGAGCAAAGGGCATTGACGGGATAACATATTATTGTTCTTTCTTTTAACAAGCTCATATGTTCTATAAAGTTAAAGCAGCACATTTCCCATAATGCACTTTGCTACAATAGCTTTAGTCATCTACAGTCTGTATCACTCCTGCTTGGCTCCTGTTTTTATTGAATCTCTTGCTGGAAAACGTTGGTCTGTTTGGACGGATCAGAAACGTGTGAGTGTGAGGCAGCTGTTCACTGTTCTAATACAGGCGGCTGTCATGCAGATGTGCTACGGAGGGATGTTGTTGAGTGAAAAAATAAATCTGGACAAGACTTTTCTGGCTTTTTCAAATGTCCTCTGAAGAATGAATTGCTCCTGATAGTGAGGAACTGAGGGTTTTAAGCTTAAAACTAGAGAAAATGCATTTCTTGAGAAAATGCAGCGTGAACACTTATTGCAGAAGAACTTGCTGAAAAACAGCTGAAATCAACAACAAAAACAACAAAAAAACATGCTGAAACGTAGCTGAAAATGTAGAACAAGTGTGAATCAGCAGGAGAAAGCAGAACGAACACAAAAGTTGAAATGAGTGCAAAAAATGTGGAATTAGCTCAGAAAGCTAATATTAGCATAAAATCAGCTAAATATTGGTGGAAATAACAGAAACTAGCAGAAATAAGCTGAAAGCAGCATAACAACTTGAAATTAGCAGAAATAATTTAATTTGGCTGAAAGTAGCAGAAATTCACATCCATACATGATCTTTTACCCACTTCTTCCATTTTGGGTCACGGGGGTTGCCGATGCCCATGTCCAGCAATCACTGGGCGAGGGGGACACACCCTGGACAGGTTGTAAGTCCATCACAGGGACACATAGAGACAAACAAGACAAGCAACCTCTCTCACTCACACCTAGGGACAATTTAGAGCTACCAATCAGTCGGACATGTATGTGTTTGGTCTGTGGGAGGAAACTGGAGTGCCTGGAAAAAACTCACGCATGCACAGAGAGAACATGCAAACTCCACCCAGGGGGGCCCCTGGACTGGGATTTGAACCAAGGACCTGCTCATTGAGAGGCAACAGCTCTGCCAGTTGTGCTACTGTGCTACCTCAGAAAGTAACATGAAAAACTTAAATTTATCTGAAAACAACTGCAATTAGCTAAAATATGCTAAATAATAATAATAATAATAATAATAATAATAATAATAATAATAATAATAATAATAATAATAATAATAATAATAATAATATTAAAAGTTAGCTGAAAATATAGAACAAGCTTAAATTAGCATAAGAAAGCCGAAAGAACCCATTTGCCCATTTAGGCTGAAAGAATTATAAATGAGCACAATAAAGTGTAGATTACCTGAAAAAAGACTAAATTAGCTTAAAAACAGCTGAAACACAGCTAAAACAAATTGCAGAAAGATGCTGAAATTACCAGAAAGAAGGGGAGAGATGGTACATTTTTGCTGAATTAGGCTGAAAAAAGTTGAAATGCGTGCAGCCAAAGTAGAATTAGCTGAAAAGGCTAAAATGAGCATAAAGCAGCTAAATACTGTAGTATGGAATAGTAGAAAAAGCTGAAACTTGCAGAAATAAAGTGAAATGAGCCGAACAAGCTGAAATTAGCAGAAAGAACTTAGAAGAAGCACAAAAATGTTGTAGTTTGCAGGACAAATCTGAAAAGAGCACAAAACATTTGACAACAACTGAAAGTAGCTAAAAAAAAAGTTGAAATTTGCTCAAGGACGCTGAAAGAAGCTGAACCAGAACAAAATGTGACAGGAGCAGCAAAAGGTTGTAAACACATCTAAAGGTTTGAAAGATGTAAAATGAGCTCAGTTAATTTTCTATGAGAAACAAAAGGTAGAAAAGGCGAAATATTTCACAAAGCTAAAGGTGTACCAATACCAAATGCATCCTGAATGAGCTATTGAAACAGCGCAAAAAATTGTAGAACAAGAAAGATGCCGAAAAATATACAGAAGAAAAATGTATCACTGTTTGCTGAGAGGTTTTGGTCAAACCTTGCAGATGACGTTATGTGTCATCTCTTGGATACGTCACTGCTCATAAAACATGTTCAGGATGACTCTCAGCTACTATCACACCAGACTGGAGCTCAACGTTTGTAAAACTGACCGAGCCATGGCCATTTTGGTATTTCCAAAATTTAAGTGGAAGCTGTAGTTTGAGAGTTTCATTAAAATCTCTTCAACGGTTTGCTACAGACAAACATGGCCTAAACATGATCAAACCTTCATCATTAGTGGCACGGGATGAATAAAAACCTGACTGCAAACTCATTAAACAACAAAACTCTTGACATTTCTCAAAGATAAGACTGACAAATAAAATGCGCCTAACGAGTATTTGCAGATTTATAAATCTGAGGCTTAGTGGCTTAAAGATCAGCCCCTCCCTGCTCTTTAATACCCCCAGTGCACTGGGACGTGTGGAGCCCGGGCACCAGAAGAAGAAATCAAACGTCCCTTTGATGACAGTTTGGCTGCCAAGTGAAAAAGGCACAGTGTGCGGATGACAGAGAGTTTATGGGTATAAATACACCAGAAAGCTAAATCTGAGCACAAAGAATGCTTTTTGAGACAAAAATAACACATAGTACCACCCACATTTAGTTGTCAGGAGTCTAATTGACATGACAAAGTATATAGATCATACAGGTGTTAGGGAGAAGAGGAAGGAAGGGGATAAAAACACCATGCACATGCAGGTCTCTCTACCTGCAGGAGTCTATCCAAGTTGCACTTTCACCAAATATCAGTTGTTTACTTTTTTTATTTTTTTAACTAATCTCACCCTCTTTTACTCTCCTGTCCTGCTTTCTAAACATCTTCAGTGAAAGGATAAGGAAAAGGAAACTTTTGTGCATAAGTCTCCGTGTATGCATCCATGCCTGTGTGTGTGTCTGTGCATGTGTGTGTCTCCTTAGTGCGCAGGGACCTCGCACGACTACCACGAGCTAATGAGCTCCATTTAAATCCAGCCCCTCTGATCCTTCCCTCTCGCCCAGTTTCTCTGCCCCAGGGGCCGTTCCCTGCTCTGCCCTGAAAACTCTGGTTCGGCAGCAGCCATTTTGGCTCATTAGAAACAAGCTGCTGATCTAACGCGCACGTCTCACTGAATCAGTATCAGACCAGTGGATTGCTGGTTTGCAGTGTGCATAACCGAGCGTGTTTGCGTATGCGATCGAGTGCACGGCTAAATATTTGTGTGCGGCGTGTGTGTGCGGGTGAGGATTCACGACTCGGTGTGTACCGGAGTGAGTGTGTGTGTTTCTCTGAGGCATCACCAGCTTATGGATGAGTCATCCTCAAGCTCTCCAGCAACATCATCTTTTCTTTCATGGCACATTCAACTTTTTTTTTGCTTGCTTTCTTTCACTCCTTCCTTCTAGTCTTTTTCATGCCTTCACTCTGTCTTTAGCTTTAGCACCAAAAAATCCACTATGTACAAATTGTTTCCTTGAATGCACGTTTCCTGGTGTGTTTTTCAACAAACTTCATCTTGAGCTTGTATTTTAGTTTTTACAGCGCAGATACACCAACATTTATAGATATAGCCTGCACAAATGCTTCTTTTTTGCTCCTGCTGACATAAAAAAAAAAAAAAATCAATGTCTTAATGAAAGTGCTGCCAGTAGCAGATCGGTATAAAACACTTGGCTTGGCTTGGTCAAAAGGTTAAACACTTAATAAGAAAAAAGGTAAACAAAAAAAAAAAAAAAAAACAAAAAAAAAAAAATGGGGCATGCCAGGATGGAGCCACTGTTAAATCCTCACCCTACATCACAGATAAAAAATATAATGTCTTTAAAATCCATACAGAAGCCTTAAAGATGAAAACAGTTGCACACAAGTGAAGTTGAGTGCTTATAATATTTCTGGAGCATTTATTTCCCTTTTAAATCCATATAAAATGTGCTACCTCGTCATTGTGTGCACTGTTCAACAACTCTACACTGCTTCACATTAAGTTGACGGTTCTTCTTTGTTGAAATGTTTTGTCGTTCATTATTGGCAGAAACTGACTTTAAATTTTATTTAGCGGTTACAATAATGGTCATCATAATCTTTAAGTTACAATTTATAAAGAGGAAATCTGACATGAACTGACCCAACACACAGACGATCACATACACCAAATACAGAAGAAGAAAAAAATCACCTCATTTAAAAAAGTCTAGGTGTGTTCCTAGCCTTTTTTTATGCTATTCTGGGAAAATCCCAATCACATCAGTAACGCAACACGATGTATAAAATAAAGTGACCTCGCATTTACCATAAATGTGCAACACTTTATAATACTCACAAGCACATAAAATAATTGTTCCACGTGACTTCCAGTAGCTCTGAGTCACAAAGTCATTTGATATGACCAGACCTCTCCTCTACTGCATTCCTCCTTGTATAACCATCAAGTCCTTTCTGTAAACATTTACACTGAAGCACCATCAGCTCTACCATCTCACACCTCATTTTTTTTTCACGTTTTCTAAGAGGACGGTGTTGTATGTGTGCTAAGTTTGTACGTTTCTCTGCTTTGTCTTAAAGTAATGGGATGAGTGATAAAACACACACAGAGCCTAAAACGTTTCCCAGCGGTGCTCCTAATTCAAAGCCTTGACAGTATGACGGAGCTTTGTTTCCAGTGGAATTTGGGACTTCCAGTCAAAGTAATCAGGAAAACTTGGAAGCCATGCAGCAGCCTGAACTGGAGGTTTTCCTAGAATGAGTGGGTGGGAGGGGGAGAATATGGAACATCAAGGAAAACCTCATAATAACATGAGTACAAATGGGTGGAGGGGGGAAAAAAAGAGTTGACAACCTCAACTACTTAAAGATAAGATTGGAAGAATGGAACTAAATGGAACAAAACTAAAAGCAATGACCCATTTGAATGCAAAAACACATAAAAACAAAATTATATTAAGGTTGGTCATGTTACATCAGCCCAGACTGAGAAGCTGCACACACAGTAAGTCATTTTTACGGCTAAATTGCCTTTCCAGTCAAGACATCTTTTTCCGCTCTTCTGATAGATGTTTGACCTCTGTGTTCATACAACATTCATCTGTTTTGTCTTGTCCTGTGCAAAGGCTTAAGCACATCAAGTGTACTTTAGATGAAGACATGAGCTTAGTCAGCATCTTCTTGACAGCACTGTAAAAAAAAGTGAATGCGGGACACACAGAGGCCAAGCTTCCTCTTGGCTTAAGGCAGAACAAAACTGAGCTAATTAAAGAGCTTAACATCAAGAAAAGTGCATTAGACTATAAAAGACTGCTCAGATGGTGAAAGAGCAGCAAAATAAAAGGCCTTTGGTTTCAATATCTACCAGTTTGTTACCATTCTGTAACAGCAAACAACGTCACAATGTAAGGATCCGCATTTTTATCTCTGAAGTATTTATGTAATGGCTATGATCCACACTTAACAAAACACTCCTAATTAAAAGTGTTTTCAAGTGTTTCAAATCATACCCACAGGATAAAAGGTTAAGTGCAACAATAGTTAAATGTCAATGCCTTCTTACAATTAAGTGATGAGCTATGTTATTTTACAGAGGTAACAGCAAATTACAATGCATCATCTGCAAAGAGTTTAATAGTGACATTTCAGGAGCCAAATTTTACCGCTCCAAGGCTACTTAGTTCTACTGCTATACTTTGTGCATTTACGCAAAGGGGTATGGGTAGGGGAAGAATTAAATGGTCAGGCTAATTAGCTTTACATATACTTTAAGCAAATTGGTATAAGCTGGAGTAGCAAATAAATTAACGCATGTGTATTTTCTTAGTAAAAACTGATATATTACAGTATGTCTAGCTTAAAGAAATTTTTCTGTGCTGCAACTGTTGAAGACCTTTTGATACAAACAGGTTAAAAATATGAAAATTTTCAGTTGTAGACCCAATCGTTTGGACTTTTTTGTGATCTAACAAGAATGTTGGAGTTACACAACAAAAACGAGAAGGTTTGGAAGTGGGTTTGAGACACCCACAACAGCAATGGCTATTTTCAGAGAAAACCTGAAGAACACATTTTCTGAATATGCTTGAAAATTTAAGCAACAAGACCGTGAGCCTCTGCAACTCAAATAGGGAAATTGAGAATCCCCACAAGGAGACATTCAAAATTATAATTTACTAACTATCTCCAGCAGTTGCAGCTCAGAGATAAACTATTAATTTAATCGGATGGTTTAATTTTTCATCACTGATAATCTTTCTTAAAAAGTAAAATAAATATGGTCATATGCCAACGTCTGTCAGCTAGATAGCATACATATTTCTGTTCATGTAAGAAGTATAATATTGTCTGATTTCACACTGAAATATTTTACTCACTACTTATTGTGACTTTAAAAAGGACGGAGGAGACACTGGGAATTTAGCGCCACAAGCACACATTGGTACAAGCTTAAAGTTGGACATTAAAAACAACAATACACAAAGAAAAAGGAAATGTAAATTGACTGGCACCAAGAAAAAAGGTACAAACAGTCAATCTGGATAAAGAAGCAAAGGAGTGATGGACTTAAAAAGAGAGACTAAGTTTAGCTCTCCCCTGAGGACTTCTCTCAGGTTCCTCCTGTCCTCCTCCTCTTCCTGGCCTCTTCCTTTTTAACAATCCATCACAAAATAATTAACTTACTATAAGTGAAATTAATCCCACTAATTGGTTTTAAAGGTATTTTTGGAAATGAAAAAGGGTGAGATGAGAGTAGGAGTGTGTGTGAGTGAGTGTGTTGGTGAGGGAGGGTGGTGGAATGGGAGGATGGCACCTTTTCATCCATGTCATGACAGAAAGGCCATGACCTCACCAGACAGGAAGATAATTTAGTTTTCTTACAAAACAAATGAAAAGTTGAATACTGTAAATGGATAAAGACAAAATGCAGAAACTAGCTTCCTGTTTTCTTGATTTCTTTTTTTTTTTTTTAACAGGGTAAGATTGTTTCTCACGACAATACATTTGAAGCAAAGTGCATTTTGAGTGAATAAAAAGATCCTTGCATGTAAAAACAAAGAAGAATGACAGAGGAGGCTTTTTAAGATACTTCAAGCAGAGGTGGAAAACGAACTCACTGAAATAGCTTCCTAAATTATCCCAAAGATATTTTTATCCAGTTTGTCCTTTCATATTTGACATTTTTGATGTGTTAGATACACAAAATGAGAACGTGCATCATGCACGCTCAAGCAGACCCATCAGAAAGCATGAAGATAATGCTTGAAAGCTGCCTTATTTTAAATGGTTGTTTTTTAATGTCATCATGCTTTTAATGACTAACAAAGTGTTACAATTAGACATGCACAGTATTGGATTTTTTGCCAATATCCGATATGCCAATATGTTAAAAAACATTTGGCCGATAACTGATACCAATACCGATATTTTTTCCCTAGACCTACTTACAGAGACTACATGCTTTCTCTGCTGTGGAATTAAAATCTACATTATTCTTCATTGTCTTTGTCAGTTTGACCTGCAACCAAATGCAGAGGCCAAAAAGGGGGCTGAAAATGATGTAACACTTCAACTTGGATTATGTTTAGTGTTAAATTTAAAAGTTAAATGTTAAATTTTATGCCTTATATACAGTAGTCCCTCGCTACTTCGCGGTTCATCTATCGCAGACTTGTTCTATCGCGGTTTTTAAAAATGAGATTGGACATGGCACACAGTTGGCTAATTGACGGATAAGCCGCACGATCAAATTTTAATTTAAAATAAATTATTTTAAATTATTTAGCACCTACTGCAGCTGATCAGCAGTGCAAGTGGGCGTGGCCAAGAACGCTTGCAGGTGACTGAGAGCAGTGAAGGCAGGGAGTGGAAATCATGACGTTGTGCTCGTTTAGAGCGTTTAGAGTTTAGAAACATTGTTTAGAATATTGCAAGAGTGTGGGAAGTGTTTAAATGCCTTAATATGCATATATACAGTATAAATACTAAAATAAATTACTACTTATGTACTACTATTTCTACTTTGCGTTTTTTTCACTTATCGCGGGCCTTAAGGGTATGGATCCACCGTGATAAACGAGGGACTACTGTGTATATACACACACACACACAAATGTATATACAGTATACTGTATATTGTATATATATATATATATATACTGTATGTATAAACAGCACATTTTATATTGTTATATTGAATGTCCAATATTTAACTTTATTGCCATCGGCTGATACTGATAATATTGAGCAGCATTCCTAGTTAATGCTGAAAAGATAAATGATGTTTCTAAACCATATGTGCATATTTTATTTGTTCATCACAGAACCAGGCAAAATGAAAGCTAAATGTGTTTAATTGTAAGGAGACGTGTTGTCAGCAAACCTGTGGTCACAAATGAGATTATGACAACTTGATCTCACTGAAAAGCCTCAAAGCCGCCATGACCCGCTATCATTGCATTATGGAAAGCTGGCACTGACACAAAGGTGTGTGTGCCAGAAACACTACTAAAATACAAACCTTTCACCCAGGAAGAGGTTTGTGTTCTAACTGGGACAATAGTTTGTATTTTTTAATACAGATTTGCATGTTAACATGATACATTCATTTCCCTGTGCCAACCCTAACAGGTACTGTATATACAATATTAATCTTTGGTTTATTATTTTCAGTCTCAAGTTGAAACTGTAAAAAAAATCTATAAAAATTAATAAATTTCCCTTTTTAATCCTTCAGTTTTGATTAATATTATGGTCTAAAGTACACATGGTTTCACATCATAAAAAAACTGCAAGTTTTAACCTAATTGCCCCACTGTCTTCTGTAAGCCAAATTTAGGATGAATCGAAACCGTATGCCATGACAAACGGTGCACCATGGCTAATTTTCTTTTCCAAATAGCAACGCTTTTTTTAATTTTCTATCCCTTTAAGTGCCCACTGTCTCTATCTGCCTCCCTGATTCACTGCAACACATGCAGCCACTTGCCTCACTCACACAGACTAATTATTGGAGGAGAAGGGGGAGAAAATAAGAAATATAACAGAGCCTCTCAGGGTTAGAGAAAAGAGGTGAGAGAAAGGGCAAGGAAAGAGAGGAGAAGAGAAAGAAAGAGGATGAGAGTAAGGGAAGGGGTCCTTGGGGTGAATTATTCATCTTACACCATGACACCTGAGGGCAATCTACCTCTCTGAGTCACCACGTTTAAAGAGACGGAGAGTAGACTGTGTGAGTCAGAGCTGCCCAAGAGGATATTAACACCTATGTGTGTGTGTGTGTGTATGTGTGTGTGTGTGTGTGTGTGTGTGTGTGTGTGTGTGTGTGTGTGTGTGTGTGTGTGTGTGTGTATTGTCCCCTAAGCCGATCATGTGCCACCTACATATGGAGACAATCTAAAGTAGAGCCAGCAGTTATCACTCAGCCGAACACTGAAGAAAATCAGTTATAAGCTGGGTCAGCGCAGCGTAAATCATCCTCACGTTGAGCCACGATGGAGAGCAGAGCTAAGAAACACACAAACTGTGCTCAGGTTCTCCAGCGTTGCACATGTCACCCGTCCATTGTCTGTTATTAAATTAATAATCAGTTCTGGAGCGCCTTGAAAGCTCCTGGAGTTCATTTGCGGCCTTGAAATAGATTGCAGTGATTTAAGGTTGCGCACCTTGGACAGAGAAGCTGACTCGCAGAGTGAGTCTCAGTTGATTCCAAAATGACTCTACTGGCTCAGTTGAAACTTTTTATTTTGACATAATAGAAACTGAAAGATCAAAATGTTACTTGACTTTTTGTTATTCAAAGGCTATTTTAAGCAGCTGCAAGCTTTATTTGACCAATAAAATGTGAATAAAAATTAAAACATCCACACAAATAAACATCAGAGGTAAAGCGTTGCGGTGTCTTGCTGGGACACTGAAGACGGGAAGCTTTTTGATGTTTCTGTTTGTCATGTGGCGTTTTTTTTCTAAGCGCTCCACTTTCTCTGGCACCGAGCTTGACTTCCTGCTGAAATTAACCAGGCAAACCAAAAATAATCCGCCGCTGACGAGAGAGAGGCAGAATGATGAGGGGATGAAGGAAAGGGGGGAAGTGAGAGAAAATGGATGGGTGAAAATGAGAGACGTGTGGAAAGAAAAGTTGATCAAAAGCATTAGATGAATAGTGTCACTCTCCTGAGCGTGCGTTTATTAGTTTTTAGTTTTACTTGCTTCATCTTTAACAATACAATGCAATACAAAAAAAGAACAAGACTCCTGATTTTCCTGATTTTTCAGAATCAGGATCAACTTTATTGTTGTTGCAGAGTTAAGTACAGTGAAATTTCATTGCGTACAGCCGTCCAAAGGGTAGACGGAAGTGCATCAGGGCTGCAGCTTCTATGAAGCGCTGCCGTTATCACTTAGATAAGAAAAGGGAAAGAAAACATGAGAAGAGAATGTATGAAATAAATATCTCTCACACAGTGCAAGGCAGCAAAATAAATCATAGACATAATACAGGGGATGACAAGACTTTGAGATTGCCCACGAACACTCCCAGATAGTTTCCATAGTCCTGATAAATATGTTACAGTGTCTATCAGCTGGTACAACTCTGATAGGGTCCACAGATGTTCTCGGGGGACAGGAGCAGAATCCACTTAGAGCAATCTGAGATAAGTTGGCCTGTGAGTGGGGAGGCCAGATTCAGATAAACAATTGTTTTGGGCAGGCCGACTCTACTGATTGCATGTCTGCCTTCAGTTCTGCTGCTACACTCAATGGTGAATCCAAACAGCCAGATTTGTGGACACTCTACCGGTCCGTGCTTGTAGCTTTCTCCCAAGTCGAATCCTTTATGCCGGCGAGTTCTAGGAGCTGTAAGTGGCCTACAATTCTCAGAAATTGCATCCAGCTTACGGTTCAGCTTGGGAAGCATATGAGTCTGTGCATTTGAAGCACAGTTCCATCCTTTACATAAGGCCGGCAGCTTCATTATTGCCAAAACTGTTGCCAACGTCTTCGTAGTTTGTCGATATCCCAGGCACAATTCCAAAAAGCAGAAACCCTGTTATTATAAATCCAGTTATGTATGTGTCTTCTACGTCCTCAACGAACAGACACATCAGCTTCCATTCACCCCAGGAATCTATGACATATCCAGCTGTGTGTGTCCCTTCAGGGCATGAGGGCTCTCCTGCACCCCGTCTCCTCGTCGAGAAAATATTTTCATTTGTGTTGAGAGACCAGCTGACCAGATCCATAATTTACAATTTGGAAGATGTGTAAAGAGAGGCTGTGATGAACAGGACAAAGAGCAAAAGCAGGAGGAAGGCAGGAGAGGGAAGAAGAGTGACCGTCTTCGTCAAGGGCAAGTCAGAAACTTTTAAAAACACTTTCAAGAAGCTGAGAGGAGTTTGGTCATGAAAGAACAGCAAAGTTGAAGGCCATGACGTTTAGAACATTTTATGCTTCATTGCTCCTTTCTGTATTTGAGGCTGGTGAGAAGATGGAGGACAGTCTGGTGGGAAAACTCACCATGGAATCCAAAGTCCAACCCTTATTTTTGGCTATGTGTTTTGGGTTGTGATGGTAATTACGTACGAGCAGCAGGAATTGGATTCTTTCATGGTTGCGTTGGGGACAGGGGGAAGACATTTTTATGGAGACAAAGCCGAAAGGTTCTCATCCCAGACGTTTAATAAATACAGTACTCTTATTATTTTGCAAATCTTTTGGTGTCTCAGACATTTGGACAAGCGTTTCCCTGGAACACTTTCTTTGTTTCACATTCAGAACATGTATTGTCTGTATAGTTGGACATTTTGAAACAATTAGAACAATTGCTTATTTTTCATTTATAATGTGTATTTGTTGCAGTTAAACTAATTCCACATACAGTACTTGCTTTTTTAACCATTCATATATCAAAATGTCTGACTTAATAGTCAACATTATATTTTGACTTTTTGTTGCTTTTATGCTCATTAATTTATTTAACTTTTTTGACAAAACCTTTTTGAGATCACTTCAACTCTTTCAAAAAAATATTTTAATTCTACTTCAGCACACTTGCTATGTTATATTTGTTTGCTTTAGCTTTTAGCTACTGTCTTACTAATTTAGCTATTAGCAAAGTTTTAGGTCATTTTAGCTTTTAGCTGCTGTTTTGCTTATAGATTTTAGGTACAGTTTTATTATGTAGTGACTGATCTGATCATATTTGCTTTAGTTTTGCCATATCTACTTTTAGCCCCTGTTTTGCTCATTTGAGCTTTTAGCTGTGATTACTAATTTTAAATTTTAGCTACTGTTTAGCTAATTTTAGCATTTTAGTTAATGTTTTGCTAATTTTAGTTTTTAGCCACACTTTTACCAATTTAGTCTTTTAGCTACAGTCCTGTTCATTTTGTTTTTTTCCTGTTTTTTTTTTTATTAAGCTTTTAGCAACAGTTTTGCTCATGCTAGTTTTTAGGCATTTGCTTTTTCTAGCTTTTAACTACAGTTGTGTTGATTTAAGCTCGAGTTCTGCTTATTTTAACTTTTCCAATTAAGCTATTTTTTTCTTCAGTAAATTGCATCACTCAGCATTCCCACTACATTTTCACAGAAAATACCTTTTTTATATATAGTTTAGTTTAATATACTCCTAAACAAAGTTAACTAGGCTGTCAGGGATTCAAGCAAAAATACAGTTTGACAATATTCACCTATCATAACTGCTGACAGTTTTTTTTTTTCTTGGGGAAAATGTTAAATATCTACTTTCAGAACACTAGCTGAGACATATTTAGTGCAGACAGGCTGAGTAAAATGGGTGAATCTAAATCATCCTTTAGTCTTTCCATATCTTGTGTTGCCTGCTGGGGCCTCAGGACCCCTTCAGGCACATTTGGAGGACATGATGAGAGAATAATGTGAAGACCTTCCTACCTCTACTGTTGTTATTTTAGCAATTTTTATACTTTAAATATAAAAAAGTTGAAAAAAAATAAATCAATTATAAATTGTTCTGGTAATTAAAATAATTTTGTGTCCTGCAGTTTTGGTCAGAAATGTGAATATGAATATGTGATAACAAGACTTAAACTGTTTTAAATAAAAGCCTATAGCGTTGTTTCAAAGAGTGCATGTCACCAGCAATAAATATGTGCACGCATACCATATTTATAACATGCAAACAAGAAGCGACAGTATCATTAAGCACCCACTAAATAATGTCACATACGAGTTAAAATTAAACTTTTAATGTGAACAGGCATGACTAGTTTGACAATTCTTCCTGAATCATGTAAGAAAAATCCAAACAATTTTCCAGATAATTGCTTCGGCAATCAACCCTCACTAATCAGGGCTCTGCAGGTTTTCTCATTTGTCGGCGTAGCTGAACACAGACGTCGGATCAGCAGTGGCACACCATCACACACCTCTCACACACGCCCTTTTCAGGTGAGGCTGAATGTCACCTTGAAGACGAAACAGGCCCAGCTGTGATGATTTACAACGCACAGCTAGCTCTGCCCGCGTGACCACTTTCCATTAGCCCTCAGCAAATTACATCCACGCGCTTGCTGAATAACGAACCCTGTGCACGTGCTCCTGTGCGAATGAGCACAATGAAACAGAAAAACCCAGTACGTGCATATTTGTAAGCGTTGCGCTGACGCTGTTAAGTGACAGTCACAGAGTGTTTTCTCATAATTACTGGCTTAATCAAGGAGTAATAAATGTGGAGTGGCTCCACACAGAGATGATTAACACAGATGATGGAGGGACATGGGGGAAACTCTGCATCCATCTAAACTCTGGAGGGAGAGGCCTCCATGTTTGGCTCCTGTGGTGCAAGTTGATTGACAGGGAGCCTGTGTGTGTTTGGACGAGGGGGTAAAGTTGTCACACAGAAAAGGAAGTGAGGTTTGCGTGTTTCTATTTTCTTTTAATCAAGTGGCACTGTCTGTGTGTGATGGTGCATGTGTGTGTGTGTGTGTGTGTGTGTGATCAAAGTGGCTTTCTTTTCCCTATTACTGCTTTAATCCATCAACTGGCTGTTGCTATGGCGTTTCTGCCTCCACCCAATCAGAGCCATGCTGCTGAGCACGCTCAGAGATGAGAATCGCAGGACAACTGTGCGTCTTTGATGCAATGAACAAAAGCATGATGGAAGTGGCGATTCAATAATCTGACAACGAAGAATGGGAACGGTCAAGACGTCTTTAAAACCAACAAGGAACCTGTTTGGTTCTTGGTGTTTGGGAGCAAGGAAAATGTACCGGGGGACCACAGACCTGTCACAAACGTTTCAAACAGTTTTCATGTCCCGGTACCTGTCGGAAAAATGATCAGTTTGTGAGCTCACAGGTGCCCCTGCAGATTACTGCATGACTTTTTTTTCTTTTTTTTTTAATAATCATATTTTTTCGTTTTTTTAATCAGATCAAAATTTCATTAAATTTATAGTAGATACAGTATTATCTTTGTTGGTGTTTTAAACTTGAACATTGATGGTATAACTACACTGTGAGTAATTTTAAGTGCTGTAGAAACACGCAAACACACATTAGAGATGATTTCTTAGGTAATTAGGCAGAGAACGCTTTCACTCTAAAGGCATTAAATGCAAAGTGGAAGAATCGATACAATCGGATGTCATTTTGGTTGTAATCTGAAGCCCAGGATGTAAAACTACTCTGGATGTCATGTCATAAACAACTCATCGTTGTCGCTTTCATTCTCAGCTGAATGATGAGAATATAAAGCGCACATGCACTTTGTATTAGATGAGTTGAAAGAAAAAAAATTGCACGCAATGCTTTCACTGTATAGCTCAAAAATATGACTAGCAAACAAAGCTTCTGCTGAAAACTTCAAACAGGAAAGAAAGAAGAAAACAGTGTGGAGGTTAAGGAAGAGAAAAAGGAACACTTTTAACTGACTGAAGCTAATTTTATTTTAAACCATCAATAATGGAAGTTTCACTCAAAGCTCTAGAACAAAACAGTGCACAAATTGCACATTAAAAATATATATATATATAATTAATCTGTAAAAGAAAAGCCAAGACAGCTTTTACTTTTAGCATCCTTGGTGACCTCTAAATGACAGTTTTGGCCCTGCTGGGCTTACGTAGAAACTCTTAAAGCCAGCAGAGTGTAAGTGGAAAAGTACAGAGAACAGAAGCCTGTCTGCCTCTCCCAGTCCTACATTCATAAGTGGATTTATCATTTCCAGGCCCTGACCTGTCCTCCCCGACAGGATGGCCCTGCCTGGACTCAGCCATGCATATTACTGCTCACCCTGACCATGAAACGCCTTTGTCCAAATCACACAGCCTCTGATATTATAATGTAGCTCTAAGGCTGCTGAACCTGACTTTCACTTATTTTACATCCTTTATGCCGGCATTTGTAACCAAAGCTAATCAAAAAACAGCCAGTTTAAGAAATCTAAAGCAAAGTGTTGGTGAGGTACTAGAAACATCCTCGAAGTGCTACTCATCGTGCAGCATTATGGATTTATTTTGGCATTCCCTGTTGGTATCAACCCAGTTTGTCTTTTATCAAAATATCTTAGGTATCACTGAACAGATTTCAATGAAACTCACATAATGTTCAATTCAGAGTCAGCTCTACTTAAGATGGGTGTCACAGCTAAGCAATCTTAGCAAACACAGCAATGCAGTCAGTTTTACAGATATTAGGTTAAATGTGGTTTGACGGTAGCTGAGAGTCATCCTCAACTCACCAAAAGCAGGCAAGATGCTGAAATATCACATGATGTTAAAGTTAGGGTTAATTTAGTTTAATACTCAGACATGAAAAGCTGGTGATTCTTACTTTTTCTAAAGCACCTGCTTCCAAAGTTAATGTGCACCACTTTTGCTTTCACACTGTAACATCACTGCAAATCCCAATGGTGCTTCTTATTAAAAGAAGTTAGTTATTTGTACTCACTTGAACTTAATTGTTAGAGAACTTTTTATAAACTGAGTTACGAAGATCCAAAGCGAACATTTTATCGCACTAACTCAATTGCAGCTAAGTACAGTACATCATTTATTATGAGTATTGTTTCTTTAAACTGTTTAAGTTGCGATCACTGATTCAGACCAAAGGAATACCTTTTTCAGACAAGCTGCTGAAAATGGAGGATCACTTGATCTGGACTATACACATCCTCAGTTCTGGGGTACATTAGTACATGTACTGACACTGCCTCCACTTTAAGATATGTTAAAAGATACCTAAACAGAAAACATTGGCTGAATGCAGAGGTTCTCACCCATCTGGCAGCCAGGAACATGGCCTTCAGGTCTGGAAACTCAGAGGAGCCGAGAATGACAAGGAAATGGTTGCTGGAATTAAAAGGACCAAGGCCACATATGCACAGAGGATCGAGGGTCAATTCACCTCACAAGACCCACGAAGCATGTGGAGGGGCATTAAATGCATAACAGATTATAAAGGCAGGAGTGAACAAGGCCCAAAAGACCCATCTCTGCCTGATGCCCTCAACAAGTTTTATACACGCTTTGAAGACCCAAACAGACCACCCAGCACCAGACTCACCACCGGATGAAGAGCATCTCAGCGTGACCACAGCAGAAGTAAGGAGTACTTTCAAGAGAATCAACCCTCACAAAGCAAATGGCCCAGACAACATCCCCGGTAAAGTGTTGAAAGAATGTGCTGATCAGCTCTGCGATGTGCTGGCCGACATCTTTAACACCTCACTTGCCCTGGAGAC
>JARVLU010000646.1:10423307-10442700 GCA_031762415.1 Simpsonichthys santanae | reverse complement strand
AGCCAGTCCTACCGGGAGCAACTTGGGGTTAAGTGTCTTGCCCAGGGACACAACGAGGTATGCAGTGACCGTGGATCGAACCCAGGACCTTCCGGTCCTGAGCCGACTGCCCTGCCTCTACACCATCCCAGCCCCAATGTGCTGCTAATTATCCATGCTGCTGATCTCATGCTGCTGTATTAATTTGCACTCATCCTCACGCAGACTCATGTTCGTGCTGCTGTTGTTTGGCGTATTGCTTTGCACTATTAGTGTTTAGCACATATCTTATATCTTAGATCCTTATTTACAGTTTCACTTTATATTTTTGCTGTCGTTGGATTGTTGGATGTAACTGGGACCCTGAGTGCACAGTTTCATAACACCTCATGTACCACATGTGGTGAAATGACAGTACAGCCTGAACTTGAATTTGAAAATGGTTTTTAAACAATTAGACTTGGTGGAATGAATGAAATACATCAATACATTTATCAACATTTTACACAAAATAATAATGATTTCTGAACATGAAAAAAAAAAAGTTAAATCCCACATAAAGTTGTCAAATTACTTGTTTTGTTGTATTTTCTTTTGTAACAAAATTGAAAAAAAAATCTATCAAGGATGGAAATCAAAAGATGAAATAAGTAATTTATGGTAAAATTTTGTTATGTGGCATAACTAATTTTTTTCATTGTAAAAAAAAAAATTCTGTTAGTTGCAGTTGACGGACATTCACCCTAAAATAGACGTTTATTGGCAGATTTAAAACAGTGCAGATTATTATTAATCTCCTGACAATTATTGTGAAACTTTTTTGTTATTATCTTATTAGTATTTAACATGGCTACTTTTAATGGCCATGATGATTTAACTCTGTTTTTTCAGACATTTACTGCTTCATGTTGTTGTTGTTGTTGTTTTTTTTAACAAAAAACTAAATCAAACTGCTGACATGGCAACAAAACATACAAATAAAACGAGATCAGGGAGACACGGAGGAAACAGAGCATGGCGGCACAGGGAAGCACAATCCACAGACAAAAGGATCAGGTGAGAGTGGGAGGGGCAAGAATTAGTTTAGTTTAGTTTTTGAATATGTAAAAAAAAAAATAGCATGAAGCATAATGTCAAAACTTTTTGTTTTACATATTCAAGGGAGTGGGAAGTATAAACTTATAAATGTTAATGTTTTAATGATAGAAACCAAGTGAGCGGAAAATCTCTGGGAAGAACTAAATAAACACTAAATAGGAATCATCGAGACGTGATTGATCCTGACATTTTCAGCTGTGTATAACTTTATGTTCTGTACAAACCATGGCTTTTAGGTTGCATCATCATCATCATCACATTACACTGTTATCTGATGCACCAGGGCAGAAAGAAAATTAGATTATTAAAAATGTCCAAGGTGGAGCCAGTTTTATTGGTTTTATGAATTACTTTGTTCTCAATCTAGAGATAGGGTTCTGTTCCATCATGTCATAAGATAATATCCAAAGTGTTACAAGATAAACCCGTGATCCTGGATTTTGAGCAAGTATTTAGTCCTGCATGAAGTTTATACTCAGCACCTCTTTTTGCTCTACTAAAATGAGCTAAATAAGAAACGGACTTGACGTCTTGGCTGCTTTCATTGCTGCAGATGTTGCTGCAAATTCACAGCGAGACTCATGGTGGGCTGACTCTTCCCCCAGACTGGCTTCTGTTAGTCTGTGAATGGAAGACAGACAGGAAGGACCGAGAGAAGGAAGAGTGGACGGGGGGCAGGTCGTGGGAACAGATACTTCTGCCCAGGGGACACGCAAACATGCAATACACACACTAATGTGCCCTAAAATCCAGCCTGTTCGTGGAATATCACTTCCATTTTTGACTTTTCTATTTTTGCAGACACTTTTTGTATGTGTGAGCGTGTTCGGCTTTAAAGCCCAGTTTGTGTCTGGGAATCTCAAAAATTGTATAAATGTAAAGGGGAAATTCCTGCATGGAAGAGGAGTGTTTTTATTCTGCAGCACAATTTAGGATTTTAGGCATCTATGAAATTATTGCCACTTTTATCTGAGATTATAATCTGATTGATTAAGACTTGGTGTTTTTACCCTTTAGAGCAGGGGGCGTTAGAGTTTTAAATATTTTATCTTGATCCATTTAATATAGCCGCATTAATGTGATGCTTACACACAAACAGTTTGATACTTTTATACTACATGCATTTTACTTGTTAAGACGTGTTTTTATACTCATATTCTGGCATTTACAGTAGATTTTCCTGTCTATGACAAACTCTTCAGTCCAAAATAAAGACTCAGATGATGAATGTCATTTCTCTAGTATCTGGAGCTGATGGAGAGCAAAGGTGGAGAACTTCAGGCAAGCTTTTTATCACCCAGTAATCATGGTTCCTTACATTCAAACATTCATTTTTATCTGTGGTCCCCGGTTTTTTTTTTTTTTTTATTATTTATTTATTTTTTTTTTTTAACTTTTACTTTAGTCAGTTCCCATCACTAAAGGTGAAAGAGGAACAATGTTTCTGCCTTGGCTTTAGAAAAAAAAAAAAAAAAACAGTCATTTTTAGATACAGTATACTGTATTGAGCTTAAACTTGATGTGGTAGTGGATGTGGCTCATTGCTCACACTTATTCTGCAGGCTCGCAAAATACATGTGTTTGACATGAAAGGTTGTGTGCAGTATACTGTACATTATTTAAAGGAACGTTAGTAACCAACAGTTGCTAAAACCTACAATTAGCAGAACAGTAGCTAAAAGCTAATGTGCCAACAAAAAAAAAAAAGATTTCAAAAGAACAAAACTTTACAAGGATTTGAAGAATTCTCTAATCATTCCTGAGGAGAAAGGTATAAATAAAATAAAGTATTGCAGAAAGTGTAAACATCAGTAAGTGAAGCTTTAATGTTAAAGACAATAGGCCCTTATTTCTACACTGCAGTATTTTTCAAATAACAAATAAAACACACACTTTTCAAATGCTGTTGAAGCCTTTGGATTTGGCGTGCCCCTGTCTTTCCACCCCTTTGAAAAAATTCTGCATGTACTCTTAGTGTTCCTGCAAATAGGATTTAGTGTAATGGGCCTAAATTTTATTTTATTTGTTTAATAATCTAAAATGACTTTTGTTCGGAACTGGTGTCATGAAGACACTGAAATGATCATATTGGAAAATGAATACTGTACTTCAGAAATACAAGACATCCTTCCTGGAAATGATATTCAAGGATGGAACAGTAACTGATACAAGAACACAACTTGAGTCAGCAACATCCTCATCATCATCATCATCATCATGAATCTGCATTTTCAGATCTGAATCAAGACCATCTGAGCTGTCGGACCGGTGCTTTAAAGTAAAAAAGGAAAACAAAAAGACAGAAATATTACACTTGCTCATATTTGTTCTTCAGATAAATTCTTAATCTGAAAAATGACCAAATCTTATGTTTGTGTCAGTAGAAAACGAATCTGCAGCTTTTGTTTTGAACTCGGGCATCAAAAATCATTGGCAAGACAGATTCCTCTGGACTTCATAAAATCATATTTCTCATCAGACGGGGGGTGGATTAAAACAACTGTTTCTTAGAAGTTTGAACTCACCATGAGACTGATCAAGAATCCGCCATCAACAAAACCCAAAAACCACCACAGAATGCAAACATTCCTCCCCATCTGCAGCTTTCTAACTATATGAAACCAGATGGTGGCTGGGAAAAAAGTGTTGTGTGAAAAAGTAGCACCAGAATAGACTTTCATTTAGGAAAATCAGAAGTGTTATGTTTAAAATTAGACATAGGTTTATTCTGTCTGTGAAGCTGAGTGAGGATTGTCTATGTTTTTCTACACATTCTGATCTGTTATAAACAGCTGTTTAATTTTAAGTTTGTTTGGTGTGAGTTTGCAAATGATGGGAATAATGAGTTATTCATCAGCACATTGAAAATATCAATAAGCAGTTTATCTTATAGTATAAATACCTCACAGACTCACAGCAGGTAGCATGCTGAAATGGAACAATCCCAGAAAAGGCAACAATATATAATAGCTTATGTTCTATGAAAAAACAAACATTGGTATACTCATTTTTACAACGAACACATTTAAGTAAAGATAGCATTCCCTGAAAGAATGCATATCGCCCACCCACTGCTGTTTATGTCAAGGTGTTAAACTCAGCTCATCTTATCATGAGAAGAAATGAACTATGTCATATTTTGATAACAGGCAGATTCTGCATTTGACACTGTCCATGGGGCCAGCTGGGGAGCAAGTGGCACTTTTGGAAAGTACCCTGGCAAATGCAACAACCACAACACAAATTGATATATATAGGACTTAACCTTAGCAAAAACCTTAGCAACATTAGCAAAAAAATAATAATAATAAAATAAAAAAATAAAATCAACCTGAAATGATAATGTACTAAGTCATAATATCTCAAGAACCGTCGTCCTAAAACATTGGCGTCAGATTAATCAATCAAAAACATCTTTACAGCATAAAACTGATCTGAATATAGGAAGAGGATTAAATGTCGAATGAAAAGTCAATACATTTCTACACTTTTTTCTTGTATAGAAATTGCAGTTATTTAAATGTGGAAGGAAAAGATTAAAATCAGTTAGTGATAATATGTGTAAGAGTGACCATCCAATAAGAGCTCAAAACAAACAGGGTGACCTTTAAAAACAACAACCATGTCCAGAGCTTCACAGATTACTGAATATTCATGCAGCTCGTGCATTAACTAAGTGGTGATTGGTGCTTGTGGAATCTCTTTGATGCCCCCCAGTGGATTTAATGGGACATGGAACATTGGACTTGGTCTGCCAAAACATCTGTATTACATGCAAAGAAATGTATCAGAAAACAAAAGTTAAAGAAAACTCAAAAGTAGATTTTAAAATAATGGACCAATTAATGTAATTTAATTTTTTTTCTTCGCACCATAATCATAATTTTCAGTCAAATCACAGATAGTTTAGACATACAGACAATGAGTGACATAAAATCGTAGTTTGTATTTTTATTTTTTTATTATGTATTGCTCAAATCAAATAAAACGAACCAGCACGATTGTCAGTGGTTATGTTGTACTGTATCTAGCAATCGATTTTGTTCCATGTTTTTAATAACTGAAAAATCATGCGGTTCCCCCCTCCCCACACACACCAATCGACTTTTCATAGTCGATTGAACAGTGTCGAAACTTGCTGTGCAGCGGGCGGCTACTCATGTCTGAGTTGTTTACAATCGGTCTCTGGCCAAACATGACAGTTGGAGTTCGAAAATTTTAAACAAATATATACATTTATATTAATTGTTTTTTTAAACAACGTCATTAATCGATAAAGCTGTGTTTTTAGATTTTATTTGTTTTTTATCTGTGAGTCGATACTCACTAAAGCTAGTTATTTAGCTAGCTAACATCTCCATTAGGAAACAATGACAGCAGCTAGCAATAGCTACCTTGCTGCCAAAGGACTGGATATAAGTTTAGCTGCCTTGCAGCGACAAGACCCTTATATAAATAATATCGTGGACGTGGCCAGCCAAGTAGCCCTATATACTTATAACAACAGGGCAAATGAGTGGGTAAGTCTGAAGACCTGTTAAATATGTCATATGCTAACTTAGCTTAGCTTCACCTGCCTAGTAGGCGCGTTTTGTGTCACTACAAATACTGCACAGTACATAGATTTAGTGGCGTAAACAACGCAGAGTTTTTAAAGTTCAATTAAGTGTTAGTTGTTTTTTTTTAAAGGTTATTTTTCCAGATTTTTTTTTATATTGCACTTCTCTAAAGACAAAAAAAAAAAAATGTTTACTGTGATATATAAAGTAAACACACTTGTCAGTTTGTTATAAGAGTACTGTCAGTTTTTTGTGTTTTAACAGAATAAATATCTGAGACAGACAAACATTATTGAGACATTGACTTAATTATTTTTTAAATTTACTTATAATGTCTTTGATTTTGCTACTTTTAGGAAAAGACAGAAGTAGAAGGTACCCTTTTTATCTACACAAGGTAATACATATAATACTGTAATTTAAATTGGCTTTATTATTCAGTAGTTTGCTGTAGTATATATTTATTTATTTATTTATTGGCTTGTTGTGTAATTTTATTGTCACCTGGGTAAAGTTTGTACTTTTTGCTAATTACAATGTATAGAAAAAGTTTATTTACAATTATCCACAACTGTAACTTAGTAAAACAAGTAATATTTACAATATGGCAATTATTCATTATTTACATAGCTAAATTCAGTTTGTTTTCAGTTTGCCATGATCTTATAAATTATGTTCTTTACTAAGATTTCCTGTACTTCAACCTCCTTTAATATCAGGTTGGCATCTCCCAGACATGGATTCACCATCATGAATAGACTCAGCATGGAGAACTTGACCGAGCCCATCACAAAAGATCTGGATTTCCAGCTTCAGGACCCTTTCCTGCTTTACCGCAATGCACGATGTAAGGCTTAATGCACTTTCTTCTTTATCTTAGTTTTTAGTTTTCTTGTCATGTCATATTATTCTGCAGCAAGAGTGCTGACCAAGACTAGAAAGAGGGCTCACATTATTCCAATTCTAAAGTTCTTACACTGGTTGCCCATTAATTTTATTAATTATAAAAATTATTTTATTGATTTATAAGGCGAGGTCTTCCACGGCCAAGCATTGGACAATGCCACAGAGATAGTTTTGATTTATAAATCAGATGACCCCCTCAGATCCTCATTCCTCTCTTTAAGGTGTTCCACAGAGCAGATCAAAAGCTACTAGAGCTATTTTTGTTTGCTGTGAAGAATTTTGAATTGCATTTGACCTCTATGAAAGGTGCTAAATATGATTGAAAAGACAAACTGAATCTCTACTAATGACATCAGTCTCTCATTTCATTGTGAATTGCTGTGTTTTGTATACTTTTTGTACCACTACTCAGTGTACTACCTTGTAACAGTGAAACAGTTTAGATGAGTAAAACATTTTTTCTTCAGAGTTAATAGCATAATGGCAGGGTCATAAATTACACAAGCCAAAATGAAAGGTTTAGGGGTGTCATGAGGAAAAATTAGAGAAAGCCGACCTAGAGAAATATCAAAAGAGTTAACTTAGCTGCTCCTGAAACTTTTTGTGATTATCATTTTCTTTGCTTTGTATTATTTTTTATAACATCTTTAAAAAAAAAAAACAACAAAAAAAAAAAAAAAAACATGAGTCCAGTTTCAATATTTGTGTCACATTTACTGTAACTTATGATTGTCGTGTAGATCAGTCTCAGCACTTACAGTCTATCATTAACTTTTCTAAACACCCCTTGCTGTTTAAACTGCCAACAAATTGTGCTCCAGAGATTGCTTGTAATATTTCTCAGAAGCCAAATGTGATATTTATGTGACTTTGAAATGAGGTCACGTCTCAAGGAAAAGGGAGCATGTTAATTTACTGCCGCAGCAAGAAAGTCTGATAATGTTTTAAAAGAGTAATATGCAGATCATTGTAAGGGGATCTGATAGTTCCATTTAAGGAACTAGGCACATTTTATCAGCCCAACTTTCCCTGAGACGTCCATATGGCTCCCACTCACACAATCACATCTCTAAGTGTGCCTGTGGGACAAGAGTCTGACAACACTACAAAAGCAGCCAGCAGAGATTAGATAAAACACAACTGTCACTGAAAATCTAAACACACACCAATGCAGAAGTCACTGACAGACAGAGACTCCCCCTGCCGCCTTCTGTATCTTTAGACTCTCCATCGGGCTCTGAAAAAGGCAGGTGGAAATGGATTGCTTATGCCTGCTTTGATCTCTGCACTTTGACGGTTTGCACCTTTTCTGCTTGTTTTAAAGGTACACCGAGCTAATTAAAGATGAAATGTAAGAGTGCTGACCTGCGGTCAGAGCATCGTTATGGAACTGGAGCTTTAGGCATGAGACTGAATCACTTGTCGTGGGAAGGAAGTAAATGTTAAAACACTTAAAACCAGTAATCACATCACCGTTTATGACTGTTTCCTCAGTTTAAAAAGAAGTATTAAGTTATGCGAGTTAAGGAGGGGGTATAAAGCAAAGCTAATGGTAGCTTCAACTGATTGCTTTGATTACAGGCTGATTGTCAAAAGGCAAAAAAAAGGAGATATAAATAATTGTTGTAATCAGACTGATTTTTATCTCTCACTGCCATGATTTAGACAAATTGTTAACAATCTGGATTTAGATTTAAAACATAGTACACAGTATTGCATTTGAACTGAGAAACCGTCTCTTAAATGCACTAATACACTCAAAGAAAGACTTGCATAACAATTTGTGAACATCTTAGCAACTTAGGTCACAGAAAATGTGTTTTTCTTGGCTAATATCCGATTTGTTAGTTGGCAAGGCTGCCAGTCCCAGTGCACTGTGACCTGTCGGTAGAGGGGTCGTGGAATCTTATCATTAGAAAAACATGTAGCCCTCGGAGCTGCTGCAACTTCCTGGAATGGTGGTTGGCAGAGCGGCACCAAATGCTAAAAATAAACAGTGGAGATATGCCGCAGGACAAGGCAAGATTCTGGGGGGAGAAATTTAGTCTGAGCAAGACGTTATTTCACTGTCCTCTGGAGCCCGAGGCTTTTAACATTCCCTTCTCGAGGCACTTACAGCCTTGGAGAAGTTGTCCATTATCTCACAGAGCTAGTTTCCAAACCTCAGCCATGGGAGTGCCTTGATTTTTGGCCTTTGCTGTTGAATGCATTAAATCACCTTTGATGAAGAGTTTGTTTGCTTTATAATTAAATTTCTGTCATTTATGTCTCGTGTTTTATTCATTTTACATTGAGTTTAGTTTAAAACCACACAGGTAGGGACGGTCTTACCTCCAGGTCGGACAAACGTGTATCCCAGGTCTTTCTCGGACACCAGCAAGCCCTTATATCTGACTTCAGGTTCCTCCTCCAGCCTCTCATGTTTAAGCTTCGTCTGAAACAGGCCTTTCAGCATGGTCCTGCTGCAGTTTGAGCAGTTACTATTCTTTCAGTCTATCCACAACTTGCTGTGAACCGAGCCTATACTGTAATTTAAAAGCACTTTAAATCCTTTTTTTTTTTCGGTAAAAATGTTGCCAGAGATGATGTAACACCACAAAACAAGACTTTTTTCAGATGATGATGCACTGATGGCACTGTGTGAAAGTCCTTGAAGTTGAGTGAAGTTGTCTGTCCCAGCAGCAGAGGCACGACCTCTTTAGGCCTGGCCTACCTGCAGTCAAGCCTCAGGTAGAAGATGCAAAGTTGCCACAATCGTGTCTTCTTTGCTGCTAGTTTCAAAATCTGTCCATGTCAGCGCTTGAAAGTAGTCACGATAATTCTCTTTAAACGATAAATTGGACATCCCAGCTACCTAAAAGTCTGTTTGCATTTTTATTTTAAACCCAATCACCAACGTATTCTTAGAGTAGTTCTGCTGGTTGGATGAGATTTACAGCTCAGTGCTGTTGTTGTGTTGCCAAGCACAGTTTAAATTCTTCTAAATCAAATTTAAATCTCCTGATACATTCAGGTTCCAGCAGCAACACGATCTTGGCTGGACTGTCTCGCTCCCTGAAGGGTAGGCAGACTTGTCTGGACTTGTGATCATTGAGTTTTCCAAATTATTATTTTTTTTTTCAAACTAGAAATAAAAAGTGTTGTAGGAGACCTTCCAAGATTTGGAAGTCCTCACCCTTCTTCTTGTCTGTCCGGAATTTCTGTTTGTTGTTGAAGTTTTCGTGCCACAAGGTCGTTCGTTTGAGGAGTTTTTATTTATTTTTTTGGTTCTTGGCTGAAAACGTAATTTCAAATGTCCCTTTGTCCTTCGCTGTCCAAAACCCAGACTGGTGCTCCCCCTCTTTTCTCTTTGTGCAGTTTTTATCGGTGCTACTAGTTGTAGTCCTCCTCCTGCTTTCCTTCTGCCAGGTTCACTCTCCCTTCTTTTCGACTAAAATAGACGTTCCCCAAGTAAGGAGTCAACATTCCCACCACATTATTGCTTTCTTCTGGAGTAGTGGTAAGCAATCCAAAACACTTTAAAATGCTTCTTAGATGATCCTTATTATGAGCAGCTCGACAAGGACAGGTCAAAGAAAATGTCAGAAATTCTTCTCCGGCTCTTTTCCATCACTTCAGTTCAACATTTTTCCATCATTAGCAAAATTCAGTCTGTGCAATATTACCTGACAGCCGGAGAGCTCCCGAGATCTATATGTTCCCATTTTGATGGATTTTATAATGCCCCCTCTCTTAACACCTCACTTCTTTCTATCCGTCCTGCTCATTTTTCTTCAATTTTCCAGCTGCCTGACCTGAGCTGTGTGTATCTCTCAGTCTCTGTCAAACAGCTTCATCCCCATTGAACACTAAGTGGCTCTGGCTCCACCAATCGGTCTCTCTGCAGCTACTTATTTGGTACAGAGCTGATTTCCCAGGCTCAACTTAACTCAGCATGCATGTCTGCCTCCCCCCGCTTGGTCTGTTCCCCTCATCCTCATTGACCTCTGTGTTCTTGTCTGTTGGTTTGGGAATGTGTGTCTGTGCTAACTGTATCTACCACACAGCATTGTCATCACTTGAATCTGGTCTTTATGCATGCGCTTCTCTTTACCATTTGATTTTAAAGAGCGCCACAGTAGGTCTTGTTCAGGTTTTAGCTTGTGGTCACTGGCTTTATACTCTTTTGATGCCTTCATGCTTGATATTTCTCCTTCACTGCTTCGTATTCTGCCTGAGCATGTTCTACGTTTATTCTTTTTAAGGTTTACAACATCTGACTGATCCAGCCTATTATCACATAAGCATGTCACTCTAACTATGTTACTTAGCCATTAACCAGGCGTATACTGTATTTTCTTATCATATCTGTCAAGATCACGTTTTCATTCAACTTTTATTCATACAGTTAGTGTCATTGAGCCTCGATGACTCATTTACAAGAGAAACCTATTTTTAACAAAGAATGATGACAACAGTAGACAATCGTAAAAGGTGTATACAGTATATTGAAAAAAAAATAAATGGAAGAAAATTATATTAATTCATTCTAACTTTATTTACGCAAATTTTAAAACACGAAACAAAAATAGCTACATTGTAAAATGGTGTAAAACACTAACTACAGGAACATGCGTTGGTTTTTGCCATGAACTTAGCGAATGTTGGAATATCGATATGTATCGTTTATCGTGATTCATCTTAAAAATATCGATATATTAATTTGGTTCATGTTGCCCAGCCCTGGTTCAATGTGACTTGAGTAACAATAAAATGGGCCAAAGCTGAATTTGGCATGATACGTTTATCAGGAGTCTATGATGACTATCAAGTTAGTGACGTCTATGCATAAAAAGATCAATTAATAATAATAATAATAATAATTTATTCTGTTTGTACTGCACTTTACATTTTACAATCGCCAAATGCTACAATATAAAATATCTAGAGTATAAAATATGGACTAAAAAAGGAAGAAAAAAATCTTAAAAGCTAAAAAAAAAAATAATAATAAAATAAATAAATAAAAATTAATTAATTAATAAAAAATATTATGCTAATAAAAACAATTACCTTTAATTATTGTGCGTCAGGTTCCCTGTCACTTGTTGGCTTCACCACCAGTTGTCCAGTAAAGGCTGTAGCTGTGATATAAAAGTATTTTGTTTTTCTGTATGGGTAGAAATGACTCACTTTGTAGTTTTAGGTGTAAATGATCATAATTCTTTTTTTTTTTAATATATACAATATTTTGCGTCACTGACATCTTATGTTTCGCTTCATAATTGGATTGCTTTAGAAAAACTCTAATCAATTCTTTGAGTTAAACTAAAAAGAAATATAGTAAGTTGAACGAGTTGAGGGTTAATAAGACCCCATACATTAATATGTCACCTGATGTGCTTCTGTTCTGCATGAACATGTTTATCAGCTCCGAGGGATGTTTTTAAGTAACTGGTAAGAGCTGTTTGAACATAATGTATCTTTTATTTTTAACCAGATTTTATTAGAGCTGTGCAACAAATTTAGCATGCTTCTGAGAAAAAAAAAAAAAAAAAACCAAACAAACACATGAAAATAGTAGCATTACTCTCTGTGTAACCTACTTTCTAAGCTTGTGACAAAACCACGTTAGTCTTTTTTTCTTTCTCTTCTGACCATGTTTATGCAGTTAAAGAGACTCCTGGGGCTCATGTTTCACTGTATAATGGCACTGCTGGCTGCTGTTCCCATTCACTTGGCTGGGAATACGACTCATTTTGAACTCTGGGTTGCGTCTGCTCTGATGTCATCATAACAAAATTGAGCTATTGCATGTCTGTGTCGTTATTTGATTATAAGGGTATGGGAGGTCGACATACTCATTTTGTTGTCTGCTGACCTTACGAGTTGAGCACATCTCGGGACTGACGAGGCAGTTTCATCAACTTTTATTTTCCCCCATTGTCTGGGCCATTATTGCAAACCACCAAATTTATTTAGCCTTTTTTTAAATAATGAAAATGGTTACAAATTCATCATCGTCTCTGTCGTACAAACACATTGTGTCTTCCTTCCCCAGTGATTATCCATGGCATTTGGTTCTATGATAAGCAGGACTGCCAACGTATTGCCCAAAGGATGAAGATGTAAGTATAGTATTTTTTTAGTTTTTATGAAAGTATTTCTGTTACAAAGTATATCATGAGAAAACAAACATCAGCACTACAGCTGAGGTTTTTTTTTTTTTTTTTTTTTTTTTTTCTGAATTGAAAGAGCAGCACCTACACTTTCTGTAGTTTTTATCTAACAAGTTTCACAAATGTGCACCGATTGGTCATCATATTTTTTGCTAAAGACTGTTTTGTTTTTACAAACTGTAATTTATTGTTTCTACAATTTATGTCTACATACTTCAAGTAAATTCTAAGAATTTGCACTTTATCCCTACATTGAAATTTGTCACTTGATTAAAAAAAAAAAAAAAAAAATCAGAGTAACAAAGATCGTCAGGTCCTAACTGACTGTTTTTTTTTTCCTCGTCCAGTTTGACCCAGCAGGAGCAGTTCATGGCTCAGTCTCGGGGGGGTTGGTTGTCTCCAGGAGGACGAGGAGCAGCAGGAGGAAGAGCTGCTAGTGGTGGAGGAGAAGGAGGAAATAACGAGCCAAGCGCAGTGGATATTATCCAGATGTTGACCAAAGCACGCTCAGAATACAACAAGGTATGGGGGCAACAATGATTTCTTTAGGCTTAAGGGAAAGAAACCAGAACAATGAGTCAAAATGAAAAGCTGTAAAATTAGACATTTTAATTTGCATTTCTTCATTTTGACTACTAATACATTAGCTGTTGTGTAAAGTTCTTCTAGATGTTCTGTGTTCTCTATTTCTTTGACATATTAATTAAAATTTCTGGGCACGTTAATTTAATCTCCTCCCTGTGTCTGTCAGGAAAATTCTACCTCAGAGCCAAAGGAGATTGGTGGTAGCAGTGTTCTGTGTGGAAACCCAAACCTGATCAAACCAATACCAGTCAAACCGAATACTCAGGTGTCGAATACAGTCTCCGTGTCAGCTCATTGTAACGTACAGTTCTATTGTTGCCTTTTATTTCTCATCTTGCGCTCACACTGTGTTTTCTCTTCCAGGACAGTGAGGGTGCAGAGCACAAGGCTCTCTCCTTGGCCACTCTGTTTGGTTCTCAACATCAGCTTCAGCACGCTAAATCCAACGCTGCTCTTCCCGTGGCAGCTTCCACATCTACAGGAAAAGTCGCACGCCCACCTGTGGCCCGTGCACTGACCTATGACGACGCGATAAGCTCTGGTAGAAATGTGACGTCTGCTCCAGGAAGCGTCGCCCTCACGAGGAGTTCGGATGGAAGGGTCGGGCTGGAAGCCGGCGAAGACGAAAGTGTTGTAGCTGCGCTGCAGAGCCCCACTGCAGCTCGTCAGCAGCCGTCGAACCAACCTCAGCACTGTCCGGCCATCGCAAAGCTAATGCAGGGGCAGAGGGGGGTCACAGGGGTTGGGGGTGTGCTTCAGACTGTGTCGGAGTCCCCAGAGAACAGGCTGTGCGATAACGGGGTGCCTCTTGAACACCACCATCACCACCTGTACCACCCTCATCACCACCAGCTGCAGCCTGACTCCATAAAAAGACTTTTCCAAACCCACCCAGCTCCTCAGCTCGCCACCTCCTTCTCCTCCACTGCTTCTCCTTGTTGCTCCAACCCTCCTCCCCTGCAGCAGAACCCTCTCCTCCCCTCCCAGCTTGGAGCAGATTCTGTGTCATGTTCGCACCTTCAAGGGCAACAAACCCAGCCACTTTTATTCCACCTCACAAAGTCTCAAACAGAAACACAGAACAACCATCAGACGTCTTGTGCAGCACTGAGATCAGGTGAGGAATCTGTGTTCATGTCAGGATTCACGCATTTGTTGACACAAATGCCAAATGTGATCTACCTAGATCCTGACTCTTTGCATGCTCCAACAAGAAGTCCTGGAATCGGCCCTAACACTCTCTTATCAGCTCTGTCCTCCCAGGTGCAAGGTGTGGTGTCGCCTCATGAGCTACTCCACAAACTCCAGCTGGTCCAGCAGGAACAGAACCTGATCTCTCACAATCCACCTCGGCCCTATCCAGGACTGGCACCCCGATTCATGGGGCCCACCCAGCATCAGGATGCAGGCTGTTCTTCAGGCACAGTTCCACACCTGCCCATGGCTTCCACAGGTCATGAAGCTGCGTTGCAACTTCAGGTAAAGCTGAAGTTAGTGTTTGACTTTGACTGCAGGAACGATGGGGCACTAAGGACAGACTGCATTAGATTATATCTATAATATAAAAAGCAAAAAAACTATTTCCTGTGTGTGCAGGTCATCTCCCCCAAGAGGATACCTGCCACCGTAGCTCCTACTATGCTCCTTTCTCCCAGTGTGTTCACTCAGACAAAGTTGAGCAGCAGAGCTGCTCAGGACAGCTGCTCTGGTCCCACAAGTCTGTGTAGACCCCCGCTGCAGGACGAGGTCAAAGCACTTTCTAGAAGCCAACTTCAAGCAGCGCTACTGCATCTGATCCAGGTAAATCTTTGTTTTTCTGTTTATATTTTAAAATCTGTGCTCTCACGCATCACTAGGCCTGTCACAATAACAAATTTTGCTGGGCGATTAATTGTCTTAGAAATTATTGCGATAAATGATAAAATTGTTTGAAATTTGACAATAATTAGTAATTACTGTAAATTTAAGAAGAAATGTTTAATTTGTTTTGCGTGTAGTACCTTTTGCCGACCACCGGATGGCAGTATAAGACCTTTTGAACCAAAGGATGGATAGTGAGGGAGCGAGCAGTGTGTCTCTTTAAGAAAAATGGGAGGGAGGCCCCTTGACGTGACGTGGGCTGTGTCTCTTCAGTTCTCAAAATGGCGGGCTCTCGGTGATTTGAGCTCTTCAGCATTTTTCACACAAAGCTTTTAATAAAAATCAGTAAACAAGTTTTCAGCTTCTTTTTACAGAGAAAAACAACTTTTTAGACAAAGTCACGGTTTCAACCGTGAACTTTGGAGCTTCGACAAGACGGTGGTTTTTTCCTGACGTCGCCTGTTAGTTTCACTTCTCAGCTTAGCTTCTTTTAACGATACAAAAACACGATTTTGGATTGTTAAAACATATTTTAAAGAGAAACGAGAAAGGGAGGAGTCAGTGAAGACACCGGAGTTGAGCCTTTTGTCGTCCAGTGTTTTCAGTAGAAAGAGACCACGAAGAAACGATAAAGCCGATAAATGAACATGAGGTCGATAATTCTCATTTATCATGCGATTAATTGATTTATTGTTTATCGCGACAGACCTGATCATGAAGTTACATGTCAAAACCAACATTGTTTGAGCGACTGGATCGTCAACGTTTCAAACAACGATGTGATCAGAGTACATGTTGGAGATGACGCTCAGCTACCACCACACCGTCTGTAAAACTGACCGAGTCGTTTTTCTGTTCGCCCAGGTTGATCCTCTGTGGCGGCCATCTTGAACGTTGATCCGTTGTAGACGTTCAGTCAGTGGTTTGACGTTCTACGAGTTTTTTTTTTTTAAATCCATCCAGTCGGAGCGAACGTCGTTGAAGTGGAGGAGGTGTTTTCATCCAAAACTGGGCGAGAACCTTAAAAATGTCCAGATCTTCAGATGAATTCACACGTTTACATTAGATGTCACACGTGTCACCTTGACGTGGTTGATTTTTCCATTTTGTTCACTGATCAGCGCCATTTTCTTGTGACTTCCTGCGTCTCCTCCAGCGCCAAGCAGCTGGTCCGCGGCGAGCCCAACGTGTCGTACATCTGCTCACGGTACTATCGCGCCCCTGAGCTCATATTCGGTGCCACGGACTACACGGCCAACATCGACATCTGGTCGGCGGGCTGCGTTCTGGCGGAGCTGCTGCTCGGACAGCCCATTTTCCCCGGAGACAGCGGCGTCGACCAGCTGGTCGAGATCATCAAAGTGAGTCTGGGAACTTACGGCTCCTGCGCAGTGACCTTAAAAGTTCGGTGACCTAAATTTAATTTGTTGCAGGTACTGGGAACGCCAACGAGGGAACAAATCCGAGAGATGAATCCGAACTACACAGAGTTCAAGTTCCCACAGATCAAAGCTCATCCGTGGACCAAGGTGGTAAAAACACAAAACTCATAAAACGAGCATTTTCTGCGTTTGTTGTTTGGGATAAATGTCATTCAGTAATTATGAGTGGGGACAAAAATAAAAGTCTGAAAAGTTTTTAATTTAAACTTTGATTAATAAGAAAATAAACACGTTTTTTTTTTTATCTTTTTCTTTATATAAAATAATTAACATCAATAAGTTTCACTGTTTGTGACTCAAACTCTTTTCTGTGTTTGACAAAAGGTTATTTTATTACCAATGATAAAAAAACAATAAATCTAAGAACATATATAAATCTGGTAAAATGATGTAAAGTTCTCTTGGTCAAAAATTTAAACCCACCAAGATCAAAATAAACAAATGACTTGACGTTTGTATTTTTATGTATCATTTGAGACTTTACTCAAAATATGTGAATAATCTGACAAACTCTTTTCTGTTTAAAGAACTGGAGTTAATTTTAGTTCTATTCAGCTAATTCTGGGCTTAGAAATACGTTTTGTGTAAAATTTGTTCTGAGGCAAAATTGTCCTAAATGTTGTTTAATATTTGTATACTGTATTTAAATTTTTACTACAGTGTCATTATTCCTGTTTTGTAAAGAAAATAACAAGTGCTCTTATAGATACTAGGTGCCTGCCGGCTACTGGCATTTAATTTGATGAAATGTAATTTTTTTTTTATTTTGGTTAATTTATTTTATTTAGTTTTACACTTACAGGGATCGTTCAGTTGTTTTAAAGTGGAGTTGTAAATAGTTAATATTTTACCTGTTGTAAATACCTGTTTGACCTCAGTTTGGTGAAACACAGTTTAATTCAGACCCAACTGATGAGCTAACGGCTAGTCTGACGGAACAAAGACCAAAGTGGATCATTCTATTCTAAATATAAACATTTACTCTGGTTTGAAACGCTGTGATGATCTCATCAATCCAGTCAGACAGAACTAAACTCCACCTGAGGTCGTTCGAAGAGCTATCTGCAACAGGTAAGATAGTAACTGCTCACAAACCCCTTCAAAGCATCTGAACTGTTGGTTGACTGTTTGGATCAGCAGCTGTATACACAAACAGAAGGAACTTTTCTTTTTAGGCTTGTTTTGGCGGGAACCTTTTGGGTCGGACCCGTATGACCCGAACTCTTTGTGCCCTCCAGGTGTTCAAACCTCGAACCCCTCCGGAGGCCATCGCTCTCTGCTCGCGGCTGCTGGAGTACACGCCCGCCTCGCGCCTCTCGCCCTTAGAGGCCTGCGCGCACGCCTTCTTCGACGAGCTGCGCCAGCCAAACGCACGGCTGCCGAGCGGCCGGGAGCCGCCCGTGCTCTTCAACTTTAGCACTACAGGTAGGCCCAAACAGAACCAGGTCCAAAATCAGCACCTCACACAGAGTAACCGGATTGTTCCAGCTGCAGCCACATGTTCAGGGTTGATTAGTTTTTGTTTGTCCTGCAGAACTCTCCATCCAGCCTCAGCTGAACTCGATCCTCATCCCCCCCCACGCTCGCTCACATACGGTCGCCTCCGTCCACGGTGAGAACAACGTTGACGTGTTTCACTCTGTGCTCCTGGTTGATGTGCTGTCTGGAAAAATGTATTTAAAATTAAATCACAAAATAAATCATAATTTTACCAACAACATCATAGACACAAGTAGTTTTTTATGAAGAGGAAGTGAACTGCAGGTTCTGAGTCTCTGTCCTCGGCTGGTTGGAGACACAGAGTTGTTGGAAATTACTTCAACTGTTGTGCAACATTCTGTCGACCACTTCAGAGATTTTTTTAGTGAAGTCTCACTTTGACCAGAGTTCACACTTGTTTAGTCTTCGTCTCACTCTCTGACGAGCTAAAGCTGGTTTCTCACTCGGCTGCGACTGTTGGAGACTGGAGGGAAGAAAGTAGCTCAAAAACAAGCGAACCATCAGCTGGAGTCTGTTTGTGAACAGCGAACTGTGTGGTCGCATCTTGAGTTTACAGATCTTGAATGTCACGGTTTATTTTAGCGTGCACGTCTTCTGAATCTGTATTCCTGGCTGCGCACGTTATTTCAAAGACGACCTTGGCTCATTTTGCACCCGCCTCAGCAGCCACCTCCATATTCAAGACTCCTTGTACTGGGGTCCACTTTAGCAGGGACAACGTCATCAGACTGTCCCACAACAACAGAGGCTTCTCCAGATCCGCTACAAGACAGACCGTTACAAGACAGACCACTACAAGACAGACCACCACAAGACAGACTGTTACAAGACAGACCACTACAAGACAGACCACCACAAGACAGACCTCCACAAGACAGACCTCCACAAGACAGACCGCCACAAGACAGACCGCCACAAGACAGACCGCCACAAGACAGACCGCCACAAGACAGACCTCCACAAGACAGACCGCCACAAGACAGACCGTTACAAGACAGACCACCACAAGACAGACCGTTACAAGGCAGACCACCACAAGACAGACCACTACAAGACAGACCGTTACAAGACAGACCACCACAAGACAGACCACCACAAGACAGACCACCACAAGACAGACCACTACAAGACAGACCACCACAAGACAGACCTCCACAAGACAGACCACTACAAGACAGACCGCCACAAGACAGACCGCCACAAGACAGACCGCCACAAGACAGACCGCCACAAGACAGACCACCACAAGACAGACCGTTACAAGGCAGACCACCACAAGACAGACCACTACAAGACAGACCGTTAC
>JARVLU010000646.1:10403112-10414529 GCA_031762415.1 Simpsonichthys santanae | reverse complement strand
GTATATATATAATATTTTTAAGATAATGAACAAAAGGTAGTGTTTTCCGTTTATATTTTTACTGTTAATTTAAATAAATCAAAACATACGCCTGTTTTCTGTTTACCTAATACAAACAGATTACAAGAAAATGCAGGAATCAACCATATAATATAATATTATATTTATATACAGTATATATATATATATATATATATAAAACTTATTTATATATACAAATGACTAATCTTCTTAATCAGTTGAGGTAAAATAAATCCTGCCTAATGTGTTAGCTTCATATTTTATTTTTATTTATTTATTTATTATTTTTATTTATTTTTTCATTATTTTATTTAATTATTTATTTCTTTATTTATTTTGTGTTAGCTCTATTTGTTTAGCTGAATGGCCAGCACTTGTGACGTGTATTATTTGTTTACTAACCATCACAGCTAACTGTTAGCTGTTGCTAACTTAAGCATGCTAACAGCGCTACTGAACTTGTCAAAACCAAAGCACAAGAATAACTCCTCGGTGTAGCTGCAGACCCAAAATTAAGATAAAACAAGGTAAATAAGCATTGGTTGACCTGAATCATGACAACTAAATAACTGTTTATCAGTTGTAAATATATTTCATATATTAAATCTGGTAATTACGATAGTTTGCCTATTATTAATCTAATATTAGCAGTAAAGAAACAAATTAGCAGGCTACTGCTAACAGCGCTAATAAGTTTGCCTTTTTTAAAGGAGGGGTAGTTTGAAACAGGACTTGGTGTTAAAACTTATTTTGTTTAGAATTATTTATATTACAGAAAAGTTATTATGATTTTAGCTTGTAATAAGTGTTAATTGTGTGACTGTTAATGAAGCATTATGGTCATCCATTATGTTTCTAGTACATTTTTCAGCATTTTTCCAAGTATTTTTCTCGTTCCACAATTTTTTGTGCTATTTCAGCAAATCATATCAAAACATTCAGCTCGTTATCGAGAAGGATGTTACAGGATGTTACGACTTTTGTACTGGTACAATTTTAGCTTTTAGTCTTTTCTGTCACTTTTTTTCTCATAGAAAATGAATTGAGCTCATTTTACATCCTTCAAATCTAGATCTAGATTCAAATCTTTTGTTCTGGTTTCAGCTTCTTTCATCTTGCTTGTGCACTAAAATAAATAAAATCCTGCTACTTTCAGCTAATTTCAGCTGTTTTTTTTTTCCCTCCAGGTTTTTTGCTCCTTTCTTCACTATTTTGCTAACTACATTTTTCTTCTAACTTTTAGCTTCTAATTTCAGCATGTTATGCAAATTTCAGCTTATTTCTGTGAGTTTCAACTATTTCTGCAAATTTAGCTACTAATTAGCTGTTTTAAGCTAATTTGAGCTTGTTCAGCTAATTCCACATTTTATGCACTCATTTATACTTTTTTTTCAGCCTAATTCAGCAAAAATGCGCTCTCGCCACTTCCTTCTGGTAATTTAAGCTTATTTCTGCCATTTCAGCTCCTTTACAGTTTTTTTTTTTTTTGCTAATTTACGTTTTTTTTTTTTTTTAACTATTATCCTAATTTTTGTATTAATTTCTGCTTATTTAACCCAAATTCAGTAAATGTGTTCTTTCTGCTTTCTTCTACTAACTTAGGCTTGTTCCATTTCAGCCACATTTCAGCATGTTTAAGCTAATTTCATCTGTTTTTTCATCTGCATTTTTGCAATAAATGCAATTTCTCAAGTTTACATTTGTATTCTAAACGGCTCTGCACTCAGTGTAAACAGTAAGATCATTTAGTTAATTTCTTCTGAACTATTGTTTAATTTAGTTACTTCTTGTTTTGTTTCAGAGCCAGTTCACAACAAACAGTGGACTGATGCAGGTCGCTGCTGCTGCACGGATAAGCCACTGGCGTACGGGAAAAGGCAGGAATGCCATTAAATCAGACAGAAGTGGGCCACACAGAAAGAGGCTGATGATGCTGATGTGGATTATCCTCTCCAGCTCACTCTGCCTGATGGTGGATGGGCAGATGAAGATCCCACCAGAAACGTGAGTGCAGCTGTGACAGAAAACGCTGACAACAGCTTTTAATCCAGAAAGTACTAGTATTTATTTTTTTGCTGCTAAACTCTTTTTAGCGTCAATTTAATATCAGCTGGACTTGCATCTCTTAGACTGTTCTAAATCCACATTATTTTAATGGCATCTGCATTGTCTGACAATATGCTGCCTTTCACCTAGAAAAGCAAGCAAAGGATTATCTCCAACCCACTGCTTTGTTTACATTTTAATCAGACTGTTTCCTGCATGCACTGTGGAAGTCATGCTCTAAAGCCGTGCATGTGATGGATGAGTCAGAAGAGTTTTCCTAATTTGGCTGAGTACTCAAGATACATACTGTATGGACCATCTGTTCACCTGTTTGGTCCAGTTCACCGCTAAACTAAGCTACAATTTCTCTACTGATGCACCAAGACTTTTAACATATCCATTTATTTATTCTTAGACATAAATAGATTATTAACATGGGTTATGAAATGGAAGCCTTTTTACAACTATATAATAAATAGATAGGATGCAAAGTTTACCTAAAACATGTTTTTGGACAAGTTACATATTTCTTTATTTCTAAGTGGTAATCTCCAAGTGTGGCCATACAGCTTCAAGGATAATTGTGCTGTCAGTCTGCAGGCCAGTGTGAGTCAGAGTGAAACTTCTGCATGTGAGGCAGCAGAGTTTAGCGGGTCATCCCAGTTCACTGAACACAAAATTCATTCCTCTGCCTGGGGGGAGATTTAGCATCAGGACCCCTGTTTCTCTGGGAGTCAACAAGGCCAAGCCTATAACATTTTAGGTCAGAAGGGTCAACCGTTTAGTCGCTGTAGAAACATCACTACTCTGCCATGAGGAACTCAAAGAAATGATGATTCACCTTGCAGCACAAAAGAGAGCACATGTTCAATTTATAGGTTTGTATTGAATCATCTATAACTTTGATTATGACGCGCATTTCCCTCTGGAGCTTCACCTTTTGTTCCGGTACAGTTCCAGCGTTGTCATCTTGGAAAATACTGTTAGCTGTAAATAATTATATATATTCTGTTGGGAAAAAAAAAAAAAAAAAAACTACTGATCACTGCATTCAGGCTTGTCAGCTGACTTTATTTATGGACATGGTCATGTTTATGGAAAGTGGAGATTTGTACTGCCAATGCATCAGTTGGTATAAGTAAGCTGGACATATTCATCCTTTTCTAAAAAGAGACTCTTGCCATATTTACCAACCAAAATGGACAAAAACATTGATTTAACAGCCGAGTCAAATATGTGTGCAAATAGACTGAAATTACTTTAATATTCTGACAAACACTGAGACTACAATCATCAGCATTTTGTTCAGCTTAATCCATCTGTAACATTTAGGTAAAATATTTGCAAGTCAAAGATGTAAATAATGCCTACAATTGACCATGTGGCAATGCAGCAATTTTACAAGTAATAAATAAATAGTCAGAGGTCCATGCATTAACCTCCATCAGCATTTATGAAAATGCACTTCATACTTTTTTGTTCCATCATGCTAACATTTACAGAAGCAAAAAGCAGCCAAGTCTTAACATTAAGTAAAATCTTAAGCAGTGCAGTGGTTTTTATTAGGTATGCACGATATTATTGGCATATCTGTGTCGGCTGATATTAGCGATAAAGTTAAATATCGGACATCGACCCTTCTATCAAAATAACTCAACAATATAAAAAAAACCGCTGTTTTTGCTGTGTGTAGGCCTAAGGTGCTGTTTTTGTATGACTGTTTGAGTGTTGTCGTTGCTTTAGAGAGATTAAATGTCATGAATAAATTTAACATTAAACATAATCCAAGTTGAAGTGTTACATCATTTTCAGCCCCCTTTTTGGCATCTGCATTTGGTAACGCATCAATTGACAAAGACCATGCAAAATAATGTAGTATTTTAATCCCAACAGCAGAGAAAGCTACTTACCTATGTAAGTAGGTCTAGGGAAAAAAAAATACTGGGATTGGTGTCAGTTAGTGGCCAAAAAAGTTTCAACATAATGCCATTTTGGATATTGGCCAAAAATCCAATATCATCCATCCCTAGTATTTATTTACATTTCTGTTTAGAAGTGAACACACTCATATTTTGCTTTGAACGCATCAACAAGTCAACAGTCAGCAGTCAGTGTTTGGCACTGATGCTGGTGTGCAGCCTGGTAGATCCCTGCCAACATATTAACAGGGCGCTGGCTGACTCCCCATAGGTTGAGCCATCTGTCACATCCTGTCTACTCTTTCACCTCAGTTGCATTCACATGGAGGATTTGTAGAACTACGGCATGTTTTTGAGCACAGAAGAACTCCTCGACCTGGCAGACAGTGTGTCCTTTTCCACTGTCACCTTCACACTAATTGGTTTTAATTATTTGGTGAATGCAAAGAAGCCTTTTAATATGATTGACAGCACATATTTAATGTTTTCTTGACTCTCATGCTCACCCAAGAGCTCATGGGTCATTTTGACCCCAAGGGCAGCAGGATTCTGGTATGCTACTAATATTTCTGAGTTATCTTTTTTTATCAAATAATGTGCAAATTAATGTTTGTGGTTGTTTGTTTTTAGGTCATAAATGGTTTATTGTGTGAATATTAATGAAGCATTCACACTATTGTCATCCATTTTTTGATTCCTTGCAGTTTATTTATTTATTTATTTATTTTGTTGTTTTTTTTTTTGGCATCTTTCTTGCTACACAATTTTTTGCCATTTCAACAAATCATGTATCAAAATATTCAACTTTTTCAGGAGAAGGATGCTATGACTTTTGGTATTCGTGAAACTTTAGCTTTTTGAAATATTTAGACTTTTCTGACATTTTTTTTCTCTCTCTCCAAGAAAGTGAATTGAGCTCATTTCACATCCTTCAAATCTTTAGATCTGTTTACAGCATTTTCCTGCTCCTTTCACATTTTGTTCTGCTTCAGCTTCTTTCAGCTTACTTGTGCAAATGGAAACTTTTTTCCCAGCTACTTTCAGCTAATTCAGTTGTTTTTTCAGCTGTGCTCCTTTCAAATTTGTTCTGCTAACTACATTTTTATGCTTCTTCTAACTTCTTTCTGCTAATTTCAGCATGTTATGCTCCTTATTTTGGCAAGTTTTAACTTTTTCTTCTATTTGAGCTACTATTTAGCTGTTTTATGCACATTTTAGCAATTTTTGCACTCTTTTCGACTTTTTTCAGCCTAAATCAGCAAAAGATGTGCTCTCTCATAATTTAAGCTTCTTTCTGATCTTTTGATTCTTTTTAGCTGTTTTTCTTTTTTGCTTTTTTCAGATACTGTAATTTCCACCTTTTGTGCTAATTTCTGCTTCTTTTAGCCTAATTGGGCAACCATGTGTTCTTTCTGCTTTCTTGTGCTAATTTAAGTTTGTTTTAACTTTTCAGCTACCTTTTATAGCATTTGTTTTTAGCTAATTTCAGCTGGTTTCTGATAAATTCAAGTTTTTCTTAGTAATTTCTGCAAATTTCAGCCTAATTAACTTCTTTATAGTATAATTTCAGCTTGTTATGCTAATTTCAGCTTTTTTTCTGATAGTTTCAGATTTTTTTCCTATTTCAGTTACTATTTAGCTTGTTGATACTATTTTGAGCCTTTTCAGTTAATTCCAAACTTTTTAGGTGATTTCAGCTCTTTCTGCTTCCTGCTGGTAGGTTAAGCTTCTTTCTGCCTTTTCAACTACTTTTCAGCCGTTTTTTGCTAATTTCAATCTTTCTTTTTTTTTTTAGCCACCATAATTTCATAATTCCTGTGCAAATTTCTGCTTATTTAAACACAATTCAGCAAAAGTGTGTTCTTCCACTTTCTTCTGCTAATTTAGGCTTTTTCATCCATTTCAGCTACATTTCAGCATGCTATTTTTAGCTAATTTCAGCTGTTTTTCAGTAAGTTCTTCAGCAATAATCATTCACACTGCATTTTCGTAGGAAAGGCAATTTCTTTAGTTGAAGTTGTGATCGTGCTAAATGCTTGATCAGATTTCTGCTGATATTAAGGTAATTTTAGCTTCTTTTAGTTGTCTGCAGCTTCAGTTTGGGATTTAGTGGGAGCTGCTTGCATTTGATCCAGACTGATGTTCCTCTCAATATTTGCAGCTTTGAGCATTGGATTATTTTCTCTGTGTTCAGTGTGCAGCAATGGGCCGAGAGCTTTGGGAAGGAGATAGCTGCTTTGTCCTTCAGATACTCTGGAGCTAAACTTTTGCAGAAGGTAAGAGACCACACACTTTCACACACTAACAACACACACAGATGTTGTTACCCTGGCAACCTGACCCACACACGGACAAATCAGACACAAGCCTACACAAGTTTTTATTACAGATACACTGCTATTAGGCTAGTTTTCAATGTAAAACATTTACCTTTTTTTCAGTATTTACTGTAAACCAAGAACACTTATTAAGTGTTTTGATGTGTTTTACATAAACAGATTATTTTTATGATGAAATCCTGGCAAGTGCAATATTTTACTGTAAATTAAATTGCATTTTGTATATGTGTACAATTCCACACTATTTCAGATTTCATAATGAGCATATATTTAGTGTGTTGTGAAAAGTACATTTCACAAGTTCAGGTCATTTTATCCAGACTTTGCTGGGATGGTGCTGATGATGATGGTTATTATAGGAGTTATTAAGATGCATGCATGTGCAGAGATGAGCGGGGGGTTTGCTCAGTTTTAATTGCTTCAAAGCACAGTTACGTTCAGTTAAAGAGCAGTTTAGAATAAAATAATGAAACATCTGAGTTTAGCAGCAAACCATGCCAGTATACCCTGATGCAAACATCTCAGCTTCATGTTTGTCATGCTGAAAGAAATACATAAATACAGATTTATAATTGTTTTTGATGTTTCCCTTTCTGGTTTGTATTATACAATAAGAACATTACAAACTGGCACACATTTGCTGTACAACATCTGGAACAGTCTGGTGTAACCCAAATACCATGCAGATGTGTTTCTTAGTAATTAGTACGCACAATCCTTCTCTGTACGCTACCCTTCAGAACCCCTGGCAGGCCTTCTCACCATCTGCCCCACTCAGATTGTGTCGTCACCAAAACATAGCACAGTTTTTCTAAATTTGTTGTAAAAAAAAAATGACTACAGATTTGGGTCATGAATGTAATTTTTAATCTGTGCTGCCATGTGGAACGTGAAATAGTCTGACTCATTGCAAAAGTCCTCATGTAAAACACTGTGTGGTGTCAGTTAGGGAGCTAACTGAAGAGAAACAGCTCATGTCTTGTCAAGGGCCCTCCCTCCCATTTTTATGAGAGGGAGGTCACACTGCTCACTCCCTCACTGTCCATCTTTCAGTTCAAACCATCTTAGTCTGCCATCTGGTGGTCGAGAAAAGGTACTGCATGCAAAACAAATAAACATGTCTTATTAAATTTGACAATAATGACTAATTATTGTCAAATTTCCAACAATATTATCATTTATCGCAATAATTTCTGAGACAACCAATCGCCCTACAAAATTTGTTATCGTGACCGGCCTTCTCATACCGTAAGACCATGATAGGTCTTTCTTATGACAAAAACAAAAGCAAAACATACCATCATTAGAATCACAGACAAGTTTTTAGAACATTAATAACGTTTAGGCCAGAATTAAGTGTGAGGAAATTCCTATAGTAAGATGCTGAAATAACAAAAAAAACTTGCTCTAGTGTAAATGAATGCAGTGTCAGTAAGTCTTTCTGTCTGTTTTGCAGAAATACAAGGATGTTGAAGGCACAGTAAAGATAGAGGAAGTGAATGGTGAAGTCCTGGTTAAGAAGTTTGCAGCGGAAATGGAAGAGATGCTCAGGAGAAAAATGGAGTCTGTAAAGGTAACAATGACACGTTCCTGCTTGTTTAAGCAACAAACAGATACAAAATGATGCATGATTAATTACAGGCAATGCTTTAGATAATATGTTTCATGGTATGTTTCTCTCAGAGGATAGCAGAAGCAGCAGAAGATGCAGATCTCTCCCACGAGTACAATGAAACACTAGAGGTACAGTACAATTAGTCAATCACTAACTAACTACCCTTACTGACAGTTTTGTCATTATTTTTTTTTTTTTCTCTTTAGTTTGATTACTATAACTCCCTGTTGATCAACACTGTGGATGAAGAAGGGAATCCAGTTCCCCTTGGTGGAGAATTCCCTTTGGATAAAAATGAACATTACAACAAACTGCCAGTCAATATACAACAAAGCAACATACAAGTTCCCACAAATGTTTATAACCGAGGTAAAACAAGCACAAAGCTTTCATTTACTAACTCACTTGCTTGAATTTAAGAATAAATATATATATACAGTATATTGTTGTTTTCTTGTGCCTTTTTGCAGATCCAGATATTCTGAACGGGGTCTACATGTCTGAGGCTCTGGATGATGTTTTCATGGAGAACTCTCAAAAAGATCCAACTCTCACCTGGCAGTACTTCGGCAGCTCCACAGGCTTCTTCAGACTCTACCCAGGTATAACCCCGATTTTGAAAACGTTGGGACGTTGTGTAAAATGTAAGTAAAAACCGTTCTTGTCTCATGTCCCGTTCTGGTACTGATACTTTAAATTTTTTAAAAACTCTTTATTAGAGTTGGACCAATATGGAAATTTTGGCTAATGCCAATAAACAATATATTGGCTGACAATTTCTGAGCTTTGTCCACCCCCAAGAATCTAAGTTAACAGCGAGTAGAGTGGGGCTTGTTCATTTAGCATGGCTGTTAGCAACCATGAAGCTAAGCAAATCAGATCCATGTTATACCTAGACCCACAGTAGGCGACGCATAATGGAACAGTTGTCAGATACTGATAGGTCCCAAAACATCTATATCGGACCAAAAATATCGGCCCTACCGATATATCAGTCGGGATCTATTTTTGATGATAATATGAGATGATAGTAAATTCAAAGCCTTCCCAGATTTCCATTGAGGAACATTGTTCTGAAATTATTGACCAGTTTATAAACGGTTTCATGCAGATAGATGAAACTCTGCCCATTTTTACTTTTGAGGGTTACAGCCTCTCTAAAATGCTGCTTTTATTCCCAGTTCTTTTACTGACTTCTTGCCAGCAACCCAAATCTTTGCAAAAATGATTTCCAGCTCTTTCTTGTTTGTACTGTTTATTTTTAAAGCCTTTTGTTGCCCCAGTCCCAAGCTAACATGCCGACCTAGAGAAAAAAAAACCTCCGTCATGTCAAAGCTCCAAAACGCCTCCCTCCTATTTTTCTTAAAGAGACACGCTGCTTGCTCCCTCACTATCCATCCTTCGGTTCAAACCGTCTTATACTGCCATATGGTGGTTGAAAAAAGGTACTTACTACATGCAAGACAAGATAAGATAGAAAACATTTCTTCTTAAATTTGACAATAATTTCTAATTATTGTCAAATTTCAAACAATATTATTGCTTATCGCAATAATTTCTGAGATAATTAATCGCTCGGCACAATTTGTTATTGTGACAGGCCTAATTCCACCACTTAAGCCAAACTGTGACCCATTCTTTCAAATGTGATGGTTCAGTGTGGATAACAATATGGCTGCTGATGAATTCAACTGTTTGTGTGATTGTGAGTAAAATATCTGATTTTATTTTTTGTTTTCTTCAGGAATTCAGTGGATTCCAGATGAAAATGGTGTGGTCACTTTTGACTGCAGAAACAGAAACTGGTAAGGCTTCTTTCCTGTCAACCTCGGTTCTTCTTACTTATTGATGCTGTTCCTGCCTAAATAAAGGTTGAAAGAGTTACCGGTACTATGATTAAAATTGAGGAAAAAAAAAAAAAACAAGCATGTAGAAATAAGATAAAATAAGATAGAACTAATCTCAATACTATTTAAATGAAATAATACTAGCTGGTGTACTTCTACAACTAGCTCTGGATATAAGTTAATTTAATATTTTTAGCAAGTTTCACAAGAAGGACACTAAAGTGTTAAATATGTTATAGAAATAATTGATTATTGTCATCAGTCACCCAAGGAAATAAGAAATGAAATATATATATATATACAGTATAAGTTTTTTTTCATAGAGTTTGTCTTGGTGGGGTAGTTAAAGGGTTAAAATAGGTAGTTTCCCTACGTTATGATCTAATCGGTGTACACAGACTTACAGTGCTTAAAGCTGCTGGTATGTTGTAATTTAAAGTCATAAATCATGTTAAAACAGGTTCCAGAAACTCTGTGTGGTTCTCAGACAGACACCGTTGCCTTGGAAAGTGGAAATTAAGAAGCTAACCAGTTAAGATCCAGAAAGCTTCTGATCACAGCTGCTGCTGGGAAAATCCCATTTATGCTAATGAGCTTAGAAAGCCAGGGGATGATAATAAAGAGATGATGGGAAGCAGGAACAGAAGAACAGAGGAACAAATAAAAGGATAAAGCTTGACACTTTGTCCCTAGACTACAGGAAAAATAAGGCACATTGTGTTTGTGCCTGGTGGAAAAGATGCTGCTGCTTTCTAAATGTATATTTCTCTCTTTTCAGGTATATACAGGCAGCCACTTCTCCTAAAGATGTGATCATCGTAGTAGATGTCAGTGGCAGCATGAAGGGCCTCAGACTGACAATAGCCAAACACACCATTAATACCATCCTAGACACACTGGGAGAAAATGACTTTGTCAACATCATAGCTGTAAGTATGCATATAGTTTCACGAAATACAGAAGAATGGAGAATTAACACCTAAAAACAGCAACTCCTACTTGAAATATTAAAAACAGATAGCATGCGTCCATTTAGAAACTAAAAATTAGGTGCACTCCCATTTCTTTTAGTAACTACAAAGCTCAAATTTGTATTCCCTCAAAAGATTTTTGCATTCAGTGTGAAACTAATGAACATTTTCTGTTCACGTTATGATTTCTTTTTTGCACAAAGATTATGCAGGACATGAAAACCAGTGCATCTTTACTTAATAATCAATTATTTTTCAACTTCAAAAGCTCACTATTCCTCCTTTTGCCTCAGAATTAGATATTGTTTGGTTAAATCATTTAGATAAAAATCCTGTTATAAATGCTATTTGAATTCTTGTCCTGATGATTTGCTGAGTTTGCTCACCTTTTTTTTTTTTTTTTGCTGTCTAGTACAGTGATTATGTTCGCTACCTGGAGCCGTGTTTCCAAGGCATTCTAGTCCAAGCTGATCTGGATAACAGAGAGGTAACACACACACGCACGAACGCACGCACGCACACACACACACAAGCTCACAGCTTATTAATACAATTAGCCTTTGCTGACCCATTTTGTCTTTAAGTGTTGGTTAAGACATCACAGTGAAAGTGTTTTATCAAAGTCTTTGTTGCATTTTTGATTATAGATTAATAGCATA
>JARVLU010000646.1:10385105-10399126 GCA_031762415.1 Simpsonichthys santanae | reverse complement strand
GCTGCTACCCCCGCGACCCGACCCCGGATAAGCGGAAGATAATGGATGGATAATTTGCAGATTATATTGCTGAGTGTAACTGTGTGTCTTTCAGGCTACTACACACATGTGTCTACACTGGCAGATGTTCAGGAAAATGTTATGGAGTACCTCCATGTCCTCAGCCGGCCGATGGTGATCAACCATGACCATGATATTATCTGGACAGAGGCCTATATGGACAGTGTGGTCAGTCACTTTCCATGCTTCAGTGTCATGTGAAGCTTCAGTCATTTGATTGTTTGAGGGGCGTTTATATTAATAAAACTATTTAAATGGTCCAAATGTTCTGATTAAAACTCATATTTTCATGCGGGAGAGACACAACTGCTTCCACCATCTGTCCACGTTTCTACTCAGATTCAAGATTCCCCACTTCTTAAACAGTTAAAAGTACTTGTTTAAAGTATTAATACACATACATTATGTTAATTATAATTAGAAACTTGGGATTAAAGTTTCTAACGGTTCATAGTTTCTTCTGTAGTCGCAAGCTCATCTGTTTGCCTTTTGTCCCATTGTCTTTTTTCATTCATCATTTATGCCATATATTTGTTTTTCCCTCCTTTCTTCTCAACTATTAGCTCCCCAATAAAGAAGGCGTAACCTTTATTGGAGTTTAAGCTAGAATAAACAATTGACTAGCTCCAAAATATTGATTAGCATTTTATTTACAAGTAAAACCTGATGCCGTTTAGTAGCTTTCAGTAGTTTGTTTTTCTCTGATAGCTACTAGTTGTGTTGATTTTCTTAGTTTTAACAGACAACATCCTAAAGTTCTTATTTATCATATATCAATGTTCAGAATCATACTGCTTAACACTGAAGTAGACTTATTTTAGAATAATTATGTTTTTGCCTTTTTTATTGTACTTTTTCCACTTGTTTTAGTCACCTATATTTGTATTTTTGTGTATTTTTGGCATGTCTCTGGTTCAGCTGTTCAACACTCAGGCACAGAGTTTGCTCCTGATGACGTCAGTAGCCATGCCAGTGTTCAGCAAGAAGGAAGAAACTGTAAGTTAGATTTTTTTTTTTTTACTTTTGTATTTGAGCCCAAAATGCTTCAAAAAGTACTTTATCCTCAATATTTGCCACTCTATCCAAAAAGCTAGATCATTTTACATTCATTTTTAACTTTGCCTGTTTTATTTACACTTGTATGAAAATCATAATTGTTTCATATTAACCTGCCTGTATTTCAACCTGAAACTATTATTTAAATGTTTAAGTAACTATTAAATAATAGAGACCCCGATCTACAAGATGCCGAGAGTGGATTTGGGGTAATACAGTATATTCATGCATCAACTTCAAAATTTTATCAAAATGCTCTCAAAATGCATAAAAAATAAAATAAAATTCCCACTTACAACACCAGTGTTTTTGTTCTTTGCTGTTTTCGATTTACTGTGGTAAGAAATGTGTTGTACTTGAAAAAAAAAAAAAATCATATCATGTTCATTTTATACTACATCTGATCTCTTTAAATGCAGTGCTTCTATTTTAAGTGAAATGAACAATCTGGGGGTTAAAATGAAACCACTATGGAATAAAACTTATATATGTATAACTCACTGCTCTGAACTCTGTTACTCCGTCACTAGTTGTCCCATGGGATCTTGCTTGGAGTGGTAGGAACAGACGTAGCCTTGAGAGAACTGATGAGATTAGCAACGAGATACAAGGTAAAAATCTCAACGACTTACACTGATCAGTCATAAAAGTCATCTGTTATATATTGTATTAGAACAAATAAGCCTGGAGAGTTGGGGCCAGGTTAACACTAGTGTTCAAGTGGTTCCTTTACAATTAAAGTCAGTTTGGACCGTGACGAACACAATTCATTAAAGTGTCTGTGACATCTAATTACAGTATTGTAATAAATATGAATGCCTTTTTTGGAAAGGTAACATTAATAATGTATTGCAAAAATTTTATTGTAAACAGCGCGTTGCTACAATGACTAACAACACAGACAGTAGAAAAGAATCCAATGTTTCTTTAGAATATTTTGAGTCATTATAAGTCAAAGTTCAAATATTATTGTTTCAATTAACAAAGACCAGGGAGTTCCCCTTTGATGTCACTTCCTCTTTCACTTTGATTGTGTCAAGTTCAGGCACCAGTTATGAGACAAAATGTGTATTATGTCTAATTTCTTAAATATTAAGATGTCTTCTTCTTTTTGTATTTGTAGGAAATGCACGTCACATGCACTTTAAGTTGTGATGAAATGAACGTGTTTGATGTTCTTCACCTCTCTCCTTCTAGCTTGGTATCCATGGTTACGCCTTTCTCATCACCAATAATGGCTACATCCTGTCTCATCCAGAACTTCGACCTCTGGTACACACAATGCCATTTCTTTGTTGCTCACCTTAGTCAAAGCCTGCAGCAGAGAATGTCCAATAATTTAGGTCTGCTTTGGATTTGTGTTGTTGGTTTGTGTGTGGCAGTATAAAGAAGGAAAGAAACTCAAACCCAAACCCAACTACAACAGCGTTGATCTGGCAGAAGTGGAATGGGAAGACACTGAGGAAAAAGTGAGCACACACATTGCTGTTCTGTTTTCATTGTCAGTGTATGGAACTGTACTTACTCAGAATGGTGTCATGTTTGTAGCTGAGGACTGCTATGGTCAAAGGACAAACTGGAACAATGTTCTTAGACGTCAGATCTTCAGTGGATAAAGGAGTGAGTACTTAGCGAAATATTAGAGCACTGGGTTTTGTCTTTTTTTTTTCCTGTGTTGTCTGTTTTTGTTGTCTCTTTTCCATTTTCTCCCAATGAAAACACCTTCCAGTCGCTTTCCTGACCTTTGCTCGTCTTTTCTGTTTCTTACAGAGAAGAGTGATCTTTTTGAGAAACGACTACTTTTACACTGTTATCAACGAGACGCCTTTCAGGTTCGTCTGACTGCTTGTAGCAACGTTTACCAAAATGGCCACAAAAAAGAGGTTTTCCCAAAACAATAATTATTTAAGTAATGTTTGGTTAATGTGAACATTCTGTAAAGTTCCAACAGTGTTTTTTTTATTATTATTAGGAAGTAAATATTCTTTCTTTTTTAATAGTTTAGGAATAGTGTTAAGCAGGGGATATGGACAGTATATCTTCACAGGAAATGTCTCAGTTGAGGAAGGTAAGTCGTGTCTTTTTATTGGTTTTGGTTCAGCATCACAAACTGTTTACTGATGTGTTTTTTAATCTTCTTCAGGTCTTCACGACTTATTGACTCCAGATCTGACCATAGCCAGTGAGTGGTGAGTTTTTCTTACACTCTGTACAGCCGTTGTTTCAGTGTATCACTTGTATATTTACACTTAAGTTCTGCATTTTATTTGCTTTTGTACAGGACGTACTGTGAGACCGATCTCGACCCAGCTCATCATAAACTCTCCCAGCTGCAGGCGATTGTGAAATACCTCACAGGCAAAGAAGCAAATCTGAAATGTAAAGCTCCAGCTAAATGTTACATCACTTTTCAACTCTGAACATTTGAAGAAAATCTACTGTGTTCCCGTGCAAACGAAAACATAATCAGCTTTTATTTGTCTCAGCATATCTCTTTTCTGTTGATTCAGGATTCACACTGTTGTTTTTCCACATTTGTTTAGTTTGTTTTGCACTCTAACTACTTAGAATTGTTTTCTTCATAGAAATACATTATTTACTCAGATCCTTCAAAAACAGATTTCTGATTTTAAAACTGCTTTAGTTACATGTGTTTTTGTTTTATACTTTCACCTTCCAGCAACCATTCTGCTACTTTTAGCTTTCAGCTATTGCCTTTTGATACTTTGAGCATTTACCTAACCTTTACTCACCTGTTAGGACTTTAGGTACTTTTAGCTTCTAATTAGCCTTTGATAGCTAGCGTTTTTATGCATTGAGCTAGCCTTTTGATAATTTTATATATTTTTTAAGCCTTTTTCTACTTTCACCTTCTGATTAGCATTTTTATATACAGTATATCTTTTTTACAAGCTTTTTGACACACAAATATTTTAGCTAATGTTTACTACAGTGCTATTTTTAGGTAGCACTGCACTTTGCTATTTTTAATCTCTAGCTAGCATCGAGTTTGTGAAAATACAGTATCAGAACACTGAATGCAGACAAAACACAAGGACTCCAATACTATTTATTTAAAAAAAAAAAGCTGTCATGGCAGCAAAACTAAGCAAACTCAGATGATGACGTGGTGGTGGCAGGAAATAAAATAGAAAGAGCAGAGGTAAAAAGGAAAGTTAAAACACCTGGGCTGATTGCTGGCTGGTGACAGGTGGCAGACTAACCAGAAAACACGGATGTCGCTAGCTGAGGGTAAATGAGAAATGGCACGAGGAACACTGGGAAACAGAACCAGGCCTACACAAGAATGCCAAAATAAATATAACTATGGAGTACAAAAACACAAATGGATAAAGATCTAAACCAGGCGTCTTCAACCTTTTAGATCAAAAGATCCATTTCCCTTCACTTACTGAGCAAAATGTGTCTAAAGCCGCAAAGCCTGCTGTAACAGTGATTACCAACTGGTGGCTCATGAGCCACTTCAAATTTGTATGAAGGTTGTTGTTGTTTTTTTTTTTTTTTTTCAGCCATTGGGGCGAACATTATAAAACAAAACATTATATAATGAATTTTAACTTTTATTAATAATTTTACATTTTAGAGCTAAAGAAAAGACCACATTCATGTAAACAAGGAGGGGGAAATTTATACCAATTTTACCAAATAAATGTTAAGTTTAAATATTAGGCAATTTTGTTGGATATCTAAATATGACTTATTAAAATTTTAATTTAAAAACAACTTTTGTATTTACTTTAACTTTAATTAGGTCTGTCTGTCTGTCAATCAATCAATCAATTAATTAATCAACCAATCAATCAATTTATTAATTAATCACCATATCTCTTCGAGGCAGCTTGTCCTTAAGATATTCCAAATAATTTCTGGTGGATTTGAGAGCACAAACCCACTTTAAGGCCGGAAGTTGGATAAATGAATAACTAAAGCTACTTGTCTCTAATTTCATTTAAACATTTGCAGAAAAACTACTAAAACATGCCATTTTTCTTTACTGTGGGTACAAAAACCAATGACTTTACATTTTACATTGTGTTTGGTCAAAGCTTCACGGAGCCACAGACCAAGGACCAAAGAGCTGCATGTGCTCCAGAGCCACAGGTTGCAGACCACTGAGCTAAACAGACAAAAAAAAAAAAAAAAAAAAAAAAAAAAACAGTAACAGAACTCAAACGCGAATATCTAAAAAAGACAGAAAAATAAATTCTAAACCACGAAGGGAATAAAACTAAAAGATACACTTAAGGAACTACCTGTATATAAATAAATGACTGATAGAGTTTTGCTTCTAGCTTTTAGCTTTTAGCTGCTTTTAACAAGTATTTTGCTACTTTTGGCTTTTATCTAGTGTTTTTCCTCTTTTAGCGTCTAGTTAACTTTAAACTACTTTTAGCTTTTAATTAGCATTTTGTTCATTTAGCTTCGACAACTCACGTTCAAATTTCTCTAGTCAGTCATCGTTCAGCATCACTGCATTTTTGCAGGAAATGTAATTTTTCTATTTTTGTGTTATTTCTGTCACCTTTGTTGTTTTATTTTTATTATTTTTTTTAATTTATTTATTTGCTTTAAAGGTGACGAGCTGCTGCTGCAACAAACACTCTTTGATGCTGTGGTTACGGCGCCAATGGAAGCTTACTGGACTGCCCTGATGCTCAACACATCTGGGTGAACAAGACCACACAGATCCTCTCTTGTTCAGTAGTTTCTTGCTTGACAATCCATTTTATCTACATTATTATTTTATTTTGTCATTGTGTTTTTTACCTTTTCCCAGTATGCATGATGGTATTGAGAGCGCTTTTTTGGGGACCCGTTCAGGCTTGATAAGAGCCGTGAAGTACACCGGTATTGAGAAAAGAGTTGGCAAGTAAGTATTAAAACTGCATTTTACATCAGAAACTGTCACATTAATTTAATTGCACTAAATGTCAAAAACTAACTAAACAAATTAAAATAAAAAATGAGTGTTGACATATTTTCTGTCCACTTATAAGTAAAAGGACAGCCAAACTTAATGCCTGTTATGACAGCTTTACAAACATCACACACAGGAATAGACTGTGTCCACATTTTATTTCAAACTTTTTAAATCATTTCTCACCTCTGTTTGCTCCAGTTCTGTGTGTGACTCACAAATACTGCTAATGATGCTGCAAGTGTCAAGAATTTATACTTTTTTTTTCCTGGCACAAGCTACACAGCTGACAGTAAAAAAATAAAAATAAAAAATAAAAAAAACCACAGAGCACAATTTAGGACAGATGCACCACTGGATTTTTTAAGCTATTGCTTTTATACATTTATATTAAAACAACTTCTAACAAAATTGCTGAATCATGCTGTAATGTAGTGTGAACATCTTCAACAAAACAGCAGATCAAAATACAAAAGTCACTTTATCTCATTTTATTTGTTATAGTGTTTCTTTAAGGTTATTTCTGTGTCTCACCAGGTCTTTCCTGACCTCCACAGACAAGGAGAATATGTTCACACTGGATCATTTCCCAGTGTGGTACCGCAGAGCAGCTGAGTTTCCAGCTGGACAGTTTTTGTACTACATGCCCAGACAGGACACAAGAGGTAGAGGGCTTACCCTTTCTTGACGAACAAATAAAAAAATAAATAAAAATGACAACCACCACACTATGGTGTTTTTAAGTTATTATTTTAGTGACGTTTAGCAAATCAAGTCAATATTCAAGGTTATCTACAGTTTGGGTACTTACTGCTTGTGTGTGTTTCAATCATTTGCATCAACATAAAAGCACTTGTTAATTTATTTGTCTGTTTAGATAAATCATTAATTAAAATCACCATGGCAACCATATCATCATACTAACCCCATATTTATTTATAGTTTGTTTAAAGTTTATTTGTAGAGGGATGATGGGACATTAAGCTAAAGTTAAACTAAAAATAAAAGCTAAAGTGCAGTCAAGCAACCATGAAGCTGTGATATATTGTTTTTAGTTTTGTAATGTCTTTTAGGCAGCAATGCATAATACAATCCAGTACTTTTCAGGAATATACACATTGGGTTTACAGCCTCAAAATACAGAAAAACCCGTTCCAGATATGTACCTGGTACTATTTTTATAACCTGCTAGTACATGGAAACATGTCCACTTCATAGTACAGTCTGTTCCCCATAGGTACCTGACACTTACTGGGTACGTATTGGTGTATGTACGTGATGTGTTCAAGTAGGAACTGAGCTCGTAACAGATAACGCACAACTCGTAAAGCACCTTTTTACCCTCTCCAGGTTCTGCAAAGCTCTTTACAGATTTACTCATTCGTGCATACACTCAGCATTTTTATTTATTTTATTCTCAGTCATACAACTATGAGCATATTTATGGGCAGTGGGGGCATTGTATCTTGCTCAAGGACACATTGTCAGGATGCAGGGATTGTGGCTCAGACCCAAATGTACCTGGGATGTACCAGGTATACAGCCTGCAAGTACAAGGAAACAAGTTAATTTCATAGTACAGCCAGATCACCGTAGGTACATACTTACAGGGTATATATCAGGTATGTACTGGGCATATTTCAGATAATTAACAGGTTTGTACCTGCTAACAAGTCACTACATAATATAGGCCAGTCTTCGTAAACACCCCATGTATATCAGGTATGTACCCTGTAGCATTATGTCACTTCATAGATAGCCCAGTCCTGTAGGGATCATGTGACTATTAAGCATTTGCATTTTAAATTCTTGTTGCTGAAGTAGAGTTGATGATATTACATCATTTGTCAGAACAGAGGGCAAGGTGTGTGTGTGTGTACATCTTTCTCACAAAAATGAAATAAAGTTTGAAGGTTTAGTTGAACTAGCTGCTGCATTTTCAATAAATAATTTTAAAATCTCATCATTGCTTTAAACATATGAGAAGTTAAGGTAATAATCATTGATTTTTGGGAATTTATGTGAAAGTCATTTGTCTTGAACTTTATCAAAGTTTGGAAAAAATAAAGGGTTTTATGTTTGAGGTTATGATAAAAGAAAAGTAGTGTGTTGTTTTCAGATGTATTCAGAGACTATGAGGCTGACTATAGTGGCACCATGAGTGCCGAAGAGGTGGAGGAGGATGAGGAAGAGGAGGGTAAAGAACTGCCACTTATATGTTGCATGCCTCCACTTTGAAACTGGCTTCAGTTTGCCTCTTCCCTGAATTCAAGATATATTAAATCCATTTATTTATTTATTTATTTATTTTTTTTTTGCTCTTAAAAAATCTTTAGCTTGGCTCCTGTTTTTTCATTTCCTCTCCAAGAGCATGCAACTTAAATATAAGAAATGTTTTGTTCTGTCTTAGTGGGTCAATAAGGTATCTAATCCATTTCAACCTGTTTGAACTTAGTCATTTTTGTAGCTTTTGTTCCTCCACACCATTTAAAGCTCACCTAACAAATCAGATGTTTTAAACTGCACAGTGATTTTAAAGCACACACTGATTTTTGCAGACATCTATACACCCAGCATGTGAACTCCCATAATACACCCAAGCAGTTCTTAGCTTTCTTAACCTGTATTATGTAACACTTTAAATGCTAATCAGAATGGAATCTGCAGCTTGATGGCATTAAAGGCTGCAAATAGAAGCAGAGTTGATGATAATAAATTGCTTAAATATCCTCCTCAGTTTGAGTTGTTCATGTTTTCAAACATATTCTGTCACCTCTGAACAGTCCGTGTCAATCTGAGCGGCTGAGTACTAAAAATGTGATAATTATGTGGGAAATTACATTTATTGTGCATGCATTTATAATGCTCATGCATGTTTAACTCCTTTCTTTATGACCGTAATTAATAAATATTTTGAAATATTTCTAAAATATGTTTGTTGCTCCATCAGCAGGGAGGATCCTGATTGCCTCCACTGCTGTCACTGTGACGGTGGGCAAAAAAAACGCCATCGCTGGAGGTAGGATGATCTTTTTTTATTTTTGTACCTCATTTCTTTTAAATCGTCTCTTAGCATGCACATGCGCTCTCAATTTTCACTATGCCCCTTAAGTTTCCTTTCTGAAAGCCTGTGCATATTAAAAGCACATAGTGCTACTCCAGTCGGCTTTTATCTTTTAACGTTTTCGTTAAGTTTTGTGATTTTACTTACCGGTACTATATTATTATTACTGTATTGGCTGACTTGTTGGTGAAATTTTAAGGTTTCGATATAATATTAAAAGCAAATTATGCCAAAGTTGTCCCTCTAGGTCTCCACAAAGTGAACACATTTTTCTTTCAGAGAAAAACAGTCTATTATTGGTATCCCCCCCCATTTTGTTATATTTCTTGTCCAGTGACAACACACAGGTCTGAGAACTCTAAAAAGAGCAGTCTGCTAAAAAAAACATCATACACACAAATGTAGACTGTAAAAGACTTGATTTTTACATTTACCGTAATTTTTGGACTATAAGAAGCACTTAAAATCCTTTCTTTTTCTCAAAAATCGACAGCCTTATAATCCAGTGCACCTTATGTATGAATTCTGGTTGTGCTTACTGACCTCGACCCGATTTTCTCTGGTACACGGTGCTCAAAAATTTGTCCAAATGATCTTGTTTTGCTTTATGCGCCTTATAGTCTGAAATATACGGTAATCCACTTCCAACGCCATCGTTGGTGGTTGTGTGCAGATGTGAATGCTGTGTTTTTATGTGTAAATTTTATGGTCTGCACTCGTTTTTCTTGTGTTATTACAGCAGAAATGGGCTAAACTCAGTCCAGAAATTTGTTGGGGCTTTTATCTTTTTTTGTCTATCAGACATCAAGAAGGAAGATGTCCTAAAGTTTAGTCAGTAGCCTGTGCAGTTTGTCATTTTCTGTTTTATTTAGTTAAACTCTTCACTCAGTTTTACTTTTATTTTACTATAGTCCTGGGGTCTTTGATTGCTCCACACCTATCTGAGAGTGCTGAGTGAGAAGTGACACAGTTGTTTTCCAGTTTATGATTTCTTCTGTATGACTTTTATGGACGATACAGTATATGTTCATCTTATGTTCAACTTTCTATTTACATCTCAACACATTCAGCTACCTGTAATTCAGAATGTTATGATTATAATTGATTTTTTGTAACATCTATACCTATTTTAAATATTCAACTTCAGTTATTTCCCCTCATTCTTAGGAATGTAGAAAACCCTTCAAACCCTTGAAAAACCTTGTACTTATTGAACTCTACTTCGTTATACCTGCTTCATTTTTTTGTTTTGAGTTTGATTTCCTGTCTGTAATCAGTCACTGCTTCCTGGTTTCAGGGCTTCCATCTCTGCAGCTTTGTGTCTGACCTTCTAGATGCTTGTTCTTTGTACATTTTTTGGTTTATCTCAGCTTGTTTCTTGCCAACATTATCCTTGGACCTTTTGACATTGTAGACTGCTTGCAGAATCAGCTCTTTTGCCTGCTCCCTGTCTGTTTTGTTTGTTTTGCAGTCTGACTATAGTCTTCTATGACCTTTGTTTAGTTTACTTGAATTTGATTTGTGGAATTTTGCCTGCTTTTGTCCTGCATCTGGGTCCACTTTGAGCTTTTCACCACTATAGTCAGTTTTCCAGCAGTGGTCATGTTCTCACATTTGAAAGCATGTAACAGTTTTGAGTGTTATCTCCAATCCAACCCCCGTGCATGTGGAGCGTTCACTGCTGTGCTCAGAGCAGCCGCCGATGCTTATTACCATACGTCAAATCTGAACAGGGCTTAAAAAAGCCCTGTCAACGTGAAAACAACTTTACAGATTTTTGTAGAGCTGCCACCTCTCAGTGAGAATGTTGCCAGCTATAATCCAGGGACCTTTCTGGGTGTCTGGGTATGTTTCTGGTAGGGATGCACGATATTTGGATTTTTGGCTGATATTTGATATGTTAAAACTTATATGGCCGAAAACCGATACCAATATTTTATATACGTTCCTTTGTCAGAACATATCCCTCTTATTTAGGCTTATTTGCTACAAAAACTGTAAGAGCTGGTGACATATATTCAGTAACCGCCATATGATATGCATAGCAATTTAACTTATATTAAATGAAAAGTGTTAAATGTTATTGCATTAGTCACCTGTGATGCTGTCTCACTTGTGGAGGCTTGTTCCAGGTTCCTAGCTGCAGTGTGGATCCTCTGCACTCCTGTGCATGACGGACAGACTTTTTAAGATCAAAGTTTTTGTCTATTCATTGTGCCGTAAGACTAATCATGCTAACGGGGCTAACACTTGACGTTGGCTTGTAACTCAGGTAAGGCTACGTCGGAAAAATATCTCCGACTGGGGACAATGTAGCGAGGCTCATAGTTAAAAAATCTTCAGAATCTAATATCCTCAACGAAAAGAAAAACAACTTCTACACCGCCGACATTTTGATGTCTTCCTCTCCGCTGTGATCAGGTCAGGTAGGCGCGTGTGACCTCATCACGTTGTGCTGCCGCTGCAGGCGTCCTTGTCACTGGGTTGTCCTACAAAAACGGCGCCTTTTGTATCAGTGAGTTCTTTTGATGGAATGTCCGATATTGAACTTTAACGCTAATATTGGCCAATAATACCATGCCAATAATATCGTGCATCCCTAGTTTATAGTAACGTTCTCTGTGAGTGACACACTGAGACATAATTATCAGAGTGAGGCAAGATATCTAGGGTTGCACATCTACTGTGTGTTCATGTGAGTTTACCTTTCATCTCATGATGCTTACTGAATAAAACTCACACTCAGAGTACATCTACCCATAGGTATTATATCAAGTGGGAAAGTCTTGTTATATTAAAAATGGAAACGCTGAAGATGTAGAAGTGTGAGTTGGAAACCAGATGATTCAGTATTTCTCTTAAGGCCAGTGCCTGAAACTCCTTCCGTTTCTGTTGTTTTTAAGCTAAAGCTAAGGTTCATTGTGTTGAAAGTATGGTGTCTCTGGTTTCTTATAATTAGTCAAAAGACTTGTACGTTAAATTCATTAATAAAAATCTAAGTTTTGAAATACTGTTTGTGCAAACAGCTGATGGATTGTCATGTGGTGAGTTTTTGGAAGTCAAAGGGAGAACTGAAGCGGTATAGAGTGACTTCCCATGATTTCTTTCTCTCTCTCACACACACAAACACGCACGCGCACACACACACACATATCATCATCTTCTCTACCCTGTTAAACCTTCACATGCATCTTTCTTTTCTGTGCCTCTCTCCAGCTTAGCTGTCAGATCTGCATCCTTTTCCTTCCCATCATTCTTTGACTTTCTCTGACTTTTTTTACTCTCCTTCCACTGTCATGTCACTCTAAAACTTTCTCTGCCTCTATTCCCTCCTGTTATAAGAAATTGAAGCTTTTTGTAGAGAGTAATATGAGAAATCCAAAAACAGTAGCTATGTGCTCGATTGGTTCTTCGACATTTATGTTGGATATGTTTTTACCTCGTGTGTACAGAAAAATCTAAATATCCTAAACTGAATCTGAATTATGCTTTGCATCGTTAAGCATTTTTGCTGTAGATGACAGCACAAGGATATTTTTGGTCTAAATAGTCCATTTTTAATATATAGTCCAGCAAATACAGTATAAGAGTACAGTACAGTATACAGTAAATGGAAACTGAGTAAATTTTCTTCTGGCCACAAGGGGGCAGCATTTACCTCAACATATTTTATTTTGCCAGTTCTCTAACACCATGAATGTTCAATATTTTAGTGGCTGATTCTTATATCACTTCTTTAATTTAAGGCTAACAATTTAATCTGTCAAGGAATGATTCAAAAGTAGTGACTGTACAAGGTGCTGGTGTTTATAAGGATCAACTATGGATTACTGGATCACAGTAGCCACGTTGACAGCTCCTTACGGAGAAGCTGAGGAGAAAAGAGCAATAGTGGGTTTAATGAAGACGGTGACAAAAATAGGGAGAGGCTGAAGGATGAAGAGTGAAGCAGTGAATACAGATCAAGATGAGCTGGAAGTGGGGAAAGGGACACAATGGACCAAACAGAGCAAAGGGTGAAAAGAACAAGGTGAAAAGATTAAAAAAATGATGGGAGAGGAGGTGACAAGAAGACAGATTGAGACAAGATAAGTGAGAGTGGAAGGGGAAGCGGGGAGAAGATTAGAAACACAGAAAGGTGAGAGGAAATAAAGGGCTAAGAGACTCACAAAGAACTATTATCGTGACCAATTCATGCTCTCTTTTTATCTCCTACATCTTGTTTTTGTCATTTTTCTTTCACTCAGAACATTTTTCCCACTATTTGCATTCAAGAGCTAAACTTCCAGAGTGTCTGATGCCATTTTTACCCAACATCTTTTTAAAATGGAGTTGTTATAGTGTTTTAATGGTCTGGGCATACACATACAGGTGTGATATGTTTTTATTCAAACCGATGCATATAGGCCAGAGAAATACTTCATCTTCATATCATTGTCATATTCACAATCGTCATAATAACACAACACGCTATTGATTTTGGGGCTGTGCAGTCATAAAGGCCCTCAGTCATTATGGCTGCTGCTGCTGCAGTATTTCTGTACCAAACTATCATTTATTAGTCTTTAATCACACACAGCACAGGCTATAGGAGGATTGAGCTAGCTAAGATACTTAGCTACTGACATCACAAGCAGAACAGGGAGTGAGAGGACAGTGGTTCTAGATTCTTAGACAGAGTTTAGTTTCTGTTAATCAGTGATTGCTGCCTTGAAGTCTGAAATTTTAGATGGGTTTGTATGTGTTATTTAGAGCCAACTGATGATCAAACATCCAGGCAGGATGGAGTGAATGGAGAAAAGTGTCAGGAGTGATTTGCAACAAGAGTGTCAGCAAAGGTCAAAGGAAAAGTTTACAAGACAGTGGTGAGACCAGCTATGTTGTATGGTCTGGAGACAGAGA
>JARVLU010000646.1:10355409-10384678 GCA_031762415.1 Simpsonichthys santanae | reverse complement strand
CAGGTTGAACAACTGGGAGATAAAGTTAGAGACCAGACTGAGATGGTTTGGACATGTCCAGAGGAGGGACAGTGGTTATGTTGGTAGAAGGATGTTAGAAATGCAGCTGCCATGAAAAAAACTAAGAGGAGATTTATGGATGCAGTTAGAGAAGACATGGAGTTTGTTGGAGTGAGGACAGAGTGAGGTGGAGGAGGATGACTCACTGTGGCGACCTCTGAAGAGCGAAAAGTTAAAAGAAGAAGAAGATGATCAAACATTTTTTTTCTGTTCTATGCCTGCTTTGTAAGACAGAATTCAGAACTCATAAATGCATTGCATGAATTGTGATTTTTATTTAATTATCTCTTCATGCAAAGCTTAGTATTGTAGGAGCGAAAAATGAAGGTAGAAGGGATGGATTTCTCTATAAATTTAACATTTTGTTTGAGTGCTCATTAGTTTTCTCTGAAAAATAGACCAAATTTAGCTTTAACTACAACCTGAACTTATTTTCTTGTTTAGATACTGGGGGAAATGGTTACCAGACAAAAGTATTAAGCCAAACAAATTAAGAATCCGTCCAGAGGATCTGACTTAACCTTGTCAGATTTTTCTAACTGGATTATTGAGCGGGCATCCAAATATATTTTTGATGAAAATATATTTGACGTACTTTATATCAGGACCAAAAAGGCCACATATGTCTCAATTAAAAAAAAAAAAAGTTTTTTTTTTCTTTCTTGATAAATGTTGCAATGTATTAACAATTTCAAAGATTTGTTGCAAATAGATGATGGGAGTACGTTGGGGTACACAGCATTAAATAACACAAATGAACAAGAGATGCATAGTTACAAGCAAATTACTGGGTGGTTCATACAACGTTTATCAACACAGACTGAGATTTAGCCAGCATGAAATAAAAATACCTCTTTTGAAACTATAAACCGGATTTATAATAAAATTTCAGAGACAAAGCAGCACAGGAGCCGTTCCTCATTCTAAACTCTGTCTAACCTTCTTACATGAACTTTACCAAGTACCAAACATAAATAAGTGGAAACATCAAATAATTATTACAAAGACCAAAACTGAAGATAAAACATAGATTTCATGAACACAACAGACACATATTTAATGACTTCATACAGGGAAACAAAAGCATCTTAAACAGGTTAAGGCTGCTGGGCCATATACGTTTGAGTTGGAAGTCTTTAAGCAGTATGATAAACCTTCCACATATATTAGACTAGCATAATATTTGACTATATTATACTCAGATATTAGAAACAAACCATTAATATAAGTTTATTTGAAGCCAATTTAACAAATTGAGAGGAAACTCAATTCATTGTGGGTGTGAAATATGCAATGAATGCTACTTAAATCTTCAGGGACATCTTCTGTGCACCAACAAATGTTGGAGTTTATATCAATCTTTCTGGTCATAAATAAGGATGTTAATGAAAACACAATGTAAAACAACCTATTTTTTTTTTTTAAATAAATGTAATGCCTCTCTTTATAAATACAGAGTGAGCACTGTTTTAACAGACATACTTCACTTTTTGTTGGTACAACTTTCATTGCATATTGCCGACTTAAAAAAAAAAAGGTTTAGAAGTAAATCTGGATGAGAGAGAGATACAAATATAAGTTGGAGTTGGAAGTCTTTAAGCAGTGTGATAAACCTTCCACAAATAGTAACCAATATAAAGATGGATAGAAAAATAAAGGGATGAGGGGGTGGATAAAATAGCAGCTTTTTTCTTTAACCCCTTCCTGTATAATCCCTCTGGGCTTTGGGTCTGTCTTTGAAAGGAACAGAAGTGGAGGAGGAGGGAGAATGAGGTCAAGGGCTTTTTTGAAACTGGAGACTAAAGTGCAGGAGTATGACATTTGTAGTCCTTGGATGAATTTCTGTAGTCCTTGACTGGAGACGGAGTCCGCTGAGATTGTTTGTCATGCCGTTGTAGCAAACCTTCACCTGCGAGGGCGGATATAAAATATCTGCTTTAAATTAAAGTCTGAGGTCCTTTCAGTCCTTGTGTCAGCGTCAACACTGACCCAGAAGCATAAATGTGTCACTTTTCCTTGGTGATAGAAAGCTTCGGATCTGTCCAGACGTCGATCGTAATCATTTTGCAAGCATCAGACGAGTGAAAGCTTTTTCTCTGCACTGAAATCACATTGCAGGTCAATGCTACGGTGTTCCTCTCTTCCTGCCTGGTGAGGATCAGTCTTAGTCCACAAATGATCAGTGTCAATGCACGTCCCATGCATTTATATAGAGCGCCGTTGGTCGAGGTTTGAGATTATTAGTTGCAAATTTTTTCCAACTCCCCCCCGTTTCTAACATACATCGTAACATCATCCTTGGGTCTCAAGAAGAGAATCAGACAATGAAGTGATCACAACAAAGTTTCAAGCTGGAGTTCTAGATTCCTTGCGTGACCGCTGGCTTTGGAAATGGCACAGATTTGACTACGTGGTGAACACTGGTGCAATCAACACTACACATGCTATGAATCCCTGAATTTGCAGTGTACTAGTACTGACTGAACATACAGCATGAGTGTTTTAGAACAACTTTAATGATATGTTTCTCGCCAGCCAGAATAATGGCAAATTCAGCTGCAGTAGGTGGCTGGTAGGCGTCTTGGAGGGATGGTAACAAATACTGCAAATAGAACGGGTCCAAAATTAAAGAGTAAATCAGGGTGCAGATAAGGTGCATGTGTGGAGGAAGTGTGTTAGAGTGAGGGACAGAGAAGGAGAAGGTTAAAAATAGAAAGAGGATGGAAAAAGGACGCCAAAATTGGGGAACGAGGTGTCAGTTTGAGAGTCAGAGGGAGAGATACTATGTGAGTAGAAAACGAGCTTTTCAATTTCTCTCCTCTTTGAGCCCTTTTATTATCATTGCTTTCACACTTTGACATGCTAGACATCCCTGTCCCATGTTCCCTTTTTGATTCAGGCCACAGAGGAGATTTGTTTATCCTCCCTGTCGTCTCCATCAGCCTCTCCATCTCCCATTAACGGCTGTCTCTTCTTCAGCTCTCTCTGGTATTTGGCCATTAGAGAAGCGTAGATGCAGCCATAAGCAGCGGCAGCAACCATCATGATGCAAACAATGCCGCACACCACACCGGCAATCACCACCGTGCCAATAGCACGCCGCACGCTCACGGGCCGGTAGCGAGCACGGACACAGTCCGAAGGTGCTTCGCCACCTCCGGTGCTCGGGGGGGAGTCGTCACCAGCGTTGCCACCGTTGTCAGAAACTGGTGTTGCCCCACTTGGGTTAAGAGCACTCCTGCTGCACGGAGGACCACCTCCTTGTCCAGAATGAGCACCCTCACCACCACCTCCTTCTCTGTTCTCATCCTCAAGCTGGAGGCAGTAGTTGAACATCTCCACGGGAACGCCACGTATATCTCTCCCACGCAGATCCTTTGGTAGCGTGCACTCCACTGCATCCACTTTACCTCCTGAAGCAGAGAGAAGAGGTCATCAATAATCTGGCTTTTACCTGTAAAGCATCACTAATTAACAGACACCGAGAAAAAAAGTCTGAGAGCGGGTGGCTATCATTCTAACCCTATACCATGAGTCATCCATCATTTAACGAGCACATTATTTGCCGTGCTCGAGATTACCTCAATTGGCCCATGTCTACTTCATGAAATAACATGCACAGCTCTGGTGTGGAAAAGAGAAATGGCTGACTTACTACTTCCCACCATCAGTATGAGGGTGGGAGCAGACTACATGCACTTCCAAACATAGTGTACGTCTGTGGTGTAGTCTACGTGATACTCAGGTATACCACTAGAAAAGCTTATGAGTTTCAGTATATCCACTTATAAGTGCCCAATGATACATGACAAATCATTAGGCACGTGTCATTGACATGTTAAACGACAATTAACGCTTCCGTAACAATCTTTCTGTATCCAGCGCTTTGCTTTGATACTGTTTTATACATTTTCTAACATTTTTAATACAGAGCAAACTGTTGTACAAGTTTGTTGTTCATTTATTCAAACATAAGCATCAGAGGAATTTTGGAAATGTTCAATATGCTTAAAAATCTAAATAAATTGACGATTTCATTGTGCTAACCAATGTACTTTGGTTTCTAAGCGCAGTATACCCACCACAAAAATGTAATCAACACCACTGGTACATCTCAAGGTCACATCCAAAACTATTGATCTGTGTCCTCAAATAGGTTAAGTAACAAAACCACTGGGATGAAGTTGGAGGATAATAGAGAGACAGAATTAGAGACGTGTGATTTAGCATTGAAATGCTTATATCTTTACATGTTACAAAACAAATCAAGTGTGCTCACAAGGCTCCTATAGCCTTTTACCAAGCCTTTCCTTACTTTCTTTAAGTGCATCATATGCTTCTTTAAACAGGTACTGTCATGATTTCATGTTCAAGTATGAAAGGCCTCCTTGCAATTTCCTCTGCTGCTCTGATGATTATTAAATTATCACGTCTACCGCGTGCCAGTCTCCATCTGAAGAACTGAGGGAGAGTGGAGCAGAATGAGGCAGGAAAAGAAAGAAGAGATGCTTCATTAGCGGGGCAGCTGAGGCCCCAGGCGCTGAGGTGAATGTAGATTTTTACACATGAGGAGAAAGCAGAGAGCAGCTGTAGTTATCTGATTCTCTAACAGCCTGCAGAGACATGTGGAGACGGCACGCAGAACAACAATGAGCAGCGATAACAGAACAGTGCAGTCGTATTATATGGCTAGAAGGATGGGCACACCCGCATCCAGACCTGCCTGTTTCTAATAATTATGTTGTTGTTTTATACACTGCTCTTCCAACACTGCTTTCTCTCTAATTCAAGCTGAGCAGAAATTCCTCGCGACATAAATCAAAAGTCCACCTCGATACAGCAGCCACTCCATCCAGTGTTTGAAGTCACGAAGGTTGCAGTCGCACTCCCAGGGGTTGTGTCCCAGTTCCAGGTGTTGCAGGTTGGCCAGCGGATTAAACGCTGCCCTCTCCAAGCCATGAAGCCTATTACCTGCCAGCGAGAGCCACCTTGGAAAAATAAAAAACACTTTAAGGTAATCAGGCATGTTTTGTAAAACAAACCATGTCCAAATGATAGACGCATCGGAATCGCATGAGAATAATTTATTGCTTTGTATAATAGTAGCAGTAGGTGTCATTAGGAGGTCGTTAATAATAATAAAAAAGTATTAAAAAGTATTTTGTGGTTTATGTTCACCTGAGGCTCTGCAGCTCATCCATTAGGCCTATTGGAACTGTAGATAGACCGTTCAATGACAAGTCCAGACTCTGAAGACCACCTAAACCCTGTTAACATCAAAAACAGATCTTTGTTAATGTAGACTCAACAGCTTTTCTGATTGTTATCGTAAAGAGCTGCTACTGTAGCATCATTTAATGGGCTAATCTTGTCTAATGTGTTTTACATAGTGAAGTCATTGTGACACAAGCTCATCTGATTGTCTCTAGTGGTGATAAAAGTGATAAGTGCTGAGCAAATGGTTTGTTACTAATTTATCTGTAGGGGGTCGTCCAGATGTGGGAACTAAATTTGTTCAGATTGGTTGTATGAAGCTGAAACAATGGCAGATTATATCCTGATGCATGCTCAATAATCCAGGTAGAAAAATCTAAAAAAGTTAAGTCTGGTCCTCTGGACATTCAAAAAGCAAAACAAACAAACAAAAGCAATTGTAGAAACATTTCTTCTTTCCTCCAAAAGACACAATAATTGTACTGTCCCGTGCCTACCTGGAAGAGATCTCTGTCCATGACTGTCAGTGAGTTGTTGTGTAAGGTCAGTCTTGTTAAGTTGGACATGTCTTTAAATAATCCAGCTGGTAAATTATCCAGGTAGTTATTGGAAAGGTCCAACTCCTGAAAGACATGAAAACAAATACTACTTTCAGCATTTTTCTTTTTCAAAATACTTGTGGAATATATTGTATGATAAAATGGTGAAAAAGTCCAGTCTGCTGAGTTTGACTTTCCAGATATCAGACAGAATACTTAACATATCCAATTTAGTCTCCAGCTTCTATCCGACACGTCTTCTCTCCAATTAGATTCCATTAGAAAGGGCATTTGATTTTTTCAAATACAATCACCAGAGACCAATGTATCAAGCTGAGATTCAATAATCCACCATTTGACATTTAGTGGCTGCTGCCTATTTGAAATGTTCTTGTTGCAGCACGTAGCCTGACATTACCCTGCATCACACAAGCTGTGTGCGACTTTCCAGGAATTTGGAAAGTCTGAATAATACTTTCAACTAAACCTCTAGTGGAGAATCTGTATTGTTGGCTTGTTATGAAGCTGCTTTAACTATTTCATTTTTAGGTTTAATTTGGTCTCTTTTCTGCTTATGTCCTGAAGATGAGCAAAAAGAGCCTTACTGTAAAGCAAACTCTGCCAAACGTCTCATCCAGTCTGGTTAAAGGCTGTTTTTCATGTGAAGTTTTAAAAATGAAAAGATTTAGGGAGTTGATGTGCATTTTATACTAAAAAGTCTTTGTTTTGTTTTGTTTTTTTACAATAACTCTCAAGTAAGCCTTAAACCATCTACATAAACGGTGAAAAGTGCCAATGTATTGCATTGGTTTAGTTTGTATTACTGACCAGATGGGCTCTGCAGATGTTGAACTAGAAAACTTTACCTTTTCTGACCAGTACTATCTACATTTTGATCAATATACTTTTGTTGTTAATTTTAAAATTCAGTAAGAACATTTTCTTTAATGAAGAACAAACGGCTGCAGACCTCCAAAGAGGAGAGGTTTGCAAAGGCCGAGGCTCCCAGCGAGGCGAGCTTGTTGTTGGACAGCAGCAAGGAGCGGCTCCCAGGAGGCAGGAGGTGCAGGGGAGGGAGGGAGGAGAGTCCGCGGTCCCCGCAGTCCACCACCTGGCTTTCTGAGGAGCAGAAACAGGACGGGGGGCACGAGGAGGCTGGCAGCAGCAGCGCAGCCAGGAGGCTGAGGACACGGAAGACTGCGGGAGGAAGGAATAGGAAACAAAATGAATTATTTACTTCTGCCTGTGAAACTTTATTTTGATGATTTGCACAGCAGATTGAAAACTGTGACAGTAATAGCCCTGTTTGTCTATGAAAGTATGCATTAGAAGAGATTAAGCAGAATCAAGAAGTAGCAATCTTAGAATGCAAAAACAGATTTATATAGATTTTACAAAGATTAAAATAAATGACGCAAAAAAATAAAATAAAAAGTCAGCTCAGCTGTTACAAAACACCTTCCAGAGGTGGTTTTGTTCTGATTTTTTTTTTATTCTACTGAATGTGATTAAAATGTGTGGTTTTATTTTTGTTACTGGGTAGGAAAGAAAACAATTCATTCAAGCTTTATAGAAATTAAAAAATAAAATAAAAAATACCCACTGACAAAGATGATCATGTTTTTGCCTTTGTTTTTGTGTGTGTGTTTGTGTGTGTGTGTGTGTGTCTTTGTGTGTGTGTGCTTTTATGACGGAGCTTTTGGGCCACGCTAAGGAAAAAGTTGTACCAGATTTGTTTTTTGTTTTTTTGCAGCTCTCATTCATTTATTTATTTATTTTCCACGATTGGATCCACAACGCGACCTGTCAATCAATCCAGTAGGCGTGTCAGCAGATGACCAATCCGAATCTAAGTGAGTCGTAATATTATCCAAACTCTGCCACGATAAATCAGGTTTACCACATTTTAACTGTGGTAAAATGAAGACCGTTCAGCATCTTGTTAAGTTATACTTTGGTATTTGTTTTACAAATAAGGAGATAGTTAATCTGTCAGCACATCAGCATCAGATTATTATTAGTATCTGTGAGGATGGCACCATCCTTGTGTGTGCGCCTTGTCCTGCCAGCTTGTCCTGATCCTTGTTCTCTGTTTTTGTAAGTTGCTGCCACGTCAGCCTTTTGATTTATTGTCATTAAAGAGTATTTATTTTTGTAATCCTGAGTCCGAGTCTTACCTGCACTTTGGTTTCACTCCTGCCCTGCCCTGTCAGAAACCCTGACAGTATCAGGACGATGAATCTGCTTACAGTAAGGTGGTACGCTCTGACGGGCTGCAGCGCAGCTCTGCAGGTAACAAGCATTTAGCTTCGGATTGGTCATTTGCTGCCACCCCTACTAGATTTGATTGACAAGTCGCGTTGTGGATCCGACTTGAGAAAGAAAAAAAACAATTAACAAGAGCTGTAAAAAAATAAAAAGTCTCGTATGACTTTATTCTCATAATACTATGACTTCATTCTTGTAATTTTATGTTTTGCTTTGTTTTTTTAATTACTGTATTATTTTTTAGCGTGGCCCTAAAGCGCCGTCGTAGTGCTTGCTTGCCTGTAGCCTTAGCATATTTAAATCATTTGGAAGGATTTTAGATAAACTTTCAAAAGGCGATCACTAGATCCTTTACAATTTGGATGTTTTTAAAGTCATCTCCATTTTACGTGTCAGCTAGGCAACCTTAGCAGAAACATGTCCCGAACTTGGCCGTTTTTACAGATATTGAGGTTGCTCACAGTCATTTATTCATGCTCTGTATCAGGGCTAGTCAACTGGTGGCCCACGAGCCGTGACTTCAATCCGGCCCAGTTGATAAAAAATATATATATATACAGTATACTGTATTTATTTTTTTTTTTTTTGGTTCTGGGTTTGGGTTTTGGGTTCTGTTTATTTCATTTATGATTCATTGCAATAAAATAAACATATTTAAAAGGTAACAGATCATTGTAAACTTTGGTTTATTTGCATAATGATTTTAATCACTGGATGCCTGGCCCCCGAGCTGTTGGCTTTCACAAACTATGGCCCCAACCAATCACTTAGGATCCTGCAAGGAATTGCAATATTGCACAAATTATTCACAAAGATGAGTTCAAAGATCTTAAACTCTGGTTTAAAGGCAGCAGGCATTATTCATTCCTTAAAGAATAATTAGTTTTTTAAAAAAAAAAAGAAACTTTGATTAACAGGCTAAATTTTTTGTTCTTTATGACCTTAGGACTTCTCTTGTATGCCACATTCAAAAAGGAAATCCCTTCTATATCATTACATTGTTATTGTTTTCCTATAGACTGAAGTCATTTCATCTCATATTGTCTGTTTATTCCTTTGTTCACATCCAACTTATTTGTTTTGAAAGTTTTATTTTATCCATTGATTTCTATTTTACTGCTCTGGGGTTATTTACTTCTATAAATCCTCTATATTCTTTTATTTTTCCATTTTTCTGTGCTCCTCTGTGCAAACACTCATCAGTCTTCACTCTGCAGCTCTCTCTCTCTCTCTCTAGACTTTCTTTATGTCTCTCGTTCTCTTTCCTCTCAAGTCTCCCAGCTCTGCTCTGCTCTGTATTCCCTCAGTGTCTCGTTACACTCTCTGACTTTGTTTCCAGCCAATGGCTTATCGGCACGACTTTATCTCTCTGTGTTTGTGTGAGTGGGCGCACGCTTGTGCAACTGTGTGTGTGCGTGACACTTCCGCAAAGCGTGACAATAAGAAAACTACTCAGTCTGAACTGCACACATAGAGATGCCACTTTTAAAATCCTGATGATGAGCCTCTGCTCCAGCAGCAGATTTAATCATTTGCATCTATTTCCTACCTTGTCACGCTGTTTCTCTAGCTGTTGTATTTTCTACCTTCTGTTGGTGCATCTGTTCTTTGCTTTGCTCTTTTTTCATTATTTTCCCCTCCTCTCGTAATCAAGACTTTTACTTCCTTTCGGCAGTCAAATTGGCCGTCTGGCTCTGACATGATGAAACTCTGTGAAACAGCTCATTACTGACCTGTCCACACTTCATGTAATGTGACAGATGGTGGAGTGGAAGTGAAAGAAGCACAATAAATATAATAATATTATGTAAAACCTTGGGAAAATACTTTCTTTAAAGACTTGTTTTAGAATTGGTGTCTTCCTAAAATGCTTTGTTAGCTTTTGGATATTTAAAGACTATAGGAAATTCACAAAGAAACATGCTTGCATCAGTCTAGAAGCCTTAAAATAAGATCAATTTATTTTCTATGAGAAACAAAAAAGTCAGAAAAGGCTAAATATTTCAAAAAGCTAAAGTTGCACCAGTACCAAAAGTCATATCAGGATTGTTTTGAAAGAGATGAACGTTTTGATGATTTGTTGGAATAGCACAAAAACGTTGGAATGAGAAAGATACAGAAAAACGTACAGAAGAAAAATGGATCATAATAGTGTGAATGCTTAATAAACATTCACACAATAAAGGAAATATTACATTTTTAAATGTTTGGATGCACAAAACAAAGCGATCCAAACTTTTTCATTCTCTCCAAACCATATTTTATTCTTTCCTCCATCAGCTCTTGTAAATTACATCTATTCTACCGCTTGTTGTTTTGTTCATCTGCAGATCTTTTGAACATTCATGAGCATTTTGAACTGCTTTCACGGTGGAACTGGTTCTTGTTTCTGGCTTATACTTCATGTTGTTCTGATGTAGCGCCTCTACATGCAGCCAAACCAGAGGAATAATATTCTGCCACACAGTTCAGTCCAAATAAGCTTAAGTGGTTCTGTGCGGTTTGATTCTGTCCAAACATGCTTCTGAATCAATTTCTCTCAAGAATTCCCAAACACATGCTGGACCAGTGGGGACATTTCAGGCGTGCTTATGTGACAAGATGAGAGCCTCATTGCTCAGCCTCGGTTAACCCAGGTTCTTCTCAGAAAAATATATATAAAAATATATATTAACATTTTAAAAAGACTGTCTTGTGCATAGATTATTTCCTAATCTCATGTCAATTAATTTATTAAAAAAATCTAAAATGGACAAATCTCCCAAGCTGGCATTTTTAGTAGAGAGACTGGACGCAGGAATGCAGACTAACACAAGTAGTTTAAAAATTACTTCTTCTATTATTATTTTTTTTTTCAGCTTTTCGCTCACAGCAAGTCATCCTCCATCTCTGTCCTCACTCCAACAACCTCCATGTCCTCTCTAACTGCATCCATATACAGTATCTCCTCTGGCAGCTGCATTTCTTACATCCTTCTACTATTATACCCACTGTCCCTCCTCTGGACATGTCCAAACCATCTCAGTCTGTCCTCCCTAACTTTATCTCCTAGAGCCTGAAAGCTAAAAGGTGCAATAATCAGAACATAATACAAAACAAACATCTGTCGTGGCAGCTACAAAACATAAAAAGTGGAGGAGAACGAGAAGTGACGACTGAGAGACTATTTGGACCGGGGCTGATGAGGAAATTAGAGACAAGTGGCTTATTGATAACAAAGAACAGGTGCAGGTGCGTGTAGAAGAGGCTGATGGAGGAAAAATATAGATGGTGAATAAAACACTGTGTAAAAGTGCAGAAAGTAAACATGACAAAGAATAAACAAGATAAATAAACCCCAAACCAGTAAAGAAAGACAGATTCAGACACAAGCAGTTCAGGTGTTTGTACAAGAATGTTTGCACCGTTCTTCTGTACAAAGGATAAAAGCTGTAAAGGTTTTTATTGCCCGCTACAAAAGTAAAAAAAAACTATATTTTTGCCTGTTGTGCGTGTATTTGTTTTTCATGTGTTAGAAAATTATTTCATTAACACCTGGATGGATTTTAATAAAACAGAAGCAATCATTAGACACGCATCTACAGCTGATGGCGTTTTGGGGTCAGTCCATTTCAAGATGGTATTCACATAATCAACTATAGCAAAGACAAAAATGGTTAACAAACATAAATATTTAGCTAAATTTTAGTGTACAAGTAGCTGAGAGCCATCCTCAACAGATTATAAAAGGCAGCAGGCGATATCCATCAAGGAATTCTAGGCTTTCCAGTTTTTGTTTATCTAAATGAAGTCTTCATTACAACCAAAACAAAATCATACACATTTCTAGGTGACCCTTGTTGTCTTGGTGGTGTTTGACTGCGTCTCCAAGGCGATGCCTTTTGACACTTCCAGGGCCTCATCTGTCTGTAAGTTTATATCCAGGGGCCTCTGGGTGACATTGGACCCAGCTATGATGTCATCCCCAGCAGCACTTCTGTTACCAATCGTCCAGTCGCATGTCACCAAGGCCCGAGCTGTTTTCCGTGCGAGCGGCAGACGTTGCTATCTTGTTACGAGGACGACCAGCTGTCCTGCACGCAGCAGACTCACGGGCCGGTATTTCTTACCTCTTCAATGTTTTACATGCTGCTCCGAGTCTGACCCGAGTCTACCCTGCTGCTCTCACGGAGCAGAGTTCAAATTTGAACCTTATGACTCCCATTACTTTATACAATAGGCTAAACTCCGATAACTTTAGAACCTCGGTTTGCAAGCCGCATGTTTGATCTTACCGTGGTCTTTTAAATTTTTACATTTTCATAACTTTTTAACTTTTAAAAAATTTTTAAATAACCAATCAATCCTAAAAAAAAAAAAATGCCTTTCAGTTTAATGAACAGCAAAAATATCTCTCAATTATTCATTTAGTTTTGCTGCCAGAATTTCTAAACTACGTATATGAAGACTGTACAGTACAACATAATCCATAAGCTTACAAAGAGGAGCTTTTGATTGTGGCATTAAATTGACAAAAAAATGGAACATTTTTCAACAAACACACCCAAGGACTGAATGTGAATTCAATACTGTTGATTGATTATTGGCATTTACTTATTGTGTGCAAGCAAAAACTAAATATATGATCAATCTGAAGAGAAGAAGTTAAAAAAATAAATAAAAGTTTTCACATTCCTTGGATGCAGCCCTGCCCCTTTATACTTAAGTTTTGAACTAAGATCATCATACAATGTCAAAAGCTGGAGTTGAATCTGTTTTAGTCAAACTTAATGTCATGCATTATTGTTGACTACAGTACCTAGTAAGTCAGCCACCTATTATTATACACCTGACAAGGGTTTCTTAACTTTATATCTTACTTTTCCATCAACTTTAATGCAGCCTGAACCGTAATGTGGACTCCCACAAATCTTACATCAAAACGACGGCTCGGCACCGTGATGTGTGCTATTACTTTTATGGAGATTTGAATTACCATGGCAACGCAATTTGCAAACAAAAATGCCATTTTTATTAGTTGTTTTTCATAGACTCTGGTTGCAAATCAAATCTCCAAGTTGGCCACCTGAGCTAAAAAGGAAAAAATACTGTAAACCAGCCCTTTGTAGAGATATTAAGCTGAAATTTGATGTGGTAGTAGCTGAGGGCAATGCCCAATAAATAATGGATAAAAAATAAATAATAATAATCAAGATGGCCACCAAAGCTAAATTAAAATGGTTTTAATTCAGCTATTTTTACACATACTGAGCTGAAATTTGATGTGGTTATAGCTGAGAATGTTCCCCATCACATACTGAATCCAAATAAAAAAATTCAAGATGGCCACCATAGCTTAAAAGAAAATGTGACTTTAACTTATTGATAATTTGCTATTTTAAGCTGAAATTTGGTACCCCAACCCATAATACTGTAAAATCAAAAATGTTTAACTGGTTGCCATGTGGCAGTCCTCATGAAAGTTTCTCTAGGCACTTTGTAGTTCTTAGATAACAATCTTGAGTTTTGTGTTGTGAACGATAAGCACACACAGATTCAAGCAAAAACATAATTGCTCTGCTTTCGTTTTTTGGCGGTGGATGATATCTATAATTTATCAAATATTAGAAAACATTGTTGATCCTTATTATCTCAACATGATGTTTTTCACCATCAGAAGTGTCTGAATATTTTTTTATCCCTCTTGTAGTTTGTGTCCTTCTTCCATCATAAAAAGAAAATGGCCCACCAGTTTTTATGTGAAAAAGGAAGGGATCAAAGGGTCTAAATGACAAAATGTGCACTGTTTTTGTGTAAAAGTGTTAAAAACAATATGTAACGGATACATACACAGATGACCACATGCCTAATATTATGTAGGGTCCTGTTGTTGCTACTAACGCAACTCTGAGCTAACGTGTGTGATTGACTGCCATCACAATCACCTCATTATGTCTGTACTGACATAACGTAACCGTAGCAACCATATTAAATGCAGAGAGAACGGGCACAAGAGAGCGAAGTTTGTTGTTTGCATCCATTCCAGTAATTTAACCCACATTACCTCTTTCCTGTCACACACAGAACCTTTCTGTTGCCCTTTTATCTGTTTAAAGCACAGCCGTGTATAATCATTTACCAACACAAAGAAAGTCACGGTTGGAGACGCACATGCCAAAACAAAAACATGCACTAACAAATGTGCACGATTTAAGGCTAGGAAGAGATGCATTAAGGGGTTTAAATAAGCAGAAATTGGCCCAAAAAGTAGGAGTGGCTAAAAATTGCTGAAAATATAGCTGAAAAGGCAGAAAGAAGCTTAAACTACCAAAACAAAATGGAAGGAGCTGAAAGGAGCTCAAAATAAGTGGAATTAACTGAAAAAGCTAAAATTAACACAAAAACAGCTAAATTGTAGCTGAAATAGCCACACACAAAAAAAAGCTGAAACTCGCAGAAATAAGCCGTAAGGAACAAGCTGAAATTAGTAGAAATAAGTTAATTAGGCTGACAGTCCCAGAAATTACCACAAAAAACCTGAACTTATTGAGAGCAGCTGAAATTAGTTAAGAAACGCTAAAAGCGTTAGCTGAAAATGTAAAACAAGTTCAAATTAGCTGAAGAAAGTGAAGAGAGAACAAATTTTCCATATTAGGCTGAAAGAAGCAGACATGAGCACAAAAAAGTGGCAATTATTTAGAAAGAGCTAAAATTAGCAAAAAAAATAAACAGCTGAAAAGTAGTTTAGAAAGCAGAAAGAAGCTTAAATTACTAGAAGGAAGTGGATAGATCAATTTTTGCTGAACTAGACTGAAAAAGTTGAAATGAGGGCAGTAAATGTGGAGTTAGCTGAAAAAGCTAAAATTAGCATAAACAGCTAAATAGGAGATGAAATTGCAGAAAAAGCTGAAACTTACAGAAATTAGCTGAAATTAGCTGTAAGAAGTTAGAAGAAGCACATCAATGTTGTAGTTAGAATAAAGAATCTAAAAGTATCACAAAATTGCTGGGGGAAAAAACCCAGCTAAAATTAGCTGAGAGTAGCTGAAAAAAAAAAAGTTTAAATTTGCACAAGGAAGCTGAAAGAAGCTAAACCCGAACAAACTGCGAAAGGAGTAGTAAAAGGTTGAAAACACATCTAAAGATTTGAAGGGTGTAAAATAAGCTCAATTAATTTTCTTTGAGAAAAAAAGTGGCAGAAAAGGCTAAATATTTCAAAAAGCTAAAGTTGCACCAATACTAAAAGTCACAATAGGATTGTCCTGAAAGAGCTGAGCATTTTGATTTTTGAGTTGTTGAAATAGCACAAAAAATTGGGGATGAGAAAGATGCCGAAAAATTGATCACAATAATACTTGTTTTTATTCTGCCTACTCGTCTAGTGGTATAAACTCCAATTTCTCATTCTTGTCTTCCTTTTTTCTCTACTCCCCTCTCAGTTGATGCCTGTCCTTTTATTCTCCTTTATGAACCAAACCATGGCACTCATCTCCATCGTTCCTGCTCATTGTTTTATAACTCTGAAACTAGCCTCATTTCACCTGTAAGCACTAACAACATAGAGCCATCTCCCACCACTCAATGAAAAGTGACACTTGTTCAGACAACAGCGTGGCTAATGAGTATTTAACACTGATTTGTGTTGCTGCATTATTAAGCAACACTTGAAATAAGCCAAACAGATGATAAAATATACAAACAGGGTGAATTTTACTCATAAAGAACCATTTTAAGACCTCAAACTGAGCATATTTGGCTTTAAAACCATTTATTTCATGGATATTGCCTAGCTTTTGTAGCAGCCGCTCCGCAGGGCCTCAGTCCAAGGTTAAACACAGTCAGAATTTGAAGAGAAAATAAAAGGCATTTAGCTTTTGATGCCCTATCCACTTTGCTGTAACTAGATTTGAATAAATTCAGCTGAGCTCTATGACATGTCATAATGCATGCCCACCTGTTCTTTAAACATTAAAGGCTCTATAACTTGAGTTATCCCTGCAATTTTCTGTGATTTGCAGCTTTAATGTACAGTTAAACTGTAGATGTTCAGCCTCATTGAGCTCAATCTGTAGGTGATCTGAACTGTTTGTGATTCAAAGCATTACTGTATCTAAAGTTACTTATACAAGTATTTGTTGAAATGTGACAAAATCTGTGTTTTTTTTAATTCTGGGATGTTATTGCTACTGCAAGGTGAAAGTGAAAGAGAAGTCTTAGGAAGAGATGTTTCAGGGCTTTGTGTGCCCAGTTTTCTGCATTCGTTGTGGCTCTTCAGAGCTGCAGTTTAAGGTCACGTCTGCAGCATGAATCTGCATAAAAATAACACAACGCAAGATGTTTTATCACAAATATCCAAGCCACGTTGAGGAAGTAGCTCAGGAGGGTAAGACAATGGCCTGTCTGTATGTGTGACAGAATATTGCATCATCAAAACAGATGCATGTCGCCCTAATGCAAAGCTGGAGGATTAATGTTTGTCTGTGCTGTTAAAATATATCATGAATTATTTACTGGGTTTGAATTAAACTTTCACTAACTAATCTACAATGGGCCTTTGATATTAAGTGTTAACATGATGAACCAATTTTTTTTTTGTGTTTGTGTGTGTGTGGAGTGCGGGGGGGAATGTTAAATCAGTTTATTTAATACCTTAAACAAAGACTGCTGATTCATTTTGTAATATAATTAAATAGAACAACTGAATTTGCAGTACGCTCTGTGTAGCTGGCCTACAAGTGTCCAAGTTTAATATGTGCGTATGTGAAGGCATCATAATCTACATGAGACCTAATTCTGCACACAGGTTATGTCAATATTTCAACAGAATGGAGCCAGCTCCACTTGTTTCAAGTAAACTTTTCAAACCGATCCAGCTTTTACTTTTATTTGACTCCAGATTCTTGGTTACTGATCAATTGACATGCAGCGAACAGCTCCTAGAGGCAATGCAGTCCCTCTGCTAAGCACCCTAACCACTTTTCTACTGGCGTGACACAAAAATCAAACTATTTTTCATCAGTTTACCAACCTGATCGCTGCAGCAAAACTGATTATCCTCTGCCGCTAGTTCACTGGCTGTGTTCCCAGACAGTTAGGGGATGTATACATGCTGTAATGGCTTTGTTCCAATTTGCTGCGCAACTCTCTTGCTCACAGGAACGCAATATAGCTGCACTTAGCATAACGCTAAGTCATTATTTGGCTCTTTTCCCAACCAAATTTTATAAAGCCAGTTTGAATTACAGTCCTGTTCAAAGCCTAATCTTAACTGCGTGTGTCGTTCACAGACCCCTCTGTTCTCATCTCACACCTCTCTCCTCATTCCTTTCATATACAGTATATACTGTATATGCTTAAATTGTCTGTGTGTGTTTAGTCATTTTAACTTTTTTCACCTTTTAGATTTTTTTTGGCTTCTCCAAATTCATACAGTTTGCTTTAATTGAAAAGCCATTCGGAAAAAAAAAAATAATAATAATAATAAAATGGATTGCTGGGTTGTCACTCCTGTGGAAAATTATGGATCAAATCAGAAACTAGAAACTTTTTTCTCTTTTATTGTTAAAACAGATTTGAGTTATTCACACAATTATTACACTATTATTGAATAGATGTATTTTTTTTTTCTTATACAGTATTTTAACTTTTTTTTAATTTTTATGTAGTCATTATTGATTAAAAAAAAAGTCTAAATTAACTTTTTTTAAATTAAACAAATTGATCCAATATTGTTCATGTTGCTTCATGGGTAAAAAAGTTTTTGGTAATGAATGTATCCTCTAAATTGTGATGAAAATTGGGGATTGCTTGCAAATTGACATCTTGCTTTTATTTGAATAAATAGAAAATTAAAAGTGCTCGTCCCTAAAGTTGACCCTTAAAAGTATTTTCTGTACCTGTGAGAGATATTTATTTTTCCATTACTGTATATCATTTATCATTCCTGTCCTTTGAGATTCACTAGAATGTGGGAGTTTGATGGAAACACATCTATGGACACTTAAAGACAAGCGTGGCCTATATACAGTATGTTCAAAATTATTTTTATTTTTATTTTATTTAGTTGGCGCGGCTTACATTCAGGTGAGATCAATAGTCTGGAAATTACGGTAGTTGTATTTTAATAATTTCAAATACAAGCTATTGTGCGTAGCTCTTCGAATAGTTTTTTTACATTAACAGACTGTTTTTGGTATCTTGTTTATTGTAAAGTCAGTCCCGTATCTTTTGAAAATTATGACTTATCGTCTGAAAGAGAACATTTTAATTAAGATTTTTTTTCCTCTATATTTTTAAGCGAGTGACGTGATAACGATCCGATGAAGATAGTGATGGAATTAACTACAGTGATCCTAAAAAAAGTTGATGAAAGAGTAGAGGAGTGGTCAGGAGAGATGAGAAAAGATCTGAAATTGAGACAAGCAGCCCACAGGGAGGTATTGACTTTGAGATTGTGTGGGTGTGTTGAAGTTCTGACAGAGGCCCTGTTATTAAGTGTCCCCGGTGCTGCCGCGGCTGTTTAAGGGGGTGATTTTGCAAGACACCTCTTGAACAATAAAAGCTTTCCATGCCTTCCACGAGGAAGCTCCCTGTTTGTTTTCTTTTCCAACCATTAAGCTATTTTTCTGCAGAGAAGTCATGGGTTTATGTCATCCGAATGTAAAGCAAGTTTGTTTGTCAACAAAGTGAATAATTTTTTCTTTTGGGAACAAAATTCCTCCTCTTTACGGCCTAATCCACATACAAATGCACACTTACTGCTGCTGTATCTGTTGCTATGCCTCTAGACGTCTGATGGATTTTTATTTAGACTGTGTCCACCCATGGTATGAAACAAGAAGAGTGACGAAGATTACAGGCTGGAAGAGGGAGCGGCAGACAGAAACAGGGTAAAAATATAATGGGAGAAGAAAGGAGTTGAATAAATACAAAGTCGATATGAAGAATGTTCAGAGCTGTTCTGATACCGAGAGGGATTTAATGAAACCAGCAGTCGCTGTTCCAGTGTCACCGTTGAGCTCTTATTATGTTACGAGAGAGGCTCAGATGGGACGTTCTAGCAAAGACAAGCTGTGAAGGTTAAGTAAGGGTCAAGGGCTCGGAGCGTGAACTTTGACGCACGAGGAGGCTGAAGTAACAGTACGACAGAGGAATACAGAGCCTCGCTCATCCCCAGCACCGATTTAGTTTCTACTGAAAGTACGAGTTAAAAGAAAAGAGAAGGACAAAAAAAACAGAGAAATGATCAAAAGGGGGAAAGCACTGCCAGTTCTTTTTGATGGGAAAGAAAAGAAAAACAGTGGAAGCATTCAGATTGTGTGTTGGCTGCAATAATACATACAGTAATTTGGGATTTCACCAGCTGACCAGACACATGCTATCATCCCTTGTTTGTGTGCGTGTGCGGGGTGGGGGGTTTTCACTGGGCGCGCTAACATTTCCAGCTGTCAAAACAGACGGCGCTCTTCCTTTCTTGCACAGTTAGCAGAACTACGAAGTTGCGCAGGAGTAGAGCGATGTCTCTCTTGCTCCTTTTTATTGTTTTTACTTTGTTCACTCACCAGGTCTGGGCAGGCCACACCCCCCTAGGGGATGGGTGTGAGGGGGCATGACACCGAGCTCTGCGACCTTCCTCTGTCCGAGGCACGGGGCGGTGATGGGGTCACGCTGCCATGCCAGCACCCTCCTATGGAGCGGTGACTGAGAAAAACCACAGCCGGTCTCCTGAACAGAGAATTAAAGTACTAATTAGCCCAAAATGTGAAACTAAATTACATCAGTCCTTTCTGCACACATACTGATTATATGCAACAAAACTGTGTGTGTGCAACCTGCCTTTATTGTGTATGAGAGCACAACTAGACCCTTTGGTTTTTCATAGGCATAAATAATGAATGTGTCCTTGTAGTAGTTCTCACAATTGGATTGTCTTTACCACAGACTACATACAGACCTGACCCCCGTCAGAAACTGACAGGGTGAAGAAAGGGTGGAGAATTAGAAAAAGAGATTTTAAAAAACAAGTATATGTATAAAGAAGCAAGACAATGCAGTTTACTATCCAAAAGATTAAAAAGAGTGAAGGAGAAAATGGCAGAAGCACATGCGATTTTACACTTTATTAAAGTAACTGAGTAAAAACCGTCATTAAGTAACTTCCATTTTTTTGTCAGTTTATACATTTTTCACCGCAATGCCAAAAAAAAAAAAAAAAAATCTTCAAGGTCTCAACAACTTTGAAGTCTACGCAATAAGCACTTTGAGTATCTTGATCAGATAGAAAGGACCTATAAGTGCACTCCATTCACCATTTACAATAGAAAACCTTGACAACGGTTAATTGATCAGTTAAGTCCAAGCAAACCTCACTTTCATGCATTTTTCTGACTTTTCAGAAAAATGTGAAACAAAAATGAGCCTCTTCAGTTCAACTTTATCTGTCGGTATGGCCAACAACTGCACTGTTGTAAAACCATTTTCATTTAATATATATATATTGATTTGATTTTGACATTCAAACCTATTCGATATCAGTGAAATGGCATTAGAGGCACTCGTAGCAAAGTATGAAATTAAACTTTAAAAAGGTTATTCTGAACAATTGCAAATGGGGCCATTTGAAAGATTTTACTTCAGTAGTTTTCTAGATACAGTATATTGATTAGCAGTTCTGAATGTGGGTATGCACTAAATGTAAACAAAGCGCTTGGATAGCTAAAAGACACCTGGAAAATTGAGTCACGGTATACTGGCTATAGGTTGTGTAGGTAAACAGTTATGGAGGAACTGGACAGTCACAGAGACGTTTAGGTGGAAATATAGGAGGGAATCTACTGCTGAATGCAAAAGGAAAAATAATGTGTAAAAATAAATATTGAGGATGAAACAGGGCAGTGGAGCACCATAAATACAGAGCTCAGCATTCATGGCTTAGTTGGCTGTTTCACTCATACCTAAATTATCTGTAAACTTTAAACAGCAATTCTGAGCATAGTTTGTTTACTGACTTCTTTAACCTAAATGGTTTTTCTAAGGGCATCACCCTTGTTCAGGTATTTTCAGTCACTTCTGCTAATTCCATTGGTAAACAAGCTTACCTGTCATGTCCTATTTTTTTTTTTTCTTTTTTTAGTTTTTTACCATTTTTAATGACTTTGCAAAGCTGCAGTGCAGGTGCCTGCAACAAATCCTATGGGACAATCTAAAAATAATTTAAAAGTAATTACTTTTTAGGACATGTTTTTGTTCTTATATACACTTTACCATAACAATCTGTTTGGTCAAGAAATCTCTTTGCCAGTGATCTGGTTACCTACTTTACAGGATGTGATCAAGCTTGTGTTTATTTTTTTCTTTTCTTTACTAAATAGGTTATGTTTGCTGTAAAAGTGGACTAATTTTATTTTAAGGAATTCTTGTAATTGTTGCAGAGTGAGGAAAATGGTCATGGGAGGAGGCTTGTTTGCACCTTGATGCAGCACGACTAATGCAGGGCTGTTGACTCGCACCCTGAGGGATAATATGTGTAATTTTGCAGTTCTGCTGCAAAAAATATGCCTTTTCCCCTCAATCATCAAACCCAATCGAAATACGGCTAATTAGATAAATCATTTTTTTTTTCTTCTGTGGTGCATTCAAGTGCATGTTTGCTCTGGTTTGGTGATGCAGTGATTATATGCATCCGCACCTGAACCCCTTTAGACATACATTTTAAAAATAGACTGACAGGAGCAGTAAGAGTAACACTGCAGGCCGACAGGTCTATATATATATGTGTGTGTTTAATTTACTGTGGAAGCAGTCAAACAAACAGCCGGGCAGTAATTGTAGTCATTTCAAGAAGTAACTGTCATCAATCTGTTGGGAGTGTCAGCAGGAGGTTTATGGCTGGTTAAATATGGAAATCTGAGGATAGAGAAAAGAAACGTATCGACGTTGAGGCAGGAGCTCCCAGAAGAGGAGGTGAAGTCAAAATTAGAGCAACAAGTAAACACATTAAGATTCTTCTCTACAACCTCCTGAGTGTGTGTGTGTGTGCTATATGGGTGCTAATTGTATTTTCAGTACTGTTATTAGTGCACTCTATTTACTGGGCACAATTTAAAACACTCGTCTCTTGGTTTTCTCTGTTCTTTTTTTTATGCTTTCATACGTCCCAGTCTCATCTCCAGCATTTCTTCTTCTACCTGTCCAACGTTTCTTCAACCGCCTTTTGATCAATATGCAGCGTTGTTTGCCTTCTCAGCACTTTTACTCATTCTGTTTCTCCCTTTCTTTCCTCGACGGAGGAACAGAAGAATGAATCGGGGGAACACTCCGCAGATGGATTTCCTGCATGTGATTAAAGTCACATTAGCTCGGCTCCACTGGGAATTTTTCAGTGGTTCTTTCTAAACGAGGACAGAAGTGTTGATAAGAACAGATGGGGGAGTTTGAGAAATTCCTCTAACTCGAATTGGAAACTGGATGTCTTCTTTTATTATGCAGCGTTAACGAAGTTTTCCTTTTTTCAAGACTAAACTAGCTTTTTTTTAAATCATAGTCACTATTCCTGGGTCTGCTTTAGCTGGTATTCGTAGTAATTTCAGCTATGCTTCTTTAGTTAAATATGCAAAAATAAAAACTGAGTTCAAGTTTTGTGGGTCCTTTGCTAATCGGAGCTCCTCTGATTACCGTATTTTCCAACGTATAAGTCACTTCAGCATTTAAGTTGCATATATTATGCATCACCGCTGATCTGTCTGTGTTTATTATGCGTTTATTTAATGGTCAAAACAGCTTCATTTCACCTGGTTGATGCAGCACTATCCATCCATTCACTCATCCATCCATTGTGGCCAGAGCCGCTAGACCCCAGCCTGCAGTCGCAGTTCTTTGAAATTTAAAGCATCAGTCAAAAATTGCGTTATGATTATGGATAAGAAAATGTGTAAGTTGCTTCGGCGTATAAGTCGCAGGACTGACAAATATATGCCAAAATAAAAAAGTGACTTATACGCTGGGAAATATGGTATTATGATGCTCTTTATATTATTTTATATTTATTATAAACTTAATTTTAGAAGGCTGTTTGTACAAATACACAACTTCAGTGTAAATTTTCATAGACTCTTTGTTCATTATCAAATTTATTTTACATTTACACATTTGTTCAATAAATTAAACATGCTAAAAGTGGATTTAGTTCTTATAAACAGTACATTAATTCTCTAATGTAACATATGTAGTCATATGTCAAAAATGTTTTGTGTTTATTTTTAAATGATCTGGATTAAAAAGACAGTTTTTAACTTACTTTTATCTGGAGGTGAAAAAGTAATTTTGATTTTGACTTTTTCTTGATCCTGTTGCAGAGAAACTTTGGTTGTTGTGTTAAAAATGATTGACAGGTTCTCCAAAAGCAATTGTAGCTAGCTCTTTTTTTAATTATTATTATTATTTTTTTTAACCATCCTTAACGTGTCCTTTTGTTATTTTTAATGTTTCCATCCTTACTGGATGCAGTTCCTTATTTGAAACGGTGGACAAAACTTGGGTTTGAAAAAGTATTCTGATTACTGATTTGGTATTTTGTCAATATCTACTTGACATTCTTGATTAGACCAAAATGAAGGTTGAATGAATGAATGGAGGAGAGAGAAAAAAACTATTAGAGGAAAGCTGGCAATTTCTATTTATGTATTTATTTATTTATTTATTACATTTCTCTCAACCACTTACAGTTTACACAATAGATCTTTTTTTTTTTTGGTGGGGTGGGGGGGATACTTTTATTTTGAAATTTTAGCTATGGTTTTTCTCTGAACTCATAAATCCCTAACCAGAAAAATCACTGTAATGCCACTTTAATTGGTGATATGTCACTTTATCTGTGCTGCTGATTATCCATGCTGCTGATTTCTTACCTCAAGCTGCTATTCATAACATCTGCTCACAACATACTCATGTTAAGGCTGCTGTTAAATCCATCATATTATATTGCATCATTATTGTTTAGCATATATCTTCCTTATATATACAGTTTATTTTTATTCTTTATATTTTTGCTATTTTTGTGTGTAACTGGGACCTTGCGTACACAATTTTATTCCACCTCATGTACCACATGTGATGCAAATGACAATAAAGAACCTTGGACCTAGATTTTAGCTTGTAGCCTTTGCTTTCATCAGTTTAATCTTAACAACTCAGTTTCAGCTTATTCAACAAATTTCTGCAAGTAAAAATTATAGGCGGCTGCAGCTGAGTGGTTAGAGCAGTCGTCCTCCAGTGCAAGAGTTGGGGGTTTGATTCCACCAACAGTCACTGGGCAAGACACTGAAGCCCCTCATTGCCTCTGATGTGTCTCATCAGTGTATGAATGTGATAAAGCACTGATTAATGTCTTTAGAATGATTTGTTCATTAGCTCTGTATAGATATACAGCTCTGTATAGATATACAGTAGTAGAGTTCTGTGTGAATGGGTAAATGAGGGCACAGATTATAGTGTAAAGTGCTTTGAATGTCTTGATAAGATAGAAAGGTGCTATATAAGTACAGTTCATTTAACATTTATCCAGCATTAAGTCTGCATTTTTCTAGTTATAAACTATTTTTCTGTGCAATTTCTGTGTTTCAGAAATTGCTTCAGAAATACGCTGCTATCTCACAAAATCTGGATCACCTGTCTTTCAGGCCACATTTTCCAAATGACAGATTCTGTGTTCAAAGTGAAGGAGGTTGTGCTTTGCAGATGATTTCACAACTGCAAGTCACGAGAGCTAAAGCACAAATGTCTCAGTCTTGCGTTCAACGTGTTGACCATCCATCCTTATGTTGTGAGTGACAAGTGAGAACAGGTTGCTGCATGTGGTCACATCAGCAGCCATGTCGTCTTGTTAACACATCCGCTCGTGTCAGATGGCTAACATGGGTGGCAGCCAGGCTCCACACATGGACCTTTTATTGACATGTAAATACTTGGACGTCTGTGTGACCCGGCACGTTGGAGGATCTTTTTTTACTTCCTGTTTAGTCTGTTTTCATTCTGTTTATTTCAGTTCTTTAAAGCCATAGTTGAATTATGGAGGAATGTGTGCACAGCATTGGCATCCTTCAAAATAAAACCACTCACAAATTCAACTAATAGTCTGTAATGATGTATTCATTAGTATTTTTTTTTTTTTTTTTTTTTGTGAGTTTATCATGGCTTAACTTTGCATTGCTTTGTAAAAGAGTATTTACCTACAGGCACTTTGTGTTTTGATCCACAGTAAACCACTTTTTTTCCATAGTCAAGGCACCTATAACAAGTTGAAACATCTCAACTAAAAGTATAAAGGAATGAGCTAGTGTGTGTGCTTATATGTGCACTTTTTCACCAGATCGGCTCATTCTAACACAATTTTCACAGTGATTTTTCCCACAAGTCTGCACGGCTTGATTAATAGCTTTATAGTCATACAGTTGTATTTCTGCACTGTTTGGCTCCAAATTAAAACCCACCTAAAAACTAGAAGACATTTATCCATGTGTGAAGAAGATGTATGTGTCTGTGTGCAATAGGAAATTGCGGTAACTCAAATAGTTGGACCCAGATGCGTTCATTTTTGTTTGCAACTGTGTGTAAGGTTGCTAACAAAGGCAGAGAGATGCAGCCAAGCTCCCAAAATCAATTTTTAATGTTTTTTTTTTTTTTTTTCACACTGGAGAGGGGAGAGACTCTGCAACATTGCACACATAAATATGCACACCTTAGGTGAGGAGCTTGAAAAATAATACTGCATGTGTTGACAGCCACACGCTGCAAAAATGCATTTGTATGAAATACCCCTTCTGAGATTAGTCAGCTAGTAGGTGGCTAAGCTGCACACGAATGTGCTCTGTACGGGTTTGTTTTGTTTTTGAAATATAAGACTTTGACTCTGAAATTAAAATCTATTTTAGGATGACCGCCTTCGGCTCTGTTTGGACAGAGACAGACGTGAACACTGGCACCAGAGGGATTTGAAACTGGCATTTGCCTGCTATTTTTATTTATTTGCATTATCCTGCTATTTTAATTGCATATGAAGTTGAGTTCATCGACTTTGCAGTGCAGTGTATTAATAATGCTATTCATATACGTGCGTTTTTTTAATGTAATCTAAACAAAACAAATGCGTTAGTTGGAATAAAATTTGGTTAATTGCTTCAAAAATCATGCAAAAAAAACCCCAAACAGAATGCTCAAAATGATTGAATGGTTTAAACTCATGAGGCTGAATTTAGGTACTAAATTACTTCCATAAATATAACCAGTGGCTTCAAACGGAGAATGAATTTAAAAGAATTAAAATAACATAAGATGATGTGAAGGTCATGCTAAAAAAAACAACAACAACAAAGGAGCAAGCGCTATAATACTACTTTTCTGCTATATCCAATTAGAAAGTATATCCATATAGTTTACAGTGGGTTCATAGAAGGGGTTTTCCAAATATTTTTGTAGCTTTTAGCAGATAACACTTAATTAAAGTTAACATCTGTGGTTGCATTGCACCACTGTAATGTGCAGCAATTTTAATGTGCAAAGACCTGCAGAAGGCATGAAGTGATAAGTAGCTCTGCTTAAATAGGAAACATGGTGGAACATTTGTCGTATTTACATTCACTAAAACCAGACTTGATCTGCACATGCAATTTGAATTCACCTAATTTTACAGTTTAGCTGTATACAGAAATGAAAGTTTAGTTTCTGTGTTGTGTTTTAAGATGTTTCGGTCAGTTTATTTTGAGTCTATGCTCATTCCCACTCACCTCCTGCAGCCTTTGCTACAAAACCCAAACATCCCTGTCAGAATATATTCGCTTTATTCTTTTTATGCCCACGAAAGAGCCGAAAGGTTGGCATTTTCAGCACGGTGCACTTTTGCCACATCATGGATGTCTTGTTAATTTCCAGAAATAAAGTAAATAATTTTAACTGGTCCCAGTTTACTTTTTGATGCTTATGACAGTTTATCTACAACACTAGACACAAACTCAAATAATGGTAAAAACATGGATGAATAACACCTGGCACTCCCTGCAGACTTACCTGTTCAGCAAATATCTCAGGCAGCACCAGTGTTATAGCTCTCTGTCGTCATCCATTCATCCAAAATTGCCATTCGAGACGCAAAAAGAATCAAAAATTGTGAAACACCGAAAGAAATAAAAACATCCATCCATAAAATTGTGGTCAAATAAATGAAATAATAATCCTTCCTTTAGTAAAAAGCCAACACCTCAGTGAATTGTATATGTATATATGAGAAACTGTTTTTTAAAGAGGGATTTTAAGAAAAAAAGAGGAGAAGAGGGGCTTAGAGGAGCAAGAGGAGAGAAAAGAGGATGAAATCCTTCGATGGAGAGGGCTGGAGATAGTTAATCCTTTCCTTCTGATCGTCTCCATCTATGAATGACATGTCCGGCACTGTCCTGCTCGCTGGCTCGTGCGCTGCTGTGCGTGCGTGTTAAAGGAAGAAGGGGAGCGTGTCTGAGGGGGGGAGAAGGAGCAACAACGGCGTTAGGTTGCTGGCGTCACGCGCTTCGCCTTCCAGTGTGTCGCTGTGTTTGTGATTCCAGCACTCAGCGCGCGCCACAGCGTATTTGTGCCGATTTCCAGCGTGTCCTTAAAGTGCCGTGCCCTCTCCTGTGTGTGTGTGTGCAGGAGAAAACGTGCGCGTGTTTGCGCCTCGTCAAATATAGTAACATTAGTGCATGCTGCCTCTGTCTGCCTGCAGCTCTCCAGCAGTGACAGAAAGGAAGAGGGAGGTGGAATAGAGAGGGAGTGAAAGCTGAGAGAGGGATGAGGGGAATTAGAGAGGAGGTTCGCCCAAAAAAAAAAAAAAAAAAAAAGGTGGGAGTGAGATGGAGGCAGAGGACAGGGAGGGATAAGGTTGATGGAAGAGAGGGAGAAGAGGAAGATGCATGATAGAAAGATGTAACATCTGAGGTAGGGAGGGATCCAGTGATTCCAGTGAAGACAAGAATCTCCCCCTTCCACATGGGCTTTTCTCCTCCCTCCATTTCTTCTTCTTCTTTTATTTTATTTTTTCTCACGGCTCCCTCGCTTGCCTTTCATTTTCATTCTGTTCCCTGTGGCATCTTTTGGATCGGCTGCCTGTGTGTGTGTGCTTGCATTTGAACGAGTGTATTCTTGCATCACCAAGAGGGTAATGTCATCCTCTAGAGGTAAACGCAACATCCTTTTGGTTCAAAACAGAAACACGTGGGGTTCAATGTTCTAGTTAATGACAGTGTTGGACACGGTTATCAATTTACACAACGGGTAGAGGTGGAGGGTGATGTGTAATCGTATGCGTTGGGGAAGTTATGGCTTGATCGGGGGATTTTGTTTGTTTGTGTACACACCATAGAACGACTTGGCTGCTCTCCTTCACATGGAGTGAATCATGGCTGACACACAAATTCACAATATGCCGTTAATGAGCATGCGAATCAATTGGCACAGTTGGCAGCAGTTAAATGTGCGAACTACTCACCCGTAACAGTTTTTATCTATAGAATTTAATAGCAGTTTTCAATCAAGATGGCAGCAACAGGCAGATTTTCTCACTTTTATATTTTTTGCTAATATGTTTGGTGATATAAGCTACACGTTAACCGTACAGCTGACATTCACCTCCTGCAGCTTCACTTTTGAAGGGTCCTTGAGTAATTCATCTGGCGTTGTCAGCCTTGAGGCCCGTGTGCAGCTCACGTCATGTCTGACCTTCCTGTTGTTAGTAGCACGAAAAAAATGTGTCATGTCAACGTGTGCTGTTCGACTGAAGATTATTTTGTTTGGATAGTGTAAGACAAACAGTAAATTGGAGGTTATAATGCATGTCAAAAATTTTATTAAACCACTGATCTTAGATGCTTAAACCTAACCAAACTACTGTATAGTATGTGTACCTTTGGAGATAGGGGTGCAGAGGGTGCTACAGCATCACTTGATGGCTGCCAGGAGACTGGAATGTCCAAATATAAAATTAATAGATTCATAAAACAAGTTTAAACTGATTTATTTGTACTGTATATGATGAAATTCTAACATATTTTAAATTTCTGTATACAGGTAGTCCTCGACTTACGGCAACTCGAACTTATGAACGGGTGTGCAGCGCAGCGTTAGCATACATTTACATGTATTTCCTCGACTTACGGCAAAAAATCCGGACTTACGAACGGGTGCGGCGC
>JARVLU010000646.1:10339749-10350910 GCA_031762415.1 Simpsonichthys santanae | reverse complement strand
GTGTGTGTGTGTGTGTGTGTGTGTGTGTGTGTGTGTGTGTGTGTGTGTGTGTGTGTGTGTGTGTGTGTGAGAGAGTGCGTGCGTGCGTGCGTGCGTGCGTGCGTGCGTGCGTGTGTGTGTGTGTTGAATGCAATATTTCAAAGTAAAAACAAAACTTTCTTGGCAGTGCCAGAGTGATGGTGATAGTGTTGAACTTAGTGACGCATTTCTTTATTCAATGCAAATAAAGGCGTCTAACTACATATCAACGCGCATGGATTCTACACGTGCATCTAGTGTTTCATCGTCTAACCTTCTTTCCCAGTGACCTTGCAGTTTGCAGCAAATAAAACGCTGAAGTCTGGGATGTAACCTGAAAGCAGTTTTTGATGAATGAAATGAAAAGCTTTCATGCGTCAAGCTCATCTTCATGATTAGGCTCTTACGCTGTGGCTTCAAAGAATCATAATGGTCCCAGCCTTTCGTACTGTATTGTAAAAATCCATCAAATCTTTTCTTGTCCTGCTACTCTCTGAGCCGTACGTCTCGTAAAAGATAATAGGAGTTACAATAGTTGTTGCTTAAAATATTCAACGCTGCAGAACAGGAAAAAGACTTTAAAATGATGCACTAATTGGAGAAAAACGCTCTGTTTCTCACAATTGTTGAGGAGGATATTTTTAATAACAGAATGCAAAGTGGTTTGGATATGTTTAATCAAAAGTAAAGTTAACTTTTTGGGATTTTGTTTTGTTGTTCATTTGGCAAAGAAAGCATCTGGCACAGCAACCAGAAGTGACCGCACCTCCTGCCAAGGCCCTTTTTATAGCCAGGTCTGCTTCATCAAAGATTCAGTAAAGGCGTATTAGGAAAAAATATTTTGTGGCAATTTTTTATAGCAAAAACATGCATTTATAATTGTTCTAAATGTCTGTTTTTATATTACCCAGCAATTCACTGTCAAATAAATTTACAACACAGCTGCAGAAATACTGCTTTTTATTTATTATCCTGGACTCATGATTAAATAGCAGCAGTTGTTGCTGTCTATTGCTTCCAATATTGATGATGTATGAATTTAACTGCAGTCTGCTGCCTCAATTATAAGCTCCCTTATATGGATGATCATCGCCACCCCCTTTATTTATTTTTATTCCTCGGAGCCTGTGCTTCTTTCCTCGCTCTCTCTCTCTTCCCTTTGTTTCTCACAGTCAACCATGTGTTTTTTAATTTACTCTGCCGTTGGGTGTCAGTAATGATGAATTGATCCAAGGTGTTGCATTAAAATCCAGACAGGGTTCTTGGGGAATTTAATTTGTTCTTTGTGTCATCCCCAAGTGTCAGGTGTGTCTGTCATTTTTGTTGTAAGTTTTATTTATTGATGCCACGTCAGCCTTTTGTTTCAAGTTGTAACTTTTAGCAATGTTCAGACGTTTGTTTTTTTTCTTTTGATGAGACGTTTCACCCTTCATCCAAAGGACTTCTTCAGTCCGAGGAGCCACAAACAAGCAATTCTCACAAATACCACACTCCCATAGTGGGGGGGAAAAAACAGTTTGCTGGTGATAAGATGGTTTCTGGGGCCCACCCTCTCCCCAGTCAACTCCTCTGAGGCAATCATGCCAAATTGGTTCAAAACACCAAAGTTCAAGCTCAATAATCCAGGTACAAATCCAACATTGTTCAGTCAGGTCATCCGGACGGTTTCTTTCTTTTGCTGAGACATTTTGTCCTTCATCCAAAGGACTTCTTCAGTCCGAGGAGCCACACACAAACTGGAGTCCCACATGACGTGCGAAAGGATGGTCCCCAGAAACCATCTTATCACCAGCAAACTGTTTTGTTTTGTTGTTTTTTTCCCACTGTGGGAGTGTGGTATTTGTGGGACTTGTTTGTTTGTGGCTCCTCGGACTGAAGAAGTCCTTTGGATGAAGGACAAAACGTTTCAGCAAAATGACCTGACTGAACTTTGTTGGATTTGTACCTGGATTTGAACAAGTTTTTTTTTTTTAACTTTAAGGTTTTATTTATTTGTATTTACACATTATTTTATTTTATTGTTGCTATTTTTGGAAATAACTGGGACCCTATGTACATAATTTCATTCCACCTCATGTACCATGTGATGTGAATGACAATAAACTTAACTTGAACTTGTGAGTTTCCTCACATCAGTCTGTAATGCTCAAACCTCCAAGTCAAGTCAAATTTATTTATAAAGCACATTTAAAACAGCAGCTGTTACCAAAGTGCTTTTTAAACCTTGACAGATTTATAACAATCTAAACTTTGGTTTTGAAAAGTAATACAACGTCATCTAGGGTTGTGATCTATCTTCCTCTCAGATTACAGTACACAATAATCATGGCTCTAAATGTATTTTTTCCTACATGGGGAATGTAAAACCTGTGAATAACTTCAGTACAATGCCATATTTATGTTGATTTTGCACTAATAACTTTGCATGTCTGTCTATATTCAGCCTCATAATTAAACAAAAGACAAATATTCATCTTTAAAGACACAAACTTATAAAACTCAAGGAGGCTTGTCAGATCTGTATGAGAAACTCAATGTTTCAGACCACTGTTTTTAATGCAGTTTTCTTGCAATCTGTCACTGCAGGATAAATTAAGTAGTTTGGGATTATGAGGCATTTTAGGTACACACACACACACACATACTCTAGGTTTATCCCTTCTGCAGAGCCTCATTAATTTGGTCGAGCTGATTTGTTCTGAAAGGCACTAAATTCATCACAGCCAGACAGATGGTGGAGAGGGATTTCCTGGAGAAGAGGGAAAGTGCTCGGTGGAAAGAAGATGGGCACGAGATTGGAGGGAAAAGAAAATGTGCAAGGTGAAGAACTGGGGAAGTGAATTAGAAACAGAGCAAAAGAAAATGAAAATTAAAAGAGTCGCCTTCAACACTTACTCTGAACAGAGTATCGTTGTTTAAAAGTTTGGCACGTACGCATTCCTTAAAGAAGCGTTAGTTTAAATTAACGATTGAGTCATTAGGATTTACGAACACTTGGGCCTCAAACTGATCACCTCCTGAGATTTTTTTTCGGCTTGATTGTGCAAGTATGTTTTTTAAGGATTATCAACTTCCAACATTAGGATCTGGAAAAACACAGCAGCTTGAATTCAGTGTTCTTCGTGTCTCTCACACACACGAGAACATGTTTTTTCTGGTCTCTCCTCTATGAATGATTTAGTGAGTGTGCCTCCAACAGGGCCGCTGAAGAGGGCTCAGAAACTAGGTTAACTTAAGGTAAGCTCCACTGGTTTAAAAGGCCCACACACACACTGAATGCCACCAAAATTTGTTTCCATTTTTCAGCGGCAGATCATCTGTTCTAGCAATATTACCTCTATTCTGTTGGCTTCAGGTTTTGGTCATGATCTGTCTCACTCCTGCCAGGTTTTTTTTTTTTTTTTTGTTATCATTTGCTGCTTTTATCTCTGCTCGTCAGACTGTGCAGAAAATATTTGCAGCCTTATCATGAGCTTTCCCTGCATAATTAAGGTCTAGACAGTCAACATCCTGCTACATTTTTAATTAAAAACAATCACGTGTCTCTGCCTTGTTGCCACGTTCGCATCCTGAACGTCTGAAAAGTTGATAAAGAAACACTCCTGTTGAGAGGAGGAGGAGAGGGAAGAGCGGTTGAGTCATCATCACTTTGTCCAATCGCTGCTCTCTGCCTGTTGCTTTGGTAACGTGATGGTGCAGCTCCTGAGAGGTTAGTGAGCGGTTTGCACAGAGGTGTGCGAGGTGTCGTGCAACTCGGAATCACAAAAGCAACTGTAGGACAACTCAAGGGTTAAAGGTCAAGTTGTGGGATTTGTCTTTCAGCTGATGAATTGATGCACATCTGTGTTCAGTGCGCGCGTCCTTTTCTTTTGCAGTGCGTTTGTGTGAATCCGAATTTGCAGCATTTTCTTTGCTGGCTTGAAAAGACAGTTTGTCGCTTGGCAACGTCAGTTTTATTGATCGGAAGTCAAAGTTTCCGATGAACGCTGCTGCCTCCGGGAAACAAAACAGTAATTTTGATGTTTGAATTTAAAAAGTAACTCTTTTTTTTTTTTTTTTTTTTTTTTTTTTTTTTTTATTGTTTGAGGAGAACATTTCATTTTGTTAGGACTGGGAAACCTTAAAAAAGGCTTGTAGGAGGAATACATATTCACATAAAGGAGGCTTTTGCCAGGTTCAGTCACCAAACATGGCAGTGATATGTGTTCTCAAATCAGCTTTTAAACATTTTTTTTTTACTGTTTGTCCTATAATAGATGGATAATCCAAACCTTTGTTAAGCAAATGTGAGTTGATTCTGAACTTGGTTTTGTTTCATGTCTGAACTGGACTGAACCAATGTGGACGTTACATACAACCTACAAACCCATTGACAACCTTTTGAAGAAAACTGGAGATCTAGATTATTTGAAGGAGTGCATATTGCCCACCATCTTTCATGTTAATGTTTTAAACTACGATCATCTCATAATGAAAAGGGACAAAGTTAAACTGTTTTGGCCTGACCTTGTAGATAATGTGTGCAATTCCTTTCACTGTTCATATTGTTTATTAGAACAGTTAATTCCAAAGTTAAAAGTCATGTGCTATCAAGTTGTGCTCAAAGAATAAGTTGGAATGATTCCCAGCTGCTACCACACTAAATTTTAATTCAGTCTCTGCAAGATTGATAGAGATTTATCTATTTTTGTGTTGGCTAATGTTGGCCATCTTGACTTGGATGCACTAAAATATTTAATTTCTCAAAGTTTGGCTAAAGTCTGTTCAGTTGGTGAATTTGCTGACATGAGACAAACGCACACAGGCACAGTCAAAAACATTACTGTCTTTTTCTCCCTTGTTCTATTGTGTCAACTGCTAAATATTTGACATTGGCAGCTACAAACTGTAATTATGTGATTGTGAGACTGGCAGACAAAAACACAAATAGCATTTGTAAGCGAGAAAGCTGTAATCTGTGTGTGTTTGTCGATCTGACAGATCCGACATGTGCAACTGTGTTTGCGCAACAGAAACGAGAGAGAGGCACAAAGGAAACAGACATAAGAGTTTGACATCTGTTCAGATAAACTATAATCTTGTTGTCCACACTCGCTTTGAATAAAGCTCAAAGGTTTCTCCATCTCAGCTTTTTCCTGTAACACACGCTGATCGGTTCAAAAACATGATCAAAAACACTTTAATATTCATTCAAACAGTGATTTAAATAGTCTCAAACATGGACAATCTTTAGAGATAAAGGATTTTTTAATAGTTCGTTGAAGTATAAATCAAGTGAAGAATGTTATGAGGGGACTGAGGTGTATTGTTGATTCTACCTATCTGATTAGCAGAATTACTCTTTATAGCTTTAGAAAATTCTGATTTAATTCTTTGTAGTAGTTTGTTGTAGTAGGAGGTCTATGAGAATGATTCTCGCTTGGGGTGGGGTGCGAGAGGTTCCAGGTTAAAATCCCGGACGAGCCCCCAGTTTGTTATGGTCTGACTCAAAGACCATAATAAGTGGGGAAGCATGCAGGATTAACTAAATAAAATGTTTATTTTCAACTAAACTTAAATTATTCTTGGGAAGTAACTGCCATAACATTATGACTACTGACTGATATGATACATAGCATGAATCAGTTTCTTAACTTGCCGCCACAGTCAGCCACCTTACAAAACACAAAAGTGGTTGGTACTCTCTCAGTTAGACGGATGTTGATCAAAAAGCTGGTGTGGTAGTAGCTGAGACTGATCCCCAACACATATTCTGATTGCCTCAGCACCCTGACTGTCAGAGTGTAAGTTTTCAAGGTGAAAGTAACATTTTTCACCCCTCTAACCTTTTCTGCAGTCCAATCTCACACCCCATTTTTGCAAACACCACCTCCCTCCCCCATTTGGGTGAGTTCTTAAAACACCCTCAGGGTCAAGCTGCATTTGGGAGAGGTGAACAGACTCATCTCCGATAATTATTTTGTCCATACTCTTAACTCATCAGAGCTGTGTTAGTGTCTTCAAGTTAGATATTCTAGTGCATGCGTAAAACACAGTTTTCTTCTGTGGAGTATAATTGTTTTAGTCCTTTTATTTGATCTGTGGTATTAAAAAAAAAAAAAATTCTCTGTCAGCAGTTGTTGCATTGTGGACATCCATCAGCAGCGCAGACAAATGAGAAAAACGGTCTGATGTATGACACACTCTCACAATGTCCTCATCTTCCTCTCATTACCGCAACCTCTTTTCCCATCTGGAGGCTCAGATGCAAATCCAGATCTGTGTCAAATAATGAGAAATTGATGCATTCTCACACGGGTGCTCAGGCAGTCGTGTCAGATCTCCCCAGTTCTGTAATTAAAAGCCACATTTTGTTGAAATAAATAGGTTTTCCAGCTCATAACAATATTAAAAATGCATTCTTACTCTTATCTGTTATTGTCCTCCCTCTTGTCTGTCGTTACCCCCCATCATTCTCTCTCCACCCCTGCCACCTGACTCCATTACATCTATTAGTCTGCTGCTTTAATTACAGTCTCTGTGCTGTTAGCTGCCTTTCCTCTGTTCCTCTGGCAAACCCCTCCTGATTTCAAATTTTCCATGTAACTTTGACTTGATGTGTTTTTTTTTTGTTTTTTTTTTTGTTTTTTCCCATTTCAAACCCTGTTTATATAAACAGAAAATATTGTTGCCGTGCGTCTTTTTAAGGAGGAATAAACGGAAGAATCAAATGACCTCCCCATTGTTGGCCTTGTTTTTAGTGTCCCCCTCTGTGCTTAGAGACCAGACGCTGTGCCTGTTTTATTTATTGACTTCCGTGTGTGTGTGTGTTTCTGTATATTTAGTCTGTACTCTAGGGTCTCGCTAAGGGAACCGTCAGGTCTACACGCTGGTCATTTAGCACAAGTTGACCTTCTGTGCAACCTCAGCAGAACACCCACAGAAACACACGAACATTAAATGAAGTCAAATATGTGTGTTCAGCTGTTTCAGGCTGCACGGGTGTCGCAGATGTTGATGTAGGGGTGTGTGTGTGTGTGTGAATGGGCCGGCGTGTAGGAGAAGGTGACATCTAAATGCAGATGCTACAGATTGAAACCACCCAAATAATGCTTGTGTCATCCTTCACTGTCAGTTGTGTAGAGAAATGCACAGGGGGACCTCAAAATACTAAAGGCCTTCTCTAAAAGCAGACTGTTAAAGAAGCTGATGTCTGATGACTATTTTTTTTTTTTTTTTTTTCAAATAAATATAAATTAAGGATGCACAATATTGGATTTTTGGCCGATATGCCGACATGTTAAAAAACTTATATGGCCAATAACCAATACCAATACCGATTTTTTTTTTTTCCTAGACCTTTTTTCATTCATTCAACCTTTTTTTAGACAGACATTGAGCCTCAGGGACTCATTTACAAGAGAGACCTGGTTTATTTAACAAAGCATGATGACAACTGTGGATAACAACGACAACAATAGACAGTCATAAAAGAGGCATACACATTTATTTATTTATTTATTTTATTACATAGCTTTCTCTGCTGTGGACTTAAAATACTACATAATTCTGCATGGTCTTTGTCAGTTTGGCCTGATACCAAATGCAGATGCCAAAAATGGAGCTGAAAATGATGTAACACTTCAAATTAAATTATGTTTATTGTCCAGTTTATTCATGACATTTAGTTTCTCTAACACAATGACATCAGTCGAACAGTGCAAATTTGTAAATTGTCACAAATTAAAACTCAATGGTGCATATGATGTCATCGTGACAGACTTTGTGATATGAAAAATTATATTGGCATATAAACAAATCAATATAATATATTGTGGTAAAGGTGATTTACAACCCTTATATAAATAAATAGATAAATAAATATAAACAGCACCTTTTATATTGGTGAGTTATTTTGATGGAATGTCCGATATTTAACTTTATCGCTAATATAGGCTGATACCGATACCATGCCGATAATATTGTGCATCCCTAATATAAATTATTAGGTAATACTCTTGATTGATATTTAATTTTTAATGTATTTTCTGTTTTTGTTGTTTCCTGAAAAGAAAGAATTCATTGTAGATACCTCAATCTGTATTTATGGATAAAAACTAACTTTCATTTGTATGTTTGTCTAAACTTCAAAACTAAGAGGAAAAACAATAAACTAGAGTATCACAAATGGAAGGTACTGAAATAAAAAAGCACTTTGCTGTTACTGCTGCCATCATTCAAATTCAATATTGAAGGAAAACATCAGTCTCCACATGTCTTATTTTTATTTATTTCACGTCACTATCAATTCCACATGACTTTAACATTCATCATAACTGTCCAAATGTCCATTTAGATTAAACAAAGAGTGATTTTTATACTTCTTTTTACACTTTTACCATTGTCACTTGTTTTGGCATTTCTTTATTCAAAGGTTCTGCAGGTAAAAAGCTTTTCATTCAAAGTGCAGTTCTGTCCATCACTCATGGTTTGGTCTCGCCAGTCAAATAATATTAATAACTGTGATTGACAGCTCATGCTAATTGCATCTAAGATTATGAATAATTAATACAATACAATTTCCAGGTCTCCCTTGTAAATGAGTCCCCGAGGCTCAATGGGATTAACCTGTATAAATAAAGGTTGAATGAACAACACATGAAAGATCAAGAGAACTCACTCTTTAGCTTACATGCTTGTTAGCAAACTGAACAAGCTTTTAGCTGCTAAATGTTTGCCAGCTGTACACGTGCATTGTGAAAAGAAGATTCATACAGTGCACAGAAGGATGAGCGAGGCGGTTTTAATTAGATTTGACCTCTCAGCCTCCACATCAGCCGAGAAACTAAGCCAGAGCTGCTCTCTTTCACAGCCTTTGATCAGTTTGTGATTATTGTGGCCGTGATGAAGGTCAGAATCCCCACTTAGGAGAAAGATAAATACGTTTTTTTATTAAATTTGTTATTGTAAAGTTGATTTTTAATGGGATGAAAACAGCTGATCTCACATCAACACTGACGTTTTAGAGCAGGAGCTGTGTGAGCAGAAAGACAATTCTCCAATCAGCCACCTTCTCCTCTGTGTGTGTCACTGATTATGATAGGCTGATTACAGCCACAGCTCAACATCAGAACTGATTTTCAAACACTGGACAAAACGATGACGCACGAAATAAGGAAAAAAAAAAAATCCAACACTGGTACATTTACAGATTGCACCAAACACTTGAGGACATGTTGATGTCATTCTTAATATCCAAAGACATACAGGTTGTTGTTTTTTTTCTGCACTGATCTATAATGCATCACTTAATAATGTTTTGTATAATTTTGAGGAATGCTTAGGTCTTACTCTGACTACCACTGCAGCAGCACAGCTTTATGAAAACATGAATTGCTGTTAGTTCTCATGTTCAATGTGACTGATTACACTACACAACACAAATGACTGGAATGACTGAAAGAAAGTTGATTTAAACTTTTTTTTTTTTTAATCATCCCCCACCTCATAGAGGCAGAGGTGGGCAAAATGATTTTCATCTGTCTATTAGCGAAGTATCTCGTGAACTTATGGACTGATTTTAATGAAGTGTTCAGAATGTACTCGTTTAAGCTGCATCTGCAGCGTCAATCCAGTTCATGATGGTTGCCACAGCTCATGGACTTCATCCAACACAAACATGCATACAATTTAGTCAGTTTTACAGATAATGAGCTAAACTTTGATGTGGTAGTAGCTGAGAGTCATTAACACATACTCAGAGGATACACCGTGAGTGACTTTGCACTAGATGGCACATAATGCCATTTCTGATGTTTGCCCAGAACAGCTATGATAATAATTTTTCTACATAAGATTATTTTAGTCTAAAAATCTGGCATGAAAGCTGGCAAGCAAAATTCATTTTACTCAAGGAATAAGGAGTGCACATCTTCAAATTCTTGGGGTTGTGGATAATGTACAATTAAAAAAGGTCATATTTGTGCTCTATTACAATATGTAAGCCTTTTTATTTTACATATTAAGAACAATGGATTTAAATAACATGATTATAGCTGTTTGTGTGCATGCTTAATTGCTCATGCTGAATCTTACTAAATAAATTAGTCCATAGTTTAAACTAAGAAATCAGAGCTATTACACAGCCCTGTATGTTTACAATATTGTTACCTACTGTAAATGTGTGTGTGTGCACGCCCCGTGTAGGTTTCTGAGTGGATGTACAAAGTCTGCTGGGAGGGAAACGCTCATTCTCTGATGCTAATATGAAGTGTCATGTCTTTCAGTGTGCGTGGGTGTACACAGTATGTGTGTACTGGGAACATATGCAATTACAGTTTCTTTTTTCCTTCTATTACCACATGGACTAAAATGCTGACAGACACACAGCCCTAACTGCTTTGCCCTTGTGTGCGTACGTATGTGCATGTTCAAGATGCCCATAAATACACTCTGGTTCTGTGCTTTTTAAGACGGTGGACACAGACGTGCAGAGGCTCAGAAGGCCAATACTGTATAAGGATTTTCAAAAGTTGAGCTCTGACAGTAAAGCTTCTTCTGCTCACACCAACCCTAGAGCCAAGAGCGAGATAATGTCTCATTTTGGAGCATTAATCAGCTTAATAATGTTCTTTTCTTCTGAAATGCCCGAATGAAAATGTTAATTTGCCTTTCCTTCTGGCAGGGTAATTAGTAATTCTAACTAAATTTGTTAGTACAGGAGTGGATGTTACTTACAGATTGTAGTCCTACTTATTTTTTATCTTCACTGCAAAATCAAAACTGTTTCATGCTTCTTAGTTTTGTTCAACAGCTTGGTCTCTTAAGGAATAATCATGTGTACAGTATGTCACTGTCTTGTCATGTCTTCTTGACATAAATCACAGGTTGAAGGGAGCACCTTTTTTTTTTTTTTTTTTTGCATTCATCCGCATCCATCGTCTGCGGATGGATGTGCGCGTCGCCGGCGCGGCGAAAATATTTAAATAAAGCTGATTTGAACATTTATAAAGGTAATGTTCAGCTCAGAGACACTGTTGCTATAATATCAGCCAACAATTATATTTTTTAGGTGTTTATTTTGTTACATTTTAAAGAGATGCAGGTCTGTTCGATGCGCGCGCACATTTCCGTCAACGCGACACTAATTAAATCAAGCTTATTT